>RPOG01000956.1:24090-204377 GCA_008086565.1 Thalassoma bifasciatum | reverse complement strand
CAATGAATTGATCCAATTTCCTGAGTTAAGCAGAGAACTGATCTCAAAGAGCTGAACTCATTTAGATCTATTTCCTGTCTTTCCTCCCCCTCCCTGTTGGTCGTATTGATCTCTGGGTGTTCTGACTCTCCTGCCGATATTCAGCCCCACTCATGCGATTCTTACATAACGACTGTTATCTATGTAACCGCGTAGGCAGAAACAATCATGGAGGTATTATTAGCCCCGCGCTGAGGCTCTCTACTTAGTGTTTTCTTTTATTTCTCTTCCTTTATAAGATTACACAAAGGCTTTCAGCTGCTTTTATAACCGTGAGGATGTTGTTTTCCTGCCGTTTCAGGGTTACTGACAGGTTACAGCGCTGCTTTGTGGATCGGCCTCAACGACCTGGACATCAAAGGGGGCTGGCAGTGGGCCGACTCCTCCCCGCTTAAATATCTCAACTGGGAGCCAGGTTAGTCTATAAAAAGACGAGAGTGTGAGACTTTTACAGGAGAGATGTTTGTTTTTGTTGGGTTGCTGCTTATTTTACCGTAAACACTCTCTGCGGTGTGTGTGGTGTTTGATGTTGTTTCTGTCGTCCTGCAGATCAGCCAAACCACGAAGAGGAGGAGAACTGCGCCGTGATCAGGACGGAGTCTTCAGGTCGGTGGCAGAACCGCGATTGTTCCGTCGCTCTTCCGTACGTCTGTAAGAAGAGGCCGAATGCGACCCTTGACCCCTTCACTACCGGTGAGTGGACTAACGTGTAACCAAATCCATCATCTCAGGCCCCGGCAACGGTTTTAGGGTGAAACACAAAAGTATTGTTGCGTTTCAGCCGACCTTAAACACAAACTTTTGAAACGCTCTCTAGAGGGAGAACATAAACATACAAGACAAAACTAAACATGAACAAAGTGGTCAATAGATCCAGTCACAATCCTCAGCACAACTAGAGGCGAGGAGCCAAACACAAGATCAGTTTCTTCCATCTGCCAACAGCGCATCCATAGCTATACAGTGAACATAAACTGTATATTTTTATAAGAGAAACCTAACGTCTTCAATGTTCACCATGGAGGCCTGAAATACCTTGAGGAAAGCCTAGAATTCCTGTTCGAGTATTGTCCCTGTACATGTGCATATGCAAAGTCGTACACACGCACCTATATGAATATATACATACCCATACATACCTATACTCATACACATATATCACATTATACACACACACACACACACACACACACACACACACACATACATATACATATACATATATACATATATACACATGCACTGCAAAAAATGAAATCTAAGCAAGTCATTATGTCTTATTTTTAGTCAAATTTGTCTTATTATTCTTGATTTGAGCCACATTTACTAGACAAGGTCATAAAAAATGTCTCATCTCAAGTTTTTAAAAACAAAAATGAGGCATCAATTGCTTGTAACAAGTCAAAAAAAATCTTCCAATGGGATAAGATAAAAGATTCTTGTTTTAAGACATCTTTCTAATTTTAAGAAACTTCCCGGGCGAATTCGTTTTATCCCATTGGCTGATTTTTTTTGACTTGTTACAAGCAATTTACACCTCATTTTTGTCTTTAAAAAACTTGAAATAAGACATTTTTATGACCTGGTCTGGTGAATGTGGCTCAAATTAAGAACAATAAGACAATTTTTACTACAATTAAGACATAATGACTTGCTGAGATTTCTGTTTTTGCAGTGTTCCCAGTACATGTACATACTCACACACTCACGATCATTCAGGATTTTTTTCCAGCCACATTTCTCCCTTGGAAGACAATGGGTCCCTACTATCCTTCCAGTTTTTAATAATGCGTTGGACAGTTCTTAACCCAATTTTAGTCATTTCTGCATCAATCTCCTTAGATGTTTTCTCTGCTTGATGCCAATGATTTGACCCTTCTCAAACAGACTAACATCTTTTCCACGACCGCAGGATGTGTCTTTCCACATGGTTGTTTAGGAAATGAGAAGCAACTCATTGCACCAGCTGGGGTTAAATAACTTGTTTCCAGCTGAAAGATAATCGCCCATGCAGTAATTATCCAATAGGAGGCTCGTACCTATTTGCTTAGTTAAATCCAGGTGGCGACTTTTTTTTTGGCCAGGCAGTGTATAACAAACTCTGGAGGGTGCGGAGGATTTGTTGTTCACATTCGTTGTCCTCTGTCTCTTCTCTCACTCAGACTCGTGGGCCGATGATGCGAAATACGATTGTGACGTGGGCTGGCAGTCCTTCCAGGCCGGCTGCTATAAGCTGACTTCAGACAAACTGGACTGGGACACGGCTCAGAAAACCTGTCAGAAGATGGAGGCGAACCTGGTCAGCATCCACACACTGCCCGAGCTGGAGTTCGTCCTTTACGACCTGAAACGAGGTGATGATGCTGCTTTTGTTTTCACCTCACTGTAAGATATTTGATGAAACACTGCTAACTGTACTCCAGGCAGAACGAATCAGGGAGTTTACTGTACTAATGCATCAGTGTGATTATAAAAAAGACAAAGATCAGGAGGAGAGGAGTGTGTGCGACTCGTGTTGAAGGTTCACTAAGAGTTCACACTCCAATCTCTTCAAACATACTTTAAATTCTGTCGGTCTGTTACTATTTTCAGCTGGAGGGATCATGATGCTCTGTAGTGTCAGCCCTGCTCGCTCCATGCTGCACTTTCTGAAAATATCAACTCTATTCTGTGTTTTTTTTTTTCCAGCTGCTTTGCTTCATAGCCTGCCCACATTTTTTCAAGTAAGCTCAAATGTAGTGGAAAGGAGGCCGCTCATCTTTTACTGTGAGCAAAAAAACAGAAAATGAAGCGAGGGATAAAGTTTTTAGGTCATGGAAGAGGTCCAGTGACGTTATTGAAGGAATGGAAAAGTTTGATAGTTTCATATGAAGGTGGTGGTTGATTCTTTCTTGTCTCTATCCTTAGACATCGACCAGCTGTGGATCGGGCTTCATGACACGAATATGCAAATGGACTTCCAGTGGACGGACAACACGCCCGTCATCTTCACCTACTGGCATCCCTATGAACCCAACAACTTCCGTAACACCCTGGAGGACTGCGTCTCCGTCTGGGGCGACGTGAGTGACCCTCGGAGTTGAATCCTGGAACAGTAACAGACTGTCCCCGCCGGCTTCACTCGGTCTGTTTGTGTATGAATCTAACAGCTGTGTCCCGTCTCTTTGTTTGTGTCCCGCTCACATGTGCAGGAGGGCCGCTGGGACGACAGCCCCTGTAATCTGACTCTGCCCTCCATCTGCAAGAAACTGGGAACAAAGAGTGACGGGAAGCCTCAGCATCAAGACTGCAAACAAGTACGGCTCCACTTTAACCTCCTTTTCTCACCAGTTACATCTTTCTTTCTTTCTTTATAATAAAATAAACGAAGAAAAACTATGGCAGAGGCAAATGGAACTAGAAATGAATGTGAAATCATTGTCAGAAATCAAAAAAACTTGGACAGGAGTTACTGTTCGAAGAATTACACCATGACGTTTGTTTGAAAGGGACAGCGAGGAATTTTTAAGTGATCTTGAAAAAGTCTTAAATCACGATATATGCCTGCTCATAATCCCAGAATTAAAATATTATCAGCACTAATAAAGTTTATTTCTAAATGCTTACTCCTGGATTGGTTAGGACAGGACCAGATTGCTTTACAGCAGCTCGAAGTCCCCATGACGACACCACGAGCCAATTGTTAAACCCAAGCGGCAACCTGCGGTCTGAAAAAATGAGACAACACAGAAGTGCTAAAAAGCTATTTTTCCTCCAGTGACCACTTGGAGCTGGCTCCAGAAGTACTGGAAGTCACGAACGCAAAAAAGGCGTTTCCAGAGCCAAAATTAGCGTATTTAAAGCCTGGAACAAACTCTGTCTCCCGTCTGGATCGTTAATTTCGCTAACGGCACACACTGTGACGGGGGTGAATTTTTTTCTAACTCGGACGTTTGGAAGATATTAGGATCGAGAGCTTACCCAATCAGAGCCACAGCTCAGATCACGTGACTGACGGGCGCCTAATAGCTGTGAGTTTGGGCACTCGTCACTCGTCCCAATTCCAATATGGCCGCGCCCGCCGTTTTGCTTCAAAACGGAGCTGCAGTAACAGACGGGTGACGTCACGGAGACTACGTCCATGTTTTAAACGGTCTATGGTGAAAACCGAGACGAAAGGCTAAAACACAAGCTGAAGCTAAAATATGAGTTAGAAGCTAATACATGGGCTAAAAGTTAAAACACAGGCTAAAGGCTCAAATATGAGCTAGAGGCTTAAATCAGGGGCTAATCTGTTCGTGCTAATGTTGATTCCTGTCCACATGCAGCAGTTATTCTGCAGTGATCTGTTTAAACCTGAGAGTCTATCAATAAAATGAAGAGCCAGGTTACGTTTGCTCTGCTTGGTGAGGTTGGAGTTGGTAGATGAGCACTGGTAGGACACAACCAGGATTCACCATAGACTGTATAATAAGTGGACGTAACGACGTTCAGCTCAAACTGAAGCCTCCAGCAGATGCCCCGCCCCCTGGTGTCTGGCTGCAGTATAGGTCATAAGCCCCGCCTCCCCATGTATTCCAGATATGAGCCGGGAAAACTTTAAAAAATTACGATACCTCGTAGAAACGTTTCTCTCATATGCTAAGGTAGTGTGATGATGTCATTTGGCTGCATGGTGTTCGGGTGTTTTTTTTCTGAGAAGTTAGTTTCTCATTAGTTATTGGACGTTAAAAACCGCGATATAAGTTTTTTTTTACGATAGTTGACAGCTGCCGTTCGTGAGTAGTTTTTATCGGGGATATAAGAAACTTCGGGAAAGAGCCAAAAGGAGACTAAACCTTCTGAAGAAGAAGAAATAAATATTTTTATTTCTCTTTTTTACTCTGCTCCACCGGAAATTCTCTACTGCTCAGACTCTGGCTGCACAATGGCGGCTAGAGAAACGGGGTTTTTTGGCTTCAAAAACGTAGAACGGTGACAGGCGGAAGCACGCTGTCCATTCTATACACAGTCAATGGGATTCACTAACGTTACAGACACGTCTCAGAGCACCGAGCTGTGCGTAACTAAGCTAAATGTAAACTACGCTACTAACTTACAAAGTTTGATTGTTGTTTGTTGATAAGTACATAACCTTGTAGCATTTCTGGTGAAAAGAAAGATCCCATCTACTTTCACTTTCACTTTCAAAACAAGGGAGTGCTTGCAATCCACTTAATACCAACTATTGATCATATTTAGGAGAAAAGAGTTCGTTGTTTGCTCTTTGTTCTGTGAAAGATTGTAATAGTAGAGAACGTTTACAATCTTTCACTCTCTGGACGAGATGTTTTGTTTCTCCAAACAGAGTCGACTCAAACCTCCCGCAGCGTTTCAGTGTTGTTATTCCACAGTCGTTAGTATTACTATTTCAGCCATCTCCTCACCTTTGACCCTTTCTCCCAAAGCTCCCCTCGACCCTCGGCCTTCCACCGGCCGACCACATCGCCTCCAGTCTGTAACTAACACAAATCACTCCCTGAAGACTGCAGAGTTCACCAAACTGAACCCTGGACACACACAATCACACACTTCTCTCCCCTCGGCTTCACGCTCGCTGCTCTTTTCTGTGTCCCAGAAAACACACACATGCATAGAAAAATCTTTAATTCCTTAGGGCATTCAGCTCGGGACATGTTTGTGTCTTCTTTCCACGACTGTAAACAATAGATAAAACAGAAAGGCTCCGTCATGTGAACCACTTGTGCCCACACGCTGAAGTAAATCCCATCTGTCTCTGAATCGTCTACATCTGTGTGTGATTTCACAGACCCTAACTCTCTCCAGATGACACCACACACTCTCATACCTGACTTGTCTCTACCTGGGACAAGTTTTTGTACCGTGTCGTGGTTTGTTCTCAGCGACATGAGATTAAAACGAACAGAAATTCATCTCTGAGCGGTGTCGTGTTGCAGTGAAACGCTGATTTACAAGCGTGAGAGATCTTCGCTGTTTTTCAGCTGTTACATCCAGCAAAGAATCTCTCAGTGGATGATACATTTGTTTAGTAAAATGAAACCCTGCCCAGTGCCTCCAGGGAGCAAAGCATCAAGGGTGGTAATGTGACAGGGGTCGCCTGGTGTGGCACAAACTGCAGAGCCCCAACAATGACGGACAGTCTGCTGACCGCTCCAGAAAAGCGACACCACATGACCCCGTAACCATAAAACCAACCCAGCGCTGAGCTCAACACTCAGAAACTTAACACTGTTTATTTTACTTTTAATGCTTTGTTTTGTGTCATTTCTTTCTTACTTTATTTATTAGATTATCTGATATAACTTGAAGTGGGAGCAGCTGCTTTGGGCCCCTGATAAAAACTTGTTTTGTGAGCACTTTCAGTCCTTTTTTTGTTGAGGTAATTAATATTGAGATGATACCCTGATCCTTGAGATTACAGCTGATAAATTTTGGAAGAATAAATCCAATTGCATGTATTTTAAAGTATATCTCATCCTCAATTTTGTATTTATTTAATGAAGTTGCTTTTTTAAATTTCAGATTTATTAAATCTGTTACCCATGATGAATTAAGATATAATAATTCATTGTAGCCTTTTTTAAATAAAACAAACAAAAAAATTCTCACTTATGTCTCATAACAATGTAAATAAAACATGATATTATTAGTCTTAAAGGATGACATTTTATAAATTAAAGTCATAGATATTTCGGTAATACCAAATTTCTGAGATTACAGCTGATATATTTTGAAGGAAGGAATCCGAATGCATGTATTTTAGAGCAGATTTATTATATTTATTGAATTAAACTGGGGTAAATTTTAAATTTCAAACAGGTACAAAAAAATAAAAAATTGAAAATGTTTCAAATTACTTTTCAAATCCCCTCTCCATTTTAAATGAGGAAATAATAATCCAATCCAATAATCGGTGCACTTTTTTCAACGTTTACAGTTGGCGTCACTTTTCAGAGATTATACCAGTTCCCATAATATTAAACTTATTTTATTTTTGTCATTTTTATCACTCGTTTTATATCATTGTCTTTAATTAATTGGTGATTTGTATTATTTACAGTATGTACAGCAGCTTTAAATACAACTCTCACTTTAACAAACTGTTATTATGCACATATTTTAATCTCATCTTCTTAAAGTGTATATATTTGTACAAATTTACCTTTGTTTCACTTAAATTTTTCATTTTTATCTGCAAACACTTAGTTTAATTATATTCATAATATTAGTGTATTTATGCTCCTGTCATCTTAACAGTGTGAATAAAATGCTATAATATTATTAGTCTTTAAGGATGTATGCATTAAAGGAGGTCAAAGTGAGGTCAAAGGTCGTGTTGGAGATGTAAAAGTCTAAATGAATCTCAGCGCTGCTGTGTGAACCTGCTCTGACTCAGCGTTAATGCTGAGCCTCTGAGACGTGCAGGAAGGATGAGACTGAGTGTTTAAAGGGATCAAACTTCTCAGCAGCAGCAGCTTTAATCTCAGAGGTTTCACTCTGGATGCCAAACGCTGTGTTTAAAAAAAACGCCTGTGGTCGGGTTTATTCACATAAAGCTGTAAACGAAGCGTCTCTCACTATCGTTCTGCATCTGGACTCCTCTGACCTCCTGCGAGCTGGCGGCGCTCTGCGTCAGTACACGTCCACAGCTGCAGTCGTGAGCTGGCAGGAGGGATTGAGGCCAGGGAAAAGTTACTTCTGCATGCCTGGACGTGTTCTTTTTATTCTTTGTTTAGGATACAGTCGAGCGTTAGAAGTGGACTCACTTCTGCTTTCACTGTTAAAAGGAATTTAAATCATTTCTCTGAGAAAGCGTCAGTCTCTGCCTCCCTGAGGTTTTGGTTTATTTTTTCTGCAGCATTCAGAAATCATCTGGAAACAATCATGAGAATTTTTCTGCATTTTTAATCTGATGCATATCCACATCCAGAGTTTCACAGCCTTTTTGCTCAATAAGCTCTTTGTTTATTTTGTTGAAATGTTGACACAGCATCTCAACATATTGTTATCCAGAGACTTTGTCTTGTTTTTATTCTTCTGTACTTTTTTAAAAACACTTTTCACACACTGTGTGTTCTATGGAACGATTAAGACATAAATCTCTGCCAAAAAAGCACCAAACTTCTGCCCATTTTAAGCTCCTCACATGAAGTAGGCAAAAAATGAAAATTAAAGCAGTTTTCCTCTTGATTTTTTTTCATTTTCAGCTTTATTTTATTACTGAACGCATTTTTTGTCTATCAGGATTCACATTTTCACCTTTGTTTCCCTACTTAAAGTAATTTTTGTTTTACAAGTTAAATATTTTCAGATTTTTTTCCACTGCTGTCTACAATTTTCATATAACAAGCACCACATTTTCATCTTTTTTACTGCTTTTCGCATTTTTTTTGTTTCACAGGTTCAACACTTTCAGCTTTCTTTGACTTGTTTTTCGCAATTTTTGTTTCACAGTTTAAACATTTTCAGATTTGCTTCTCTGCTATTTGCAATTTATATTAACTTTTTCAGCTCTGTCTCTCTGCTGTCTGTCATTTTTATTCCTCAGGAGCCACACTCTCAGCTTTGTTTCATTGCTTTTAGTATATTTTTGTTTCACAGGTTCAATACTTTCACCTTTGTTTCACTACTTTTACTAATTTATATTTCACAGGTTTAACATTTTCAGCTTTGTTTCACTGCTTTAAGCAAGTTTTTGTTTCACAGGTTTAACATTTTCAGTTTTGTTTGACTCATTTTCGCAATTTATGTTTCACAGTTTAAACATTTTCTGATTTGCTTTGCTGCTATCTGCAATTTATTTTTCACAGGATCCAGTTTTAAGCTTTCTTTCAATTGTTTTTGCAATTTTTCTTCCACAGATCCAACTTCTTCAGCTTTGTTTCACTGCAATCTGCAATTTTAATTCTCAGATTCAATATTTTCAGCCTTGTTTCACTGTTTTTTTTAAGTTAATCTCGCATGTTCTCATTTTGCTGATTCAGCATTTCTACGCATTTGCTGGAAGGAAATTCAGTTTTTCTGGTTTGATATTATTTCCTTTTTCTCAGGGCTGGAAGTGGCACAGTCCAGCTTGTTACTGGGTGGGGGAGGATCTACTGACCTTTAAAGAGGCTAAGAAGTCCTGTGAGGACTGGGGGGCCACTCTGGTGACCATCACAAACAGGTGCGTAGCTGCACACGCTCACTCACCTGGACTCTGTAGCTTCAGGGATGGTTCTCTAAATTTCCTTCTTCTTCTCGTAAAGATTTGAGCAGGCTTTCGCTAACAGCCTGGTGTTCGGACGCTCTGGAGATTCTTTCTGGATCGGTCTCCTGGACAAAGGCAGCCCCGGATCTTTCCACTGGCTCAGCGGAGACGAAGTTTTATACACCAACTGGAACCGAGACCAACCAGGTAGATCACACCTGACACAGCCGGAGGGTGCTCTTTTTAAGTTTTTGATTGTTTGTAATAGGGCTGGAACATTATTCTTTTCTCCCAATTTAATTCTATTACGATTTTTCAGGCGCTGATTTAAATTCGAAATCTATGTTGTTGCTGATTTCTCCAATTTTTAGTTTAATTTTTTAACACCAGCAGAAAAGTTGAATGATGACGATGTCTACAAACTATATCAGGAGTCATATTTCTCCAGAAAATTCATCCCTCATCAGTCAATTTTTTAAGATTTATCCAGCAGTAATGTATTTGAATCGGTTGTTTACACCACAAAAACTGAAATCAAAGCAAGTATTTGTCTTTTTTTTGGTATAAAATGTCATTTTAGTCTTGATTTGAGCTGCATCTATCAGACCAGTCCAGAATAATATCCAGTTTCAAGATATTTAAAGACAAAAATGAGATCTGAACTGCTTGTAGGGAGGTAAAAAAAAAAAGAAAAAAAAGAAAAGGCTTTATTCTAATTTCAAGAAACTTGGTGTGCAAATTTTTCTTACAGATTTTTTTTTTACTTGTTTCAAGCAATTCGGACATTATTTTTGTCTTTAGGTAAGTAGCACTGCAAAAAAACCCTGAAATCTAAGCAAGTCATTATGTCTTATTTATAGTAACAATTGTCTCATATTTATTTTAAGCCACATTCACCAGACCAGGTCATAAAAATGTCTTATTTGAAGTTTTCTAAAGACAAACAAGTCAAAAAAATCTTTCAATGGAATAAGAAAAAAGTTCCTTGAAATTAGAAAGATGTGTTACTACAAGAAACTTTTTTAAAAATCCCATATGCAAATTTTTTTACTTGTGACAAGCAATTCAGACCTCATTTTTGTCTTAAATAACTAAATAAGACATTTTTCTGGACTTATCAGTAGAATGTAGCTCATATTAAGAATAATAAGACAATTCTTTACCAAAAATAAGACATAAATACTTGCTTAGATTTCAGATTTTGAAAAAGTCTGCTTTGAAGAGTAAAAGGAAGCTTTTACATTTGGAAAAATAAATCAAAGCAAACCCATTTTAAAACCATAAAACAAAAAATCCATGCCACACGTATGTTAATCAATTTTTCCTTCCACCCTTGTTACCCCTCAGTTTCTTTCTCTCCCTTCACCGACCTCTTCTCGTTTCTTTACAGTCAGCGCTGATGGCGGCTGTGTCGCCATGGCTACCGGCTTCGCGACGGGTCTGTGGGAGGTGAAAGAGTGTGCGTCAGCGAAGGCGAAATTCATCTGCCGTCAAACTCAGGACACGTCTCTGAGCCCGGAGCCCCCGGTGCCTCAGCCCACCCCGAGCCTGAGCGGCTCCTGTCCCAGCGGCTGGAAGAGCAACAGCAACCTGAGATACTGCTACAAGGTTCACACGAGTCTTCAAACCGGATTTTTATTTACTGAAAAAGCAAAGATCAGAGTGTAAACGCTCCGTGTTCCCGTCCTTCGTCGTGCAGGTGTTTCACTCCTCCCAGATGGAGCAGAGACTGACCTGGCTGCAGGCTCACCTGTACTGTCGGAGACACGGCGCCGACCTGCTGAGCATCAGCGGCCCCGACGAGGAGCAGTTTGTCATGCAGATCCTCCACGATGATTTCGGGTGAGTGTGACCTTCTCTTCTCTCCGGAGGAGTTTGAGGATGTGAAGTTTTCTGATTCAGACTCTGATTCTCCTGGTGTTGGTCACAGAGAGTCCGAGGACCACGAGCAGCACTGGTTCTGGATCGGACTGAACCGCAGGAACCCTGTGGATAACGGCAGCTGGAAGTGGAGCGACGGCCTGGTTGTGAGTGTGAATGAATTAACCCTGTAAAGCCCAACCCATCGAAAAATAGTCGGAAAATTCCAATTTTTTGTAACTCAGATGTTTTTTAACCCTTTTAACAAAATCGACAAAAAAATGTTGCTTTATCATTTATTCATAATTTATTTCTTGTATCACGTTTGACACTCTGGGCAATTTTGCAAAAGATTTTTCTATTTTTTCAAGTTTTTTTTGGCAAATATGCATCCATTTCATGCAGAAAACACTAATTTTTGATAAAAGAGTAACTTTTTTTTATGTTATTCTTGCTGCAACCTCTTGAGATTCAATGATTTTCCTGAAAATATGTGAGTGGATGATTTCGTGAGAGCAGACATTTTAAAAAGGACCCAAATAAAACTTCAGCTGACTGTAGTGATATGACAATCCTCAAGGTGGTAGAATATGTTTTTGAACATATTTTTAAAAGGTTTTAAAATAGACTTTTTGATATCTTTGAACCCATGTTGCAAATCTGCAAACGTCTACCTTGAGAGGGTTAATAAACATCTCAGTTCCAAAAAAAATTGGAATTTTTCTGACTGTTTTTTGATAGGTTGGTCCTTAAAGGGTTAATACAAGAAATTAAAAGACAAAAAGGGTTAACCCTGTAAAGCCCAACCCATCAAAAAGAGTCAGAAAATTCAAATGTTTTGGAACTCAGATGTTTAACCCTTTTAATAAAATCAACAAAAAAAAATTGCTTTATCTTTAATTTATGATACATTTCTTGTATCACGTTACGCTCTGGGCAATTTTGCAAAAGATTGTTTCTATTTATTTAAGTTTTTATTAGCAAATATGCATTTGTTTCATGCAGTAAACTCTTATTTTCCATAAGAAAGTACTATTTTTATGTTATACTTACTGCAACTTCTCGAGAATAAATGATTTTCCTACAAAAAATATGTGAGTGGATGATTTCATGAGAGCAGACATTTTGAAAAAGGACCAAAATAAAACTTCAGCTGACTGTAGTAATGTAACAATCCTCGAGGTGGTAGAATATGTTTCTAAAAATATTTTTAACAGGTTTTTAAAGAAACTATTTATCATGTTGATGAGATAGAGGTCTTTGAACTCATGTTGCAAATCTGCACCGCTGCCTTGAGAGGGTTAATAAATATCTCAGTTCCAAAAAAAATTGGAATTTTTCTGACTGTTTTTTGATAGGTTGGTCCTTAAAGGGTTAAACTGTCCAGTAACTTTTCAAAATAAGAGCGTGAATAATGTGTCCCCTCTGTGTCTGTGTGTGTGTGTGTGTGTGTGTGTGTGTGTTGCAGTATACCTACGCCAACTTCGGACGCTACTATTACAACATCCGACAGTGTGCTGCGGCAGATTTGGGCACCATGACCTGGCTCGCCATGCACTGTGACAATGAGTTAGACTGGATCTGCAAAATCCCCAGAGGTACAACAGCATAGAAACTTTTTTTTCAGCTTCACACTGCAAAAATTCAACATCTTACCAAGTATATTCTTCTAATTTCTCACCAAACACAGTTACCTAAAGGGAAACATTTCAGTCAGATACTGGAACTTGTTTCTAGATGGATTATCTTGAATATCTTGTTAAGTGAAACAGTCTTGAAAATGTCTTGATTTAAGTCATTTCTCAGTTGAAATAAGCTTTTGTTACTTGTCATAAGGTTTTGAAGCTGCTGAGTTATTTCTTATAGATAAATCAACTTGTTTTAAAAAATAGACTCAGCTCCAATAAAGAAAACAAGTCTTTTTTAATTCTACAGCTCACTATAAACTTTTTATGAGACATAAAACTTCTCGTTACAAGAATATATGGTTGACATTAGTTTTCAAGGTATTTTCAGGCTCTCTCTTATCTAGTAAAGATTAAATCTAACGTCTTATTTTAAGATATCTTACCAAAGGAATTTTCTCTTATTTCATTGGCATTTTTTCTTTTTTCTTATTACAAGCAAAAATATCTTGTTTTTCTCTGAAAAAAAAAGAAATCTAAGCAAGTGTTTGTGTCTTATTTAAGAAAAAAGATCTTTTTTGATTCGTATAAGCCACATTCACTAGACAAGTCCGTAAAAATGTCTTGTTTTAAGATACTTAAAGACAAAAGTAATGCTTGCTTGTTACAAGTAAAAAGCAATCTGCCAATGGGGTTTAAAAAAAGTTTCTTGAATTAAGACATTGTTGTTGTTTCAAGAAAATTGTTGAGCAAAACTTTTCTTATCCCATTGGCTGATTTTTGTACTTTTTTACAAACAATTCAGACATCAAACTTGTCTGTAAATATCTTGAAATGAGACATTTTTCTGGACTTGCCAGTTGAATGTGGCTCATATCAAGACAAAAAAGACAATCGTTGGTAAACAAAACACAAACATTTGCTTGGATTTCAGTTTTTACAGTGTAAAATGAGCTATTTTCAAGGTCTCTCTTACCTAATAAAGTTTAAATCTTATGTCTTATTATAAGATAACTTACCAAGAGAAATCTCTCTCCTTCCATTGACAGGCTTTATTTCTCATTACAAGCACAAAATCTTGTTTTAATTGTTTTTAAACTTATTTTTGGAGTGGCTTTTTCGCTAGCGTCTCAATATGCCAAGATAACTGCACTCGCCTCCACTTAATATGAAAATATTTTTCAACATATTGAGAAAGACGCTTCATAATTTTTATTTGCATCAAGAAAACTGCACTTTTTATTCATGAGAATACATTAATTTTAAGGTATTTCTGAGTTCATTGAGGTTAGATATGTTTACTGTTTTTGGTAAGTCTTAACAAGACAAATGATTTTGTTCTGTTGGAAGATAATTTGGCTTAGTTTAAGGGGAAAAAAAACTATTTTTGTTTATCTTTCCTCTTGGTTTTGAAGTCTGGTTCTTCACAGTGTAGAAACACACTGATAGAAGTTTTTCCCACATCGTGTGTGTGTGATGAGCTCCTTTTCTCTCCTTTGTGTGTGTTTTGTAGGTAGTGTTGAGAAGGAACCAGAAGCCTCTGAAGGTGGGTCAGCCGTACTTTCTTAGCTTTGAACTCTTCTCTGCATACTTAAATGATTTCCTGAGGCTTATTTCAAACCCTCTCTGCTCTTTCTCATGATTGTCTCCTCGTCTCCTCTGATGAGAGTAGACAGTCCGTGGTCAAGTGGCCTCACCTAGCCTAAGGTCCTCCGACTGATATTTAAAAAACTGGTAGCGTGGTGAACCCTAGTCCGGGTCTCCTAAACGAGAACCAAGCTCAGGAGCGACCGGAGGCAGGTGAGGCGACTTCTCCTTCGAAAGGAGCGGTTGTGAAATTCTTTCCATCTCGTCTGAAGTGGGGGAAGTTGCACCATCAGATTTAATCCTGGCTTAATGAGGGCACAGCCTCTTGAAATACTGAACAAGCACAAACCTGTTTAATTACTGTGTCTGAAACCTGCAGCTTCTCACTGTCTCTCTCTCTCTCTCACCTGTAGATGGTGAAGGCAGAGGGTGAGAACTGGTGGCTGGGTCTTCGCACCTTTGAAAATGACGGACGCTTCCGCTGGTCCGACCACTCGGTGCTCAATTACGTGTCCTGGGCCCTGGGGAGGCCGCACGCGCTCAGTCGTGACCGCAAATGTGTTCATCTGTCCATCGGGAAAGGTAAAAAGAAACAAAACTACAACTCCAGTCCAAGTAAAATTAAGACGTTTGAATACTTCCGTTGCTCAACAGTTCGGGGTCTCCGTTGTGGTATTTTGTGCTTCACACATTTTTAATGGAAGATGGGTCTAAACTGCAGGCAGGTCAGTCTAGGAGCTGCACTCTTCTACTACAGAGCCACGCTGTTGTAACAGGAGCAGAATGTGTCTTGGTTTCATTGTCTTGCTGAAATAATCAGGGACGTCCCTGAAAAAGACAAAGTGTCTTGGATGGCAGCAGATGTTGCTCCAAAACCTGTTTGTACCTTTCAGCATTAATGCTGCCTTCACAGATACTGGGGCAGTTACCCATGATGCCATGGGCACTAACACACCCCCATACCATCACAGATGCTGCTTTTGAACTTTGCGCTGAGAACAATCCGGATTGTCCTTTTCCTCTTTGGCCCGGAGGACTGAACGATTTCCAACAAGAGTTCTGCGACGTTTGTGTGTGTTGTTGATGTCTGACTTTGTCTTTGCATGGTAGAGTTTGAACTGTCACTTGTAGATGTAGTGATGAACTGTGTTAACTGACAATGGTTTTCTGAAGTGTTCCTGAGCCCACGTGCTAATATCCTTTACACAATGATGTGGGTTTTTAATGCAGCGCCGCCTGAGGGGTCAAAGGTCACGGCCATTCAATGTTGGTTTTGGGCCTTGCTGTTTACGTGCAGAGATTTCTCCAGATTCTCTGAATCTTTTGATGATATTATGGACTGTAGATGATGAAATCCATCATTCCTGCAGTTGGGAAACTGTTGGACTATTTGCTCACGCAGTTGTTGACAAAGTGGTGAACCTGGCCCCATCCAGTAAATATCTTGTATTCTGTTTGTATTGATGTTTTATGTTCAAACTTCATTAGAGTTGGGGTTGTACACAAAAGTTAAGCCTGAATCTCACACAGAACATATGCGAGTTTTTGTTTCTCTCCCAACAGCTGACTGGTCGGACCAGAAGTGCCACTCTGACCTTCCCTACATCTGCAAGAGAGTAAATGTCACCGGCACCATTCCTCCAACTCCATCACCCCCTCACGTACCATCAGGCTGCCCTGACAGATGGTCCTCCTTCCAGCATAAGGTAGAACCCCGACACAGCGGCGCATGCATCATTCAGAGGATTCACAATGAAGACGTATCCGCTCCTAACCTTTAAATCCTGTGTGCCGTGACATCTGCTGTTTCCCGCAGTGTTTCAGGGTGTTTGATCAGCCTGACCAGGTCACATGGTCTGCGGCCAAGCTGAAATGTGAAACACAGGGAGGAGTGCTGGCAGTGGTGTCCAATCATCTGGAGCAAGGTGATTAAAGTGAGGTAGAGATGTCAGGAAGCAGGGAGGAGGTGGTGGAAGCAATTAAAATTAATGAGGCGACCTCTCAAACTCACTGTACACTCAGACTTTCTAAACTTTATCAGCTGTTTTTGTTTTTTCACGAGGCGGAGTTCAGATTTCTGTCTTTGTGTGTGGTATAAAACGACACACACTGATTATTCTTTAAGTTGCTAATTTTTCTGCCTCACAGCCTTCGTCACCATCCTGCTCAACAACATCTCCTCAGAACTCTGGGTCGGCCTCACCTCGGACTCTAAAGGTCATTTCCAGTGGGCTCAGCCTGGTCTGCTCAGCTACACCAACTGGGCTCCTGGAGAACCACTGGACAACAGTGGACCACACCACAATAAGACCCGGGTACCAAAGTGACCCATCTATCAGCATTAGCAGTAACTTTTTCCTCATGAATTTGTCTTATTGTGCCGATTTTTCCCATCATCCCTCAGGGAAACTGCGTGGTGATGATTCACGGGAACCCTACGAAGAACACGGGCATGTGGGCGTCCAGAGCCTGTGAGATGGAAAGTCATGGTTTCATCTGTCAAAGGCCACAAGGTGTGATATCAGAGCGAGAAAAAAATGATTTCAATGTGGTGAACAAAGGTCTTCTTTTACACAGACATGTTCCTCCTTTTTGGTGGAAAAATCATTTTTATTCCCCAAAATGTCAAAGTTTTTCTCAGCCTGATTCTGCACACCATCATTTTATATAAGTGTCTGGTGAAACATTATCATGGAGGCCCACTACCACAAGTCAGTTATATGGAAATAAGGAAACTTGACTTTGTTGAGAATTTTTGGGGGGGCCATATTAAGTTAAAATTTGTAGAAAAAGTCAGAATTGTGAGATTAAAAGTTAAATTTTTGAGAGTGAAATTCATCATTGTGAGATAACAGAAGAAATTTAAGGTAAAAAAAAAATCAAAATTGTGTGACCAAAGTAATTTTTTAATTTCAATTAAAAATTGTTAAGTTAAAGAAGAGATGTTTGGAGATGTTCAGATAAAAGAAGACATTTTGGACAAATAAAAGCCTAAATTTCTGGAGAGAAAAATTCAGAAATTTGTGATCAAAGAAATTCTGAATTTTAAGTGCAAATTTGTGGCATAACAGAAGAAATAACGAGCTCAGAATAAAAATTTTGAGTCAAAAAGGTGAAATTTTTTGAATGATATATCAAATTTTTAGACGAGTAGTGGAAACTCTGAGATACAAAGTCAAAATTGTGAGACAAAACTTTGAAATTTTGAAATAAAAGTTTAGAAAAAAATGATTTAAAAGGAAGAAATTTCAAGATAGATAGTTGAAATTTTGAGACAAAGTGCAATTAGTCTCAGGATGAGATGAAAAGTTGTTATTTTGAGATGGTAAAGTCTGAATTATAACTTTCCTCCCCATGAATTTGATGTTTTATCTCAAATTCTGACTTTATTTTGTAAAACAAAACAAAACAAATTGCAAAATAAAGTTAGTTTCTCAATTTTTACAATTTAAACTGGAGGAAATGGGCTTCTCTGAATTGTTTATGTTTGTCTTATTTATGTCTTCTTTGAAGATTTTCCCGTATTTTGTAGTGTCTCCGAGTGGCCGGGTGGAGGCGGGGGACTCTTTTTCTGTTTTTAGAACATGATCACCCTAATTTTGAGGAGCACACATCACTTTCTCCTCTGTTTTTTTCTGTTTTCCAGACACAAACCTCCCTCCAGCTCCTCCTCTCATCCCCCCCTCCCTGTCCAAACCGGTGGAGCTGGGTGGAGTAACGTACCGGGTCGTGGAGAAGCCGCTGGACTGGACGGGCGCTCTTCACCTCTGTGAGTCTTTAAACGGGACGTTAGCCATGGTCACGGACCCGTTTCAGCAGGCGTACCTCACGCTGCTGATGAACAGCCTGCGGCGCCCTGCATGGATCGCTCTCTACAACTACGGCGTGAGTTTCCTCTCATAGTAATAATAATAATAATAAAAATAAATTTTATTTATAGAGCGCTTTTCTAGATACTCAAAGACGCTTTACAGACATTAAAAACATCAATTAAAACAACACAGTAATGATAACAAAAATAATAACCTATAACAATGAAAACAAGACAAAACAAAACCATGGGATACATTTAAAAGCAGTTAGACATTAAAAACACTTTTAAAAAGATGCGTTTTGAGGAGGGTTTTGAATGTGGATGGGTTTGGACAGGCTCGGATGTGTTGTGGTAAGGTGTCCCAGAGGGTGGGGGCAGCCACAGAGAAGGCTCTGTCCCCCCAGGTTCGGTGCTTGGTGTCGGGTGGTGTGGAGAGGAGGTGGGCTTTGGATGAGCGAAGATCTCGGGAAGGGGTGTAATGGTGGAGCAGGTTGGAGAGGTAGGAGGGGGCCTGGTTGTGGAGGGCTTTGTGGGTGAGGAGGAGAATTTTAAACTGAATAGGCTGGTTGATGGGGAGCCAGTGGAGTTTTTGGAGGACAGGGGTGATGTGATCTCGGGAGTGGGTGTGAGTGAGAAGGCGGGCGGCGGAGTTCTCATCACTTCCCTTTCTTCGAAAACCATCATCAAAGTCACACAGGTGCAACTTTCTCTCCCTCTCAGGGGCGGAGCTTCACCTGGCTGGGCGAGGAAGATGTGAAATACTCAAACTGGAAAGAAGGAGAGCCCAATCAGCTGGCTGGATGTGGTCACATGACCACAACGGGGCTGTGGACTATGACTCCGTGTGACGCTAAACTGGACGCAGCGATCTGTCAGATCACAGGTGTGTGTTTTAACTTTAAACCACAGCATTACAGGATGTTTTTGTCGCAGTTCTCTCACAGTTTTTATCTCCCTGTCAGACGAGCGTGTGGTTCACCAGTGGACGTACCCGGGTCACTGTCCTCACGCCCTGGGGGAGTCGGCGTGGGTGCCTTTCAGAAACCACTGTTACACCTTCAACCTGCAGAGTCTCAAACTGCAGCAGGATGCACGAGCGTCCTGTAAAAAAGGTAAGTTAGAGGTTTAAATTCAACTGCATCATTTTCTACTAGATTTTAGAAAAAGATCTAGTTGTGATTTTTTTCAAATCAAGCTTCAGTGAAGTTTTCACAATGTACAGAAACATTTACCAACTTCACAGAAAATGACATCAAACCATTAAAAGCTCTCACTTCAATGTAAGGATGAAAACTGAAGGTGAGAATTGTTTCTAACATTTACATAAAAGGTCAATATATTAAGATAAAAAAGTGGAAATTTTGAGAAGTTAAGACAAAATTCTGAGGGAAAAAAAGTCAAAATTTTGAAATAAGAGTCCAAATTTAAAGAAATCAATTTTATATTATGCGAAAAAAAGTCTAAACTTTCACATTTAATGTCAAAATTTTGAGATTAAGACAAAAGTCTGAGAACAAAGTCAAAAGTTTAAGATAGAACATCAACATTTTGAAATAAAGGCAATATTTGAAACAAAAAGTTAAAAAATATATATAAAGTCAAAATTATGAGAAATTAAGACAACATTATTAAATAAAAGGCAATATTTTGAGATAAAGAGCTGAATTTCTGACCTTAAAATACAATTTTTTCTGTATCTTAACTTGTTTTTTTAATTGTATTTTTAGTTATAACGACTGAAAAACAAAACTCTGTGACTCTTAACTTTTAAAAAATGATGTAGTGCAAAATTTCCTTAATTGTGTTAAGTGAAAAAAAAATTAAAAACCAAACAATTTAAAAAAGACTTAGCTCAAAAAGCAATAATAAAAAAATTCAAAACAAAATTCAACAATCCCAAGGAAAAAAGGATCTTTCTGAACAGTCTAACACTCAGAGGACGTTTGTGTAAAACAAGTGAAAACAGATCCTGGGTCAGTCTGGAGCAAAAAAATTGCAGCTTCAGCGAAAACATGATCATGATGTCTGAAATTTCGATCAGAAAACGATAAATTGTTCGGCCCTATTTTCTACCTTTGTGAACATTTGTTTTCTCCTTTTGTCTTGTTGTTTTCTAGTCGGGGCCGAACTTCTCTCCATCCTGGATGAGACAGAAAATGGATTCGTTCTGGAGCACATCCAGGGCTACGCAGAGCAGGCTCATGGCGCCTGGCTGGGCATCAACGTGAAAGGTCAGGAGACGTCGTGACCTCCGTCCGTCTGTGCAGCAACAGCTCGTCTGCAGTGTCTGAAGTTCCTCTTGTTGTGTGTGTGTGTGTGTTTCCTGCAGGTAGAGCTCTGGTGTGGAGCGAGGACACAGAGCTGACGTACTCCAACTGGGAGGCTCATGAGTTCGCTGCTTCAGTTTTATCTCCAAACTCCTGCTTCTGGATCCAGAGTAACAGCGGTTTGTGGAAGCCGGGCTCCTGCAGGAATCGAACGCACGGCGTCATCTGCAAACTGCCCCGCAGTAAGTGAAAGATTCATGGCATTAAAACACAATTCAGTCTTTGTAGAGTGAGGAAGTGTGAGATGCACATCAAAGAAACCAGCTTGATGACCAACATGCAGAGATGATGTTTTATTTTAATAAAAAAAACATTCTTATTAAAGTCAATGAGCCATATTTACCGACCAAGTTTAGAAGAAGTTTTATTTCAAGAAATAAAAAACACAAAAGATGAAGAAAAAATGAACCTGACAAGCAAATTTCATCATTTTTTCCTTTTCATATCTTGAAATCAAACTGGATTTTTCAGGTGAATGTGGCGAAGATTAAAGGGACTGTGAGGACTTTCTAAGTCTCATCTCTGGATTTAGGCCCAAATTTAAAATGAGATCATCAACACGACAATAGGTCATTTCTAAATGATAATTCTCAGCTTCTGGATCAGATCAAACTCGACTAGATGAATTTACAGCAAGTCGAAGTCTGGATGACAACACCACACCGCATACGAAGTGCATCAGTTATTCTCTGCTGAAAATGATTTTTATGATTTATTTGGTGATAATATTGGAAACAGGAGTTGGACTGTCTGACAAAAAAGGGACAGAAGAGCAGAAGACAGATAAACAGGAAAGTGATAGAGCACAGGCTAGAGGCTAAAACAGGAGCTAAAGGTTAAAGCACAAGCTCAAGTCTAAAACATAAGTTGAAGGCTAAAACACGAGTTAAAGGCTAAAACACAAGCGAAAAGCAAAAAAACTGAGCTAAAGGCTTAAACATGAGCTAAACGCCAAAACATGGGCTGAAGCTAAAACACGAGCCAAAAGCTAAGACAAAAGCTGAAGGCTAAAACATGAGCCAAAGGCTAAAACACGAGCAAAAGGCTACGACATGAGCTAAAGGCTAAAACATGAGCTGAAGGCTAAAACATGAGCTAAAGGCTAAAACATGGGCTTAAGGCTAAAACATGAGCTGAATGCTAAAACATGGGCTGAAGGCTACGACATGAGCTATAGGCTAAAAAATGAGCAAAAGGCTAAAACACAAGCTAAATGCTAAGGCACAAGCTAAAGCTTAAAAAACAAGCTAAATGCTAAAACACAAGCTAAAAGCTAATACATGAGCAAAAGGCTAAAACGTAAGCTGAAGACTTAAACATGGGCTACAAGGACGAAAAAAACAGGATCTAAAGGCTTAAAAAACATGACAGACATGTCTCAGAGCACTGGGCTGTGAGTCTCTAAAATTAAATTAAGCCGGCTACTAAATTAATTACAAAGTTTGTTGATTAATACATTACCTCATCACATTGTATCTGGTAAAAGCCTGGTCCACTTTCAGTTTTTCAGTGTAGAAGCTAAATTATGTGAGATAATTAGAATATTTCTTTTGTCACTTTAAAAAATTCCTGGTTTGTTACACAAAGACGTTTCATTTTCTCTCCGTTCTCTGTTTTCAGGTGCTGCTTCAGAACCTTCTACATGTAAGTGTGTTTTCCTCCTCTCAGCTGTGAATGATCAGACTTTGACTTTTGTCTCCTCATCCTGACGTGGATCTTCCGTTTCTCCACAGCGGACGTCGACAGCATGCCCACCCTCATCATCGTCATCATAACGGCGTTGGTGCTGCTGGCGCTGATCGCAGGTCTGATTTATTTGTACCGGCGGCGAACTGTGGGCTCCGGGGGCTCCTACGAAGGCGCCCGTTACAGCCGGACCAACTCCAGCCTGACGGAGCAGACGGAGAAGAACATCCTGGTGTCGGACATGGAGCTGAACGAGCAGCCGGAGTAACGGGACGCCGACCGCGCAGGAGAGGCTGACTCTGACACACGCTGTGGCATTTATATTTACTTCTGAAACCAAAAATGAGTTTAAAGAGCTGTGTAGAGCGCAGCAGATGTTTTAGATTTGGATCCCAAGACTTGACAATTCAATCCGGGTTTTTCCAGACGAATCAGATCCTCACACGTTTCACAAAAGTCATTTCCTTGGAGTTTTGTTTTCATCAAAGCTGTAAAAATTCACTTCAAATTGGTTCATTGACTCATCCCCCTCAGTGCCAAAGTAACTTTTGTGTGTTGTAAAGTTTCTTTCTCGCCACAGTCTTCTTCGGGACCGAACCTGTTTTGCCGTGACAGTATTTACCTGACAGCCGTTTGTTTATTGGACGTCTCACTCTGGTTCTTTTCTGTTTTTTTTTTTTAATGACTTGCCATCATCCGTGCAGCTGTAGTGAACTGTTACCGATGATGCATGTGTGGTTTTTGTGCTCCTGCCTCGCTCCTCCTTTCTCATCGGACACGTCAGCACCAGCTGTCGTTCGAGCCGAGCTGAGGAGGAGGAGGAAGCTCAAATGTGAAAGTGTGGAAGGTAACAGGGTGATTTTAGACCATGTGGGGCCGAACCTGACATTTGGTACAAATGTGCACATGAATGAGCTCGGGGGGGGGTCGGAGTTCAAACTGGTCTCTTTAATACTGCAAGACCGAAAGTCTCAGTAACTTTCAGTGTCCATGGTTCTGTGTACACTTTGGTACTTTCATCTATTATATTTCAACTTATTCAGCATTAGTAAATCTTCAGTTATAAGATACAATAACTTCTCTGTGATTCAGGCTTGTGTTTGTGTTGGCTCTGCACGCCTCTATCTGGAGCTGAATCTGCATTTTTTTAAGGACAGTAATTCTCTTCGCCTGCACCATGAAAAGGGTTTGTCGTAAATTTGTCACCACTTTTATGAACGACTTTTCTCTTCTGTAAGTTTTATCTCAAATTCCTTTCGTTGATGCAGGTTTCAGTACATTTATGACTCAAATACGACTTTTTAAATCCTGCTTTCTGAGACTTTTGCCAAACAAAGGCGACCACGTCATAGGAACGATGGTGGAGAATGAGCCAAAGACTGTTTTTAATTCCAGACGAACATGCACACTTCCTCTTTTACACGTCATCTTTTGGATTTTCTGATTTGCACAGCCAAAACGAACACATTTTTAGTCTTTTATGTCACTTTATGTTTATCTCATCAAACATTTCTTTCCCCCTCAGCTCTCGCTTTTTCGTTCTTCCTGCACAGAGGAATGCTCTGGAGCCGTGTCAGTCTGAGGCTTTTGGGGTTTCACTGAGCTGCTGTGAAAAAATAACGCTTTAGCTCCATGAGTTGGACCAAGATAGGGGGGGGAGGAGAAGGAGTAAGGAGAAGTGTGTGTGTGTGAGTGTGTGTGTGTGAGAGAGTGTGTGTGCAGTCTCCAGCTGTGGAATGTTGAGTCGGCAAGAAGAGCTCAGTGGCTCGTCTGGAACCAATCAGAGAAAGAGGCTCAGGGACAAGAAGGGTCAGGAGGAGGATTGAAAAAAGGAAACTGGATGAAAGGGAGAAAAGAAGGAGTGTGAGGAGGAGTCAGGAGTGAGGAGGAGGAGTGAGGAAGAGTGTAGAGGAGGTTCGACCCTGGCCTCTACTGGTGGTTCCTTGTACTTTTCCTGCTCGTAGATGATGTGACGCCCCCGTAGTTTGTTCATCAGAGAAACTTTGTTTGTGCTGGCGCTCGTCCCTGTGAAGATTTCCTGAGGAACTTTTTTGAAATATTTTTGTGTCATTTTTATATGAAAGGAATAAAGAATATGTTCTCAAAGATTTCACTCTCTGATTTTTTTTATTCATTGAGGTTTAAATTATTTGATGTCACAAACAGAGAAACCACAGTTATCAGTTTAACAGACTTTATTATAGTTTGTCTCCTGTTTGTTGCTGTTTCTTTTTCTTTGATTAACTTTTTCATTATTTTTTTCAATTTTTTTCCCTCTTTCTGTTTTTTTTCTCACTTATTTCTTTGTTTTTTTAATTTATTTACTATATTTGTTCCACTTTTTCTTTATTTTTGTTCTTTTACAACCTTTCCCCTATTCTCATTTTTTCTTTTTTCCTTATTTCTCATTCAACATTTTCATTTGTTCATTTTTTTCCTATTTTCTTTCTTTTTTTGTTTTGTTTATTTATGTTTTGTTGTTTTTCCACTGTCTCCTTTTTCATTCTTTCACCATTTCCCCCTTTGTCATTTTTTCCTTTTTCTTGTCCTTTTTTTCAATTATATTTTCCTCTTATTTCTTTTTCTTGTCTTTCTTTCCCCTTTTCCTTTCTCTTGTTTTCTTTTTTCCTTTTATTTTTTTTATTCATTTTTTCCTTTTGTTTCATTTTTTCCTGTTTAACACTTTTCCCCCCCATTTTTTCATTTTTATCCCATATTGTATCCCCTTTTTTCTGTTTTTAGTTTTTCCCCATTATTTATTTTTTACAGCTATTTCTTGTTTCTTTTCTACTTAAATTCTTTTTTTTTCTTTTTTATTCACTAAAATATTGGAACATATTAACAGCATGTACGGGGAACAAGCTTCCTTATTTTTTCTAGAAACGAGAGAAAAAAGGGCATCTAAATACATCAGTTCTTGCACAGCTTTTTTTTATTTAACTACTCACACACACATAGACAGAAATCGTGAAATCAAAAGGTTAATGTTTGTTTGTTCCACAAAACAAATTCAAGATATTTTTTCACCCACAAAAGTGAGGGGGGGGGGGATAAAACTAGAGGTGCATAAGAGTGACCTGTAATTGTAGTTTTGGGTTATTGGATTGAATTTAGCCGTTTGTGTGCTCAGGAAAACTGAACAACAGAAGTTTTTTTTTCAATGCCGAGCATTTTTTACCATTATATTGTTACACATTTCTTAGCTTTTCCTGCTAAAGCCACTGTCACTAATAGCAACCAGAGTTTCCATGCTGCTTAGACATTAGATAACAGCCATTTAAAGGAAATTACCCTTTAAATATAACACAAACTGAACTTCACAGAAGTCTGTGGAGTAAATATTTTATTTTGAATCAGGGTCTGATGAGATGTTAAGGTTTGGGGTGTGAGATTGTTTCTGTTCTAACGTTTAGATGAACATCAGATCAAGAATTTCAAATGAAAACAAAGAGAAAGTTAAGAAAGAAACATTCTGATCGCTCCATGTTTTGATTTAATATTATCAGGTCTTAATCCATAAAGGCAGATGTTCGTTTTCTTTAAGAGAAATCCAACAGAGAGTGGTGTAAATCCATCAGACTGGAAGATGAAGTTGAAGATGCAGCATTCAGAAAAGCCTGTAAAGATCTGCAGGAACTTGATCCAGGTCAAAGAGCTGCAAAGACTCCAGGGTGAGGTCAATCAGCTGAAGGAGTGTCTGCAGGAGGAGAGGACGACGTGGAGGAGGAAGGAGAAAGAGCTCCAGGACGCCTACATGGAGCTGCAGGTGACCCACCATGTCACCACCCTGAGGGTCGCTGCAGACATCCAGAAGGAGGAGAAGAAGAACAGGAGCCTCCAGGAGGAGCTGCAGAGGATTTCAGCTTTCTGTCAGGAGCTCAGCCTCAAGTACCAAACCGAGCTTCAAGATGCCAAACGTCAGGTAGAAACTCTTCAAAACGAACTGCAACGACACCAGGAGGCTTCACAGCAGGAGGTGACGGAGCTTCAGGAGGAGAAGGAGAAGCTTCAAGAGGAGCTGGAGGAGTGGAAGGTGAAGAACCAGGAGCTGAGAGAGAAACATGGAGCTGATGTTCTCACTCTGAAACAGCAGGCGAAGACTCAGCAGGACCAGCTCCTGAGGAAACTCCAGGATCTGAGCGATAAAGAGGCTGATTACCTCCTGGAGATCTGGAGCATGAACACCGACCTGAAGGAGCAGAGAGAGGAGATAACAGAGATACTGAAGGAGAACAGAACGAAGGAGGAGGAGGAGAGTGAGTACGACAGAGAGATGGAGGAGCTGAGAGGTCAGTGTGAACAGCTGACCAGCGTCCTGCAGCTCAAATGGAGAATCAGGAAGAAAAGAGCATTTAAACTACCAACGGAGGAAACTTCTGGACCTTTAGGCTGAGACGAGGTAAAGAATTTATGATCATAATCTAAAAGCCCAAAACAGAAAAATCCCCCTGCTCAGCCTCTTTGAGACAAAAACCAAAATAAACTCAAGTAAACAAAGTAGCTTCATTACTCAAACATTTATTTAAACACTTTCTTTCTGACTGAAGTGAAAATTTCCTCAGATGTTCGCACTGAAGCCCATTGTCACCAGTTAGGACAGTAGAAAATTATTTCTTTTTAATTCAAATATAAAGTCATAATTTTGATATGAAACAATTTTGGCTTTTTGGCTCAGAACTTTTATTCAAGGATTCAAGGATTCAAGGAGTTTTATTGTCATTCCACCCATGTAAAACATGGGTGGGACGAAATTAGGTTACCCTGGTCCCAAAGCAAGCCAAATCATAGAAATGGGAATATTGGATATACACAAATATACAATAAAAGAAGAAAAAAAAGAACACAATCAACTAGCCTTTTTAACAAATAGACAGAATAAAATCATAAACAGTGCAAAAATTATTATTACTATTATTATTATTACTATTATTATTATTATTATTATTATTATTATTATTATTATTATTATTATTGTTATTATTATTATTATTATTATTATTATTTAAATCTCTCAAAATTTTGACTTTATTATCTCAAAATATTTACTTTTTTTATCAATACTTTGACTTCTGGCTCAAAAATTTGACTTTGTTCTCACAGTTTTGAATTCTTATATCAAAGTTTTGACGTTTTTAAATCTAAAAATCTGTCTTGATATCTCATAACTTTGATTTTTTGGCTCAAATTGTCAACTTATAATCTCAAAATCTGACTCAATATTGGCCAAAAAAAAATCTGAATATTGGTTACTATCGTGAAGAAAAAAGGGGAACTACTGTAAAAGTTCAGTTAAGTGCATTTCCACTGCAGCATTTTCTGTCTGAGAGTGCAGCTTCAAACAGTCAGAGGTTCATGTTTAATAAAATTCCTCTGGACATAATTATAAGCTTGATTTATGAAACACATAATTTCATCTTTGTTTAATCTTTGTTTCATCTGTGTTGGCTTGTTGAACCTCTGGTGTTTCTCTTTTGCAGAACAACACCACCACCTTCAGTCTGAATTAAACTCCTCTTGGACTTTTTCTGCTCCTCTAAACCTGAACTCAGTGATTTTTCTTCATGGCAGCTTTTTGATTTTCTGTAGCGAGTCACATGTGTCAGAAATAAAGACTCTGAACTAAAGATCTGCACCAGGTCACTTTTTAACAATAATTAAATTAGTGCTGGTGAGACTTTGTAATACATGCCCTCCTTTAATCTGGATCAAACCTTAAATTTGTACTGTTCAAAACTTTTCAGTAGGATTTGTTTGACTTTGGTTCTTCTTTGCTGCAGCAGCCTGTTCTGTTGTTGTTCAGAGTCACAAGTGTTACAGCAGAAGTGGGTGTGGCCTAACAGAGCTGAGTTCATTACTCTCACCTGTGAGTTTTGTCACATGATGAACAGACTGATCCAGAACTGAGGATTTAATCTGATTTATCTTAAGAATAAATGATCAAACTGAAGAGAAACTTCAACCTAATTACATCTGAAATCAAATAGTTAAACTGAAAACTGAGGGAGGCAGAAGTTTTGTTGTGAGGATTCTCTGGACCAAAGAGGTAAGTGCAGAAACACAAACACAGAGAGGAGGAAGTCTTACCTTTTACCTCTTTTTCTTTTTTTTTTATTGAACTATTCTTTCAGTCTGTCTGAGTCAAGCTGCTCCTGTGACACCTCAGCCTCTGATCCTGGAATAATTATTAACTCCTTTCTTTATATAATATTATTCCTCTTTCTATTCTTAGTATTTTTATATTCTTATCATTTTGCAATACCGTCTTGCTGTGAACTTGTTATTTATTTGGGCTTCTCAAATATTCTGTGCTTCCATTTTTTGTGTGTATTTTACTGACTATTTCACTTAATGTTTACATTGGTGTTTCTATTCTCAGTATTTCTATATTTTTACTATTTTGCTATACTGTCTTACTGTGTAGCTATTATTAATTTAGGCTTTTAAAGTTTCTACGTTCCTATTTAATGTGTATATTTACCTTGATATTTCCCTTAATGCAAATTTAATTAACTCTTTCTATTCTTAGTATTTCTTTATATATATATGTATAAGGGTCAATGACAAAAAGAGGGTCTAAAAACGTATTTTTAAAAAGTTCTTTGAAAATGGATAAAAACATATTTCTGAGAGAAGAATTATGTTTTCTAACAGATTTCAGTAGTTGACAAACATTTCAAAGTTTTGAGGTTCATTATTTTTTAGTATTTTTAATTTGAGCACCCAAAAATGTCAGGTGGTGCAACCAAATATATGAAAATATATTTATATGTTCCTGTTATTTTTTCTGTGTGAAATTATTGGCAAGTATCTCTCAAGTGTCTGTAGTGACTCATACATTTTCATTTTGTGTGTTTTATTTGTTTTATTTGTGAATAAGATGAATAATTTGATGTTAAAATAACATTTCACATTATTACATTGGTTGTACCACCTGACATGGAAATTGTTCTATCTCAAAATTTTGACTTTATATCCCAAAATTGTGACTTTGGCCCCCAAAATTTTCACTTTTTGATCTCGTAATTTTGACTTTCTCACTCAAAATTGAAACTTTTCAATTCAAAATATTGACTATTTATCCCCCAAAGTTAACATTTTTATATCATAATTATGAATTCTAACGCAGAATTTGACTTTTTAATCTCAAAATTTGACTTTACCCCTCTAAATTTTGACTTAAATGGAAAGAAAAAAAAAATGTTGTTTTTACTGGCAAAATGGCCTCTATAGCCATTTGATGGTGAACATGATACTTGCAGCCTCCTGCAGACGTCTTTTTTTGTCAATTAGTCATTCATTCTTCTTTTTTTATTTTGCTGAAAGGGTGGAGAGATGTGTAGAAGAGGGAGGAAAAACCACAGAGGGATGAAAAAAAGATAATAGTGAGGAAAAGGTAAGTTTACTGTTTGTTGTCCATGAAGTGCATCGCTCCTGTTTCTCCACTAGAGGGCGCTCCTCACTAACTGTGAACTGGGCTGTTCTTTTTTTCCTCCTCTGCTCTGTCCTTGAGGGTCTGAGCAGGTTTTTGTCAGAGTCACTTCTTGATTTGATGATGTTTGAGTCCGTGTTTGTGTTGACCCAATGGTGCCTGATTTCTCTTCTTCTGCTGGAGTAAATTTCTCCTCCAGGCCTGAAAACATCTGTTCTCACGTCTGTGTTTGTTCTGAACCCAGAGCTCGTTCCTCCAAATGAAAGTCTCTCTGTCGTTTGTTGAGCTTTGGCCATCGTTGACCCTCGTCGACCCTCTGGCTCGTTGTTGAAATCAAACCTTTTCTCTCTAATCCATCCCACTCAGGATTCCTGTCACAGCTCATCCACTCACTTTTCCACATCACTCACCATCAAACATGCAGGTTATAAACTCCTCTTGTTGTTTGCTGCTTTCAAACTTTGTTGCCTGTTGCTTTAAATGTGTCTCTGTTGAATGGAAACTACCAACAAGAAACTTCAGCTTTAACAACAAAGAACTTTATGTTTTAATGCAGCAGCTGAAATTCTTCCTGGGTCCTTATCAAAACGACAATAACGAGCAAATTTCACTAAATAGACCGTCTCATTGCAAGGAGACCAATCACAGCTCAAAGCCAGCATGAGTCAGCATTTTATAATCTATTAATTATGCTCATAAATCTGTTATTTTTCATAAAAAGGTTTCCTTGTAATGCAAATCAAAGTAACACTATTGACACATAAAAAAATTACATTTTAATTAAATATCTTTATTACATTCAGTAAAGTGTAAAAGCCTTTCTTAAAAAGTTAGAAATATAAAAAAATTAGGGTTTTTTTGCCAATGTTAAGTTGAAATTTTGAGATTATAGACAAAATCATCACATTTTATTACAACGAATTGACTTTATGACTCTTTATTTTGACATTTTATCCCTATAATGTTACCTTTTATCTCAAAATATTAACTTGTATCCCATCAATTTCCCTGTATCTTAAAATTTTGACTTTCTATCTTAAGATTTTATACTTTTATCTCTAAATTTTGACTTTTTATCGCACAAATTTGAATTTTAATCACACTATTTTGACTTTCCATTTCAGAATTTTGAAGTTTTATCTCAAAATTTGGATGTTTTATTTTAAACAAAAATTCCCTTTTCAGAATTTTGACTTCATCTCAAAATTTTGAACTTTTAATGTGAATGTTGTTAATTTTTATCTCAAAAATTGAACTTTTAATATATATATTTTTTCCTTTTCTCATAATTTTGAATGTTTCCTTAAATTTTCAATCTTTATTAAAAAAACAAAGCTTATCATTTTAAAATTTTGAACTTTTTTCTTAAAATTTTGAAATTTTATCTCAACATTTTTTAACTTTGGTCTCAAAATATGGACTTTTTATCTAAAATGTTTCCCTTATTACATAATTTCAACTTTAGTTTAAAAAAATTCTAAATTTTTCTTAGTCAAAATCTTGTTTGTTACGTGAAAAAGACTCAAAATTCTTGAACTAATATCTCAAAATGTTGATAACCATCTAAAGATTTTGACTTTTCTCATTACATTGACCTGATTATCTCAAAATGTTGAAAGTAATATCCTAAAATTTCGACCATTTATTCAAATAATTTCAGAGTGAAATAGTTAATTCAGTCATGATTTTATTCATATATTGAATAATAATTGTTTGCACACAATTAACCAATTATGATTCTTTCAAACAGATGTTTTTGCAATCTCCTGTTGCGTTTAACCATGGCAGTGGGACATTTGTTTTTCAGATACAAAGGGAATTAAAACTGACATAAATAAAGATAAAACTGCAAATATATGAACTGAAATGATCATTTCAGTGGGTATTTAGTTCTGTAAATTTAGCTTAATCTTGATGATTTTTTAATTAGTCGAGCACTTGAGAGTTTGGAAAAAGAAGGGATGAGTTTTCTCTGGTGTTTAGGGAAGGACCCTCCTGTTTTCTGATGATGCAGCTCCCAGAGTTCACCTGTGCGGTTTGAGAGCATCAGTGTGAGGTGAAAAGTGTCGAATCATGTGGAGGATTTCACGGCGGCCATGCAGCAGCTTTCTGGCCTGCGGCGTTGTGAATACACCTGTCAGGGTTTCTGTGGCGCTTAAAGAGCTGCAGTGGCAGCAGAGGTCTCTGCTCTGGGAGCCACAGAACAATATCAGCGCTTAAACCCTCCAGTCCTCGTCTCAAATCCTCCAGTAAGACGTTTCATGATTAATTAAGCAACACAGAGGTGAGAGAGGATAATGAAACTCTCCAGACAGCTGCTGAATCAGTGACCTCTCCCTTTAAAAGTTTGGTTCTTACACCTTTGCTTGAGTTTTCCTTCTATCTGGAGGTGTTGCTTCTGCACGTTTAGGGAAGAAAACCAGCGAGAAAGCTGCGTAACAAGTGAAATTAAAAACCAATTCACTCTCCTCAGTCATCCATTTGGAGACCAGCCAAAGGAGGAGCAGCTGTTGGAGGAGAGAGAGAGCAGCAGAGGTAGAAAGTGACTTCAGAAAAAGGAGACGGGAGCGTTTTTGAAATGAAAAGGAGCGTGCTCTCTGTCCTCTGAACACCAGCGCTGGAATTGGCTCTTTTGAAAAGAAGCAGCCGAATCAAAAGTTGTCCTGCTCTCAGAAATAGCTGTTGGCTTATATAATCAATGGCTTTAAATGCTTCTGGTCTGAAATGGTATCTGAGAAAATATCAGTGCAGCTCATCAGCAAACAGCCTCGACTCACCTTCTGCTTCTTTGAGGTGAGAGGATCACATCAGGAGAAAACTAATCGTCCAAATAAGAGCTGAGTTTTCAGAGATGATTCTTCATGTTGATGTTTTTATTTGTTCTGGCTTGATCCTGTTTAAACAAACTCCCAGAATTTAACTTTTAAGAGTTTGATCTGATGACTGACAGAAGAAAGCACAAAAGAAAACACGTTTGCAGCTGATCAAAAACCAAACTAATTCTTCCCACAAAAAATCTTGAGCTCTGAATTCACACCATTTTGTTCCTTCCATGCAGAAAATAGTCGTCCCCTCTGCAGGAGCTTCGGCCAAAAAATCGTTTTCAAAGTCATTTAAAAAGGCAGCTTGCAGAGTTTTTCTTTTGGTCAAAAATCTTTTCTGTTCTTGCAGCCCTCCTTTGATTTCCTGAAAACTTGAGAAAACACTTGATTTTAATTTTCTTAATTCAGCTTCGCTTTGGCATCTTTCTGCTTTCTGCTCACTCAAATATCCAGACTCACTAATTAACTGTCAAACCAGCAGCGTGCACAGACATTTTGAAGGGCGGAGAGGAAGAAAAAGACAAATGCAGCATGTGTTTTGGCTCCCAAGAGGGCAGTTTATCATATTTTGACTTCCCAACCCAAGCAGATTACTATGGTTAGCCAATCAGGGAAGGCACCTGAACATGTGTTTTGGCAAATTAGTGTCTGTTTTTGCAGCTGAGAGTGCACTTATGCATATGTTGGTGCCCAAGAGAACACTAGCATATGTTTTGGTTCCCAAGCTCACACTTTCACATGCATTTTGGCTTCCAAAAGGGCACATTAGCACATTTTGGCCCACAATGGAGCATTTTATCATGTCTTAACCAGCCACTAGGAGGACACTTTGGTGTGTTTTTGGCTCCCACCAAGCCATTTTGGCACAAATTTGGCACCGAGGAGGGCATGTGAGTGGGTATTTGAGGTTCTTGTGCTTTGTTGTGGGCACTCAAGCTTATGTATTGGTTCCCCAAAGGTCACCAGCATGTCTTTCTGCTCCTCAAAGAACACTTAAGCATGCATTTTGGTCCTTCAAAGAGTGCTTTTGCATATTTTGGCCCAGGATAGAGCACTTAGGTACGTGTTTTGGCTCCCAGGAGAGCAGTTTATTATATTTTAACCAGCCAAAGGGGCAGAATAGTTTGGTTTGACCAAGCAGGAGGGTATTTCGGTGCATGCTTTGGCTCCTCAGAGGACAGTTTTGCACCAAGGAGTGCTCCATAGCTTATTTTGTCTCCCAAGAGGGCACTTGAGACCATGTTTTGCATCCCAAAACGGCACTCGGATGTATTTCTGCTCCTTAGGGAACACTTTTGTGTGCATTTAGAAGACCAAGACAGCACGTTACCATGCAATTTGGTTACCATCGCCGCTCTTTTGCATGTTTTGGCTCCCAAGTGAGCACTATGTTACATGTTCTGTTTCCCAGGAAAACAGTTAATTCTGTTTTAACCAGCCAAAGGGGCATAATTGCGTGGTTCCAGCAAACAGTGAGGCATTTTGGTGTATGTTTTGGCTCCCAAGACACCAGTTTGGCACCAGCTTGGCACCAAGGAGTGCTTTATAGCTTATTTTGGCTCCTAAGAGATCACTAGCATGTATCTATGCCCCTTAAAGAACATTTTTGCATGCATTTCGGAGGCCAAGATGGCACTTTGGTATGCATTTTAGTCCCCAAATGAGCTTTTTATTTGCATATTTGGCTCCCAAGAGAGCAGTTAGGTACACATTTTGGCTCTCAGGAGAGCAATTTATTTGTTTTAACCAGTCAAAGAGGCAGAATTGTGTAGTTCGACCAAGCAGGAGGGTATTCTGTTGCATGTTTTGGCTCCCAAGAAGACATTTGTCACCAGTTTGTCACAAAGGACTGCTATTTTGACTCCCAAAAGGGCACTTTCATGTATTTTTGCTCCTCAAAGAACACTTTTATGTGCATTTTGTAGGCCAAGATTGTACTTTAGCATGTGCTCTGGTCCCCAAAAGAGTGCTTTTGCATATTTTGACCCTCGAGAGAACACTGTGGTTGGCCAACCAGGAGGGCACTTTGGTGTATTTTGGCTCCCAAGAGGCAATTTTAACACGTTTTCAACAACTGTGCCACCTCTGTGCACACCGCAGTCCAGGCATAACCATCCTAAAGCCAAATCAGCCTTTCTCTGAACCTTTCTCTGCAAATGTTAAGATGATTGATGCGGTGTTGAAGTAGAAGTCATGTTTTCTTCCTCTGGTTGCTCGGTCGAACCTGAGGGGAAACCGTTCTGATAACACAGTCTGGCGTGTCTGACTGTACCTGCTCTTCATTTCATGTCAAAGCTGCACAAAGACAATGATGCTCCTGTCTGTTATCTGCTGCCCTGAGAGCTCTTCGCTCAGATTGCTTCTGGTGTGTCATCAGCCTCTCTATCCGCTTGATGTCGATGCTTGAAGCTTGTCATCATCAAAGCTCGCTAAACTGTGAGTGTGGAGTCAATAACATGAGATCCTTGGCTGGTGAGTCACGCTGACAAACTCAGGGTGCACTTTCCCTCCCAGCAGAACGGGCCCCAGCCTGGAAGCAGCCATTGATTTTAAATCAAAATGATTTTTGTTCACAACGATAAAACCGACCTCTGTGTGCCAGCTCCTTTAAATGGGGATCAAATTCCACAATCTTTGTTTAAATCAAAGGCTGCGCACTTCAAAGTGACTGAGATACACACAGAGTGCCAACAGAGCAGGAAGACGGGGGGGAGAAAAGCTTTGCTCTCACTTTGCTGTCCAAACTCATTTTAAGTCCCGTCTTTCTTCTCCCTCCTCATCTTTCCAGTGTGTGTGTGTTTGTGTAAGTGTGTGTACTCGGACAGTTGGAGACAGGAAACTTGGAGGGCCAGGAGGCTGGATGACGTGCAGAGGCAGGTTGATGGTGGAGCTGTAGGCCGGGTGTGGTGCGGTTATCTCCTCTGTGCAGATGAGAACATGTCTTCGCCTCCAGGATGCTGCTCTTTCTCAGGCCAAGGACAGCAGCATCTGTGTGGTGAAAGGGATTATGGGCACTCTGTTCCCAGTTTCTGCCTTCTGGGGGGGAAGCTGGGATCTCTTCTTGGTTGTGTTGGCCATTTTTCAGGAGTGTAATTAGCCTCTTTAATGGGTCTAATTAGAGCCTGCGCTGTTTGCATTCACTCAAAAACAAACACATTTATGTTCAGATGCTGAGCTGAGATTTACCTGAGAAATGTCTCAGATTAATAACTCTGATTAAGATAATGTCAGCACGAATCCCAACCACAGAGTGAAACAGCAGTGACAGGATCATTTCATAAACCCGACACTTCTCCACCTGTTTGAGAATCTGTGAATATGAACAACAAAAGGTGCAATTATCACCCCGAGCCAGGGACGGGATTAGACTCCTCTTCATTTGCATGGATTTCACCCGAAAAATAAGCAGACAAAAATGAGGAAGAAATAGAGACAAAAGGTGGAGTTAATTTATGGAAAGCTTGGCTGCTCCATCGTTTAATCCGTTATTAACCCGGGTAACGAACACACTCCGACATGCGTGTGCGTGGCGAGCAGGTACTGACAGGAGCATTACTCCTGTGGGAAATAAAGACTGAGGGGGGCTGCGAGGACACGGCAACAACAAAATCTCACCTTTGTTTACCTGTGCTGGTTTCCAAGGTGATGAGAGGAGGTTGGTGAAGCATTTAGAGGAGGAAATTTCAACCGTGAAAACCAAAAAATAAATAAATAAGAGCTCTTGGAGAAATGTTTTCTCATTACACACAGATCAAATCATCTTAAATGAAAAGTTTCTCGTATTTTCATGGATATCACATTTAGACAAAAGGTACAAGCTAGTTTAATATCTTCTTACTGTAAGTGTGTGTGTGTTTGTGTGTGTGTGTGTGTCACCCAGTTGTTTGCGGCTGAGTGTTTTCCACCATGAACCCGTCAGGATATGCAGAGATGAGCTCCATTGTTGGTGTAAATTGCTTGGCCCGAGCCTGTTTGCGTCTACACCGGCCATTCAGCGCCGCTCCTCTGCCTCCTCCAACTGATCGATCTAATCCTCGTCTGTAATGAGTTTCTCTCTCTGAGATCGAGGAGTGGGCTGACCGTGAAGTGGAGAGCAGAGGAGGAGGGAGAGAGGGAGGGAGGGATTCTGTCGGGGTTAAGTTATTTTAAGAGGTACAAAGTTACAGTATTAGGATCTGAAAGCAGATCATGTTCTTAGAGAGAGGAACTGAATGTTAAACAGCTCAGTGTTTGATGTTTGAGCTCATGTTTCTGTGACGCGTTTACAGAGTTTACAGACATGCTCAGTCGCTGTTATTTCCTGTTTCTGAATCTAACAGCAGTCATCATTATCAGCTGCTTTTCCATTACACTTCATTGCAATATTTCTGGGGTTTCTATAAAGTACAGTTGCGCCTTGTCTGTGTTTCTATTACGACTAGAATTGCACCCAACTTGAGTAAGTCTGAAAAAATGAGACAACACGGAAGTGCTAAATAGCTGCTGTTCCTCGAGTGACCGCTTGAGGCTGGCTCTGGAAGTACCAGAAGTCATGTACAAGTGAGCGGGAAAAAGGTCGTTTTCAGAGCTGAAATCAGCGTATTTAAAGCCTGGTACAAACTCTGTCTCCTGTCTGTATCGCTTATTTCGCTAACGGCACACACTGTGAGGGGGGTGAATTTTTTTTCTAACTCGGCTGTTTGGAAGATATTAAGATTGCGAGCTTACCCAATCAGAGCCACAGCTCAGATCACGTGACTGACGGGCGCCCAATAGCTGTGAGTTTGGGCACTCGTCACTCGTCCCAGTTCCAATCATAGACTGTACAATGAGTGGACGTTACGACGTTCGGCTCAAACTGAAGCCTCCAGCAGATGCCCCGCCCCCTGGTGTCTGGCTGCAGTATAGGTCATAAGCCCCGCCCCCTGGTGTCTGGCTGCAGTATAGGTCATAAGCCCCGCCCCCTGGTGTCTGGCTGCAGTATAGGTCATAAGCCCCGCCTCCCCATGTATTCTACATATGAGCCGGGAAAACTTTAAAAAATTACGATACCTCGTAGAAACGTTTCTCTCATCCTTACACTAAGGTGGTATGACGATGTCAACTGGCTGCATGGTGTTCGGGTGTTTTTTTTCCTGAGAAGTTAGTTTCTCATTAGTTATTGGACGTTAAAAACCGTGATATAAGTTTTGTTTTACGATAGTTGACAGCTGCCGTTCGTGAGTAGTTTTTATCGGGGATATAAGAAACTTCAGGAAAGAGCCAAAAGGAGACTAAACCTTCTGAAGAAGAAGAAATAAATATTTTTATTTCTCTTTTTTATTTGGCTCCACCGGAAATTCTCTGCTGCGCAGACTCTGGCTGCACAATGGCGGCTAGAGAAACGGGGTTTTTTGGCTTCAAAATCGTAGAACGGTGACAGGCGGAAGCACGCTGTCCATTCTATATACAGTCTATGGTTCCAATATGACCGCTCCCGCCGTTTTGCTTCAAAACAGAGCTGCAGTAACAGACGGGTGACGTCACGGAGACTACGTCCATGTTTTATACAGGCTATGGTAAAATCTCTGCACAGTATTCCAGTAACCTTACAGAGCAGATGGACCTGCCTGATTCATTTTCTAAAATCCTGGAGATCCATCTCGCCAAGCTCCACTGACAAACGATTTCACCCGCTCCAATATTGATCGGCCCAATCAGGGAAGAGAGGCAGGAATGGCGGCGTGTGAAGCGGTCTCCGTGGAAGTGGCAATATCTACAGTTTAATTAGAAATAGACTCAATTTCTTCTTTAAAAGAAGAACAGAGAACGTCACTGAAAGCCTTTCTGACAGGAAACAATGTTTTTGCTCTTCTCCAGACTCGTCTTTTACTTCTCTGAAAACATTTTCAAATGTTTCTCTCCCAGATGGACTGGTTAAATATCTCCGTAGCGGATATATGGACTTGTCCATCAAGCGTGTAACCTTGCAGAGCATCATCATAGAGTTTAAACATTTTATTTACAACATCAGAGAAATGCAATTGTGTGAGCTGCCATTTTAGGGAAGCTGTGAGGACAGACTCCGCCGTAGCTGCCGGGCACGACGGACCCCCCTTTTATTAGGGCCCTTTGGAGAATAGACAGAAAATAGAGAAGGGGAGGGGCGTATGAAGCGAGAACAGGGCATGGGGGTTAGGAGGGTTTAAATACCGGAAGAGGAGATTGTTGAGGTGTGGTCCTGCTCCCGGAATTATGCTAAAAAGCTCCACTTGTGACTTAGTGTGTATTTGGTTCTTGATGTTTCTGCAGCCGACCCCTAGTGGACTCTCAGGGTACTGCAGCTTTTAACACTTCTACATAGGCTTCATATTTCTAGACTGGATGTTACAGCTAAAAAGAAAAATGCAGTTAATATTCTTCTTCTTCCATTTCTTGATGTGTTTTGCATATTCGTGTTACTTCAGGCACTGTAGCGTGCCCAAAATTGATGCAAATTTTTAATTCTTTAAACAATATTCACATAATCTCTTTGTTTTTTTGTTTTCAAGTGAATAAATATTGAGTAAAAATTCTGGACGTGTATCAGAGAATAATGCTGCATTGACTCATGGCCTTGCAGCTTCACTCTGAAACAGTGGAGCCCAAAAGACAAATAATGAAGCTGAGAAGCTGAGACAGAAGCCGGAGGACTGCCCTCAGTTCACCGAGCGACTGTCCGTCATCTCGCAGAGGGCGAGCTCTCTTACTCAGACGGGCAGAAGTCATGAAGATTTGTCTGTGCAGAGAAAGAGACGGAGAAACGTTCAGTCACACAGAGTCTGCATCTCTGTGGATATCTCTCAGCCCCTCTGAACCCTCACTCCGACTCCAACAGGCTTCATCTTTGTCTCATTCTTTATCTTCACAGAGACGTCTGGCTGCTCCGTCTATTAACTTAAACCTGATGTATGAGGACTATTTCCATCTTCTGTGGAAGAGTTGGCTCTTTTTCCATTTCTTTGGAAAAGTAGCTGAACTTCAGGGCGGTTTTTCTGCAGCTTTTGACTGAAAGTACTGAACTTTGACAATATTCATATGAAAACAATGGAGCTCATGTATTCATGCATCTGTTCACCATTTTATCCCTCATTTCATGTGAATTCTCTCTCTGTCTTAGTTGTTTTTTTGTGAATCCATTTTGACTCATTGGTTGGTTTTTTGAGTCCATACTGACTAGTTAATTGTTCATGAGTCCATACTGACCAGTTGGTTGGTTTTTGTGAGTCCAAACTGACTAGTTGTTGGGTTTTTTTGTAAGTTCATACTAACTAATAGGTGGTTTTTGTGCGGTGCCCATATTGACTAGTTTGTTGTTGTTGTTGGGTTCTTTTGGGCAACAATACTGACGAGTTGGTTGTTTTTTTGAGTCCATACAGACTAGTTGGTTGTTTTAGTGAGTCCATACTAACTAGTTGGTTGTTTTTGATAGCCCATACAGACCAGTTGGTTCTTGTTGGGGGATTTTTTTATGTTTTTTTGTTTTTTTTTTGTGAGAACATACTGACAAGTTGGTTTTTTTCTGATTTGTTGTGTGCACATATGTGCCTTTTTATGTCATTGCTGACTTGTTGAATGCCTTTGTGTTTACATCCAGACGTGTCATGGCCATATAACCTGTTGTATCACCACACAGACTTGTCTAGTGTCATGTTGAGCGTCATTATGTGTCCACACTGATTCGTCTGGTGTCTATATGGATGTCATTGTGTTTCTGCACTGACTTGTTGGGAGTCACTGTGGCTTCACACTGACATGTTAGATGCTGTTTTGTGTCCATTTAAGTGTATCTTATCTTACGACCACGTGCCTGGATGCTCGCTCCGTAGCGTGACGAAGGAGGACGCGTGAAAGGCCTCTTTGTTGAGCCGTGTCATCATTTGTATTCAGCGGGATCAAAGTCAGTTTGGCGGCTTTAAAATGTGGCCTGTGGCTAGTGTTACTGGAGCAGAGAATGACAATGTCAACGCATGCAGAAGAGCCTCAAATTTACATAGAAATGGCTCCAGATACGAACGCAGGAGGAATGAAATCAGCCCACGTTTTGAGATGGTGTAAATCTGTGTCGGCCTCTGAGGGAGTGTGTGTTGTATTAAATCTGTTTGTCCCATACACGCAGGAGCAGAATGAGAGAAAATGTTCCCTAAAATCTTTTCTATCAGACAGTGTGATGCTTAAAACTTGGACCCCTCCTCCCTCTGAGGATGAGAGGAAACTCAGAGGGAGTCTCAGATAGCAGCAACAAGCTAATTTAGCTTAAGGTTAGCAAAGTGATCAGGGGATGTGGGATTGGAGCTTAGTGTTCGCTCAGGAACATTGTTACAAGGGATTTTAAGGCTCTGACTTCTCTTCACTGTAAGCTTAATGACTCTCCAGATTGCTCTTCTCTTCATCGTCTGCAGAGTGAAACCAAAACAGAAGCTGGTCACGTTCCCTCTCCCATCTCATAGTAGTATCTTCTTTTTTTAGTCTTTTCTTATCATCTTTATTCTTCCTAAACTGTCTGAGAGAAGAGAAACACCTGCAGGAAAAAACATCGCTCACACCAGAGTTTCATCGCAGGATCTGAACCTTGAATGTTGAAATTAACTCTCCAGTCTGATGCTCCTCAAATATATTCATTAGTGATCTCTTATCTTGTTTGCATTGTCATGACTTCAGACTCACCGTGCTGGGACTCGGGTGAGTCGTGCCAGTGTTGTTATACAAAATTACCGTGGTTAATACACCGCAAATGTAAAACAGGAAGATTAACTATGTGAATCCGGCCTTTGAGAGTCTAAAGTTTGACATTTAAGAGTGAACTTTGTGTTCATAATCTAGAATTTAAATCAAGCCAAAGGTAGAGTCTGAATCAAAAAAACCCAAGTATGGAAATATAAGATGAAGAATTTACAGAAGTGAGTGCAGATTTTTCGTCTTCGCTAACGGTAAATCTGCCTGATGCAGGGGAAGAATATGTAAACTCACTAAATACAGCTGCTGTGTTTCTTTACAGATTTCTTTGCATGTCTATAGGTGTGATATAAACACTTACAAATGTAGGCTTTTCCCAGAGCTGCAGAGTCTAGGTTTGGTTCATCTGTCACGTATTTTGTGGCGTTTCCAACTAAAACTGGAACAGATCCCCAAATTCGCAACCTTTTAATTCTTAATTTAAAGAGTAAAGTGAACTTTAAAGTTATATTTTTGGGGCATTTCACGCCTTTAATTAGATAGAAGAGGACAGTGGATAGAGCAGGAAAGAGGGAAAGACTTGGGAGTAACATGCGGGAAACAGGCCACAGGCTGGATTTGAACCCTTCAGATACTTGAGGGCGAACCTCTTAATCCACGACTTAATCCACGAAACCATTTGTGCCCTGTAAAAACTATATTTTGAGTTTGAAGTTGAAATGATGAGAATAAAGTCGAAATGTCGGCATTTAAGTTGAGGCGACAAGAATAAGATCGAAATATCAAAATTGGACTAAAAGCGACTTCTAGAACTCAAAATCTCAAGATTAAATTCAGCGTTACATTTTCAGAATAAAGTTAAAATTTCAAGAATGAAGCTGAAATGATGGGGATCAATATGAGATTTTGCGAAATAAGTCAGATTAGAATTTTGAGACTGAAGTTGAAATGACAAGAATAAAGTTGAGATTGAACTCGCAATGACCTGGAGTAATCAAAATTTGGAAAATAAAATCTAAATGAAGTTTTCAGATTGAAGTTGAAATGATGAGAATAAATTTGAGATTTCACATATTAAGACCAAATGACAAGAATGAGAATAAAGTCTGAATGTCAAGATTAAACTCAAAGTTTCAAGGGTAAAGTCAAATCAAATGTCAACATTAGTGTAAAAATGTCCAGGATAAAGTGATCGAACTGCAAAACTTTTGATTTTATCGTCTACTCCACTTGATGTCAAAATTATTTTTTTCCATCAAAATTCGTCCTGATCCTTCACCATAAGTTCCTAGAGTTTTGGTCAGAGGGGAAAAAAATCGAGTCATAAACTTCTAACGATACTAAGTCTGTTGTTTTTTCTTTTCTAAGTGCGACAAGACCTCGATTTGTTTTTCCAACCTAAAAACCAATCATCTTCATCTCGGCCTTCCTCCTCATCCTCATGTGGAAAAAAACGCTGTCAAAGAATTCAGCGATTTCTCTGTGACCGCTCTGACATCCCCCGTCTTCATTATTATGTCAGACGCACAACAGAAAATCGATGGGGTCGTTGTAGACTTAATAAAGGTAATTTTTCTGCTCTCCCGCCTTATGGGGAGCCAAATGTGCCTCGGCTTATTTCCCCTTTTATTTTATCCTCCCTGGCTGTTCAATTTGTCAGAAAACGTAGGAGGGATCGATTCATGAGCCATTAAAACTTTCAAAAAGGAGATTCAGACGGAGAGCGGCGCTGGTTTTATTTTGGGATTTGAATGAGGCAGAAATTTTCCACTGAACGGATTATTTGTGCTGTGGATTGGACACTTTATGAGCCCTCTTGGCTCCTTTTGCTGAAAAATGTTTGAATATCAAGGTGAATTTGAATTGAACTGATCATGCATTCACAGTCATCTCTGCAGCAGCTCATAAAAAAACTCTCTCTGTGTCTGTGCAGATCAGACTCTATCACCCCCCTGCACATTTGACTGATCGATCAGCGTCTGTATTGATGCACATTTTCTTCTTCTTTTTCCTGCACGGCTGATTACATCTGAGATAATAACAGCTCACATCAGTGCACGCGCCGTCACAGTTCATGTAAATCTTTGTCCTCATCTGGGATTTTGTTGATAAAGCGAGTCAGAGCGGCGCTCGTGTTTGACTTTAAAAACCCGTTTTCATTTTATCTGAATCTTTCATTTGAATATTTGATAAGAGGCAGAGGTCTTTCACAGAGCACATTTACATACAAAAAGACCATTTCTGTGCATGCAGATGGATTGTTCTAGATAAAGATCAGGTATTCTTCATATTCTGCACACATATAAAAGCATCTAACAGTCCCCACAGGCTGACAATCAACTACACAAAGAGAGAGAGAGAGAGCGAAAGTCTCCTGAGAGGATGAATGATGCAGAGTGGACACGAGGCAGCTGGATGAGATGCTGGTTAGAAAAGATTGTCTGTGCTGGTGTTCAGCCTCTAGCGAGAGATTATTTTATAAATAGAAAAGTGTGGTGGAGCTCGCCTCGCAGCCATGCATCAGATCAAGGACGGATTCAGCCTGTTCGCTCTTAAGATATTCTTCTGGATTAAGAATCTTTTTAACTCCTCACATCCCACCTAATTCTGGCCTGTAAACCATTCTACGTTTCAAAGCTTAAAACTGAAGAACCACAAATCAAAATTCACCTCATTTGAAAGATGAAAGTCTCAAGCTTCATAAAATGTCGTGTTTTAATAAGTGGCTTCAGTCCACATCAGGATAAATGCAGCTGAAACCTTTTTTTCCTGCACTGATACTACTCTACACTGAAACTCTGATAGAGTTTTAAGTCTCAGCGCTCTCGTTTGAAGACTGCGTGCAAACAAAACCAGCTTTATCAGTGCTCAGTGTCTTATTTAAAGTCAGCATTGCTCTTTCTGTGGAAAGGTTCAATAAAAATTGGGTACGTTTTAGCTCTCAGTCACATGTTGTACCTCTCCTGTTGCATTGCACTTGAATATAATAGAGATGCATGGCACTACAAAGGTCTCTCCAATGATTTAAATGGCTACAGCTGACTTAGTGTGAAGGGTACGGTGACTTGTTTGCTGCATGCACTGCAAAAACTGAAATCTAAGCAAGTCATTATATCTTATTTGTTGTAAAAATTGTCTTATTGTTCTTAATTTGAGCCACATTCACCAGACCAGGTCATAAAAATGTCTTATTTCAAGTTTTGTTTAAGACAAAAATGAAGTGTAAATTGCTTGTAACAAGTCAAAAAAATCTGCCAATGGGATAAGACGAATTCTCCCGGGAAGTTTCTTGAAATTAGAAAGATGTCTTAAAACAAGAATCTTTTATCTTATTCTTTGTAGGAGTTAGAGAGATTTTAGTCTCAGGTGAGCAAACACCAGGCAGAGTTGTACTCACTGTCCACGTCCTCGTCCAAAGACTCAGTGAAAACAAAACCAGCTTCATCAGTGCTCAGTGTCCTCTTTTTAGTCAACTTTGCTCTCTTCCTGAAAAGGTTCAACAAAAATCATGGAATTGTAGTTTCCTGTCACGGATTGTACCCCATCTGTTACGCACATGTCTTGCCAATGATCTAAATGGCATCTCAAGTTGGCTTGAGTGTAAAAGGAAGGTGATTGGCTGATTGTAAATTTGAGTGACAGGCTTGTTAGCCAATTAAAAAACGCTATAACCAAAGGCCGCTGTGTGCTAGTGGCTTGTCAAGCAGAGAGCACTTGTTGTCTATCACAAGCTGTCCTGGGATGAAAACTCGACAGAAAATGATGGGGAATGAAAGGAAAACGAACACACACAAGTTTTATCAGATTGACATTGAGGAGGAAATGCTCTAAGACTGTGAAGCTGCTGTTATTGATGAGAACGGACACGACAGACAAACAACGGACTTTACAGGAGAAATTTCACCACTTGGAATAATTTGATGAAACAACACTTTTGATATGTTTGAACTCTGGATTCCTCTGGTGGAAAGGAGAGTGAATATTCAGGGTACGGGCGTCAGGATGTGACGTAATGACCCCAAACAGGGAGGACGTCCACGTTGTTGTGATCACTGGTTAATCATCAGAAACACGTCAGACTCTGTTTTTTATGAAAGGACACTCAGACAGAATGCTGTGGTTCACCTGTGATAGTAAGTTTGAAGATGTTGTGATGTCTCTTCTGTGAGGATAAAAAATGCCCCTGGCGAGCCCAGGTGAGGCGACCAGGCAGACAGTGGCCTCGCTTTGGCCCGCGGCTTGTTTTCTGTGCATGTCGACCTGAGGCTCTCTTGTTTATCATCTCCTCTCTCTGCGACTGGTGTGCCTTTAGATTCAACACACTCCTCTATGAATTTTAATGTCCACTTCTGCTCTTGACCCACCGACTGGACTGGAAATCTCATTCGCTTTAAAAACTCTGACATACTTTCCCAGCGAGAGCGCCATGTCTCAATAAAACAGACACACGGGTCAGCGGCGTTCACTAAAAGCGAGGGGTGCGCTCAATTATTCAACTGACATGGAGAGGGAGAGTGGAGCTGGAGTCTGAATCCAAGCGAGGTTATGAGTGTATGTGCGTGGAGATGATAGCTACACATGATAAATAATACACACCCTTTCAAGGTTTCATGTTCGCCTGCAGATAAACACAACAAAAAACTCAGGTTTGTCTCCTTGAACCTGATGTTTGTTATCTTGACAGTGTTTCTTGTATGTAGGTCTTGGATTTTTCTTTTTTTTTTGCCACTTTTGGATCATAAATTGTCAGGGTGACGTCGTCAGAGTCAGGAGACTGACATTTTTGGGTGAAACACAACTCAATTCTGATGAAGTCAGGTTGTTGTGTAAAATGTAAATAAAACAGAATAGAATGACTTTCAAGGCTCAGTCCTTCACAAGCAAAGATGGAGCCAGGTTCACCACTTTGTCAACAACTGCGTGAGCAAATAGTCCAACAGTTTAAGAACAATGTTTCTCAACTTTGTCCAACTGCAGGAATTGATGGATTTCATCATCTACAGTCCATAATATCATCAAAAGATTCAGAGAATCTGGAGAAATCTCTGCACGTAAGCAGCAAGGCCCAAAACCAACATTGAATGGCCGTGACCTTTGACCCCTCAGGCGGCGCTGCATTAAAAACCCACATCATTGTGTAAAGGATATTAGCACGTGGGCTCAGGAACACTTCAGAAAACCATTGTCAGTTAACACAGTTCATCACTACATCTACAAGTGACAGTTCAAACTCTACCACGCAAAGACAAAGTCAGACATCAACAACACACACAAACGCCGCCACCGCCTCTTTTTGGAAATCATGGACGTGGTGTCCTCTGCGCCAAAGAGGAAAAGGACAATCAGGATTGTTCTCAGAGCAAAGTTCAAAAGCAGCATCTGTGATGGTATGGGGGTGTGTTCGTGCCCATGGCATCATGGGTAAGACAGGGTCATAGACACTTCCGTCGTAATTACGACTTTCCATGTTTGTCCAAAACCTCGTTGTAGACGACGGTAGGTTCTGTGAAACAGAAAAAGTGGGACGTCCCTGATTATTTCAGCAAGACAATGAAACCAAGACACATTCTGCTCCTGTTACAACAGCGTGGCTCTGTAGTAGAAGAGTGCAGCTACTAGACTGGAATGTGAAAGAATTTCAGCTCCAAAACTTCAACAATTAGTTCCCTCAGTTCACTAACACTTATTGAGTGTTGTTCAAAGGAAAAGTGATGTAACACAGTGGGAAACATGAACCTGTCACAGCTTTTTAGGAACGTGTTGCAGCATCACATACAGAATATATTTGTTTACCAGTTTGAACAATGAATATCTTGTCTTTGTTGTGTATTCAATTGATTCTGGGTTCAATCATTGTATTCTGCTTTTATTTATGTTTTACACAACGTCCTGACTTCAGAATTGGGGTTGTAAAAAAAGAAGCAAATCTGTTATTGAAATGAAGGACACAGCTGCTGATAGTTCAGGATATTTGCATGCAGTGTGTGTGTGTGTGCATGTGTGTGAACAGGGATGTAATTAACAGCAGGGAGTAAATGGCCGACCCGCACCGACAGGCAGCCAGAGACACAATAGCCTCCACCAGCATATAAATCCCAGCATGCACGCTGTTTCCTATCCATGCCTTTCCTTCACACATTTTGTTCATTCTCCTCTCCCCTTCACACACACACACAAACACACTTCCAAGCAGATGTCAGTGATTTGCATGGAGCGCTGTGCCCGTCATGCCAGTGAGAATCAGCAACGTGACGAGGATCAGCTCGCTTTGTCTCACGGTGGAGCGACGCTGAGCCAGTGGGCAGCCAGGAACCGGCACCTCGCCGCCGCCACCGCCTCCTGTCGCTGCCTTTGACTTTGAAGGCTGCGTTTGCTCACCTTTGGTGTCTGTTTGCCTGCAAAGTTTAATCCCAGATCGACAGCTGCACAGAGGAACACAAGCTGTGAATACTGAGAGGTGTCACTCCTCCTTTTGGATGTTGTTGTTGCTTTTCCCCGTCTTCCCTGTCTTTAGGCAGGTTGGTCAAACTTACACGTGTGTTCTGAGCCAATCAGAGCCGCACATGCTGACTCTCCTGTCTTGTTTGTGTGTGGACGTATGTATTGTGAGGCTTCATGAGCTCAACAGGCCGGGTTATAATGAGATCCCCGGGGCTGAACGCTGCCTGCCTGTAAAACAACAGATTTGACTGGACTCGCTCACCCCCCCTCCCTCTTTCTCCCTACTCGCCGACAGAGCCGTCACTCACCCGGGGGGGAGGATGAGTGGCAGGTGAGGAGGGCAGGAGATGGGTGAACCACTGTGAGGACAGAAGAGACTGACACTCCATCGCACGGCTCCGCGCTCTCCAAACAAAACCTCTGACAGCTGAAACATCCCAAATGTCAACAGCTTTATCGCCCCCCCCGCCCCCCAACGTGATGAAGATCAGACCTTATACTTCCGCTACAGAGGCGACACCTCAAAAGCAAACAGAATAATCTGACATTTAAAAGGCATTTGGCAACTTTCAGATAAGGTGCCATCTATAATCACATCAGAAATGACCAACTCCTAATGTTAAAGGCAGAAAAGCTTTGGAAATGTGCTCGAAAATCTCATGAATTCCTTAATGTGGTCCCCCTCCTAAAATAATTCAAACCCTTCACTTGAATAATAATATGATTTTTTCACCTGTCGTTCTCCTTAAAGTCTTGGAGAAAGTCGGGCAGACGGCGAGCTGGCAGAGGCCTCCAGTCAAATGTTGCTGCACGGAGCCAGAAACATCACAATAGAGGTTCTGTGTGTAAGGGGAAGAGAAAATGAGTAACACACACTCACACACATGTGAAAAAAACACACATCTCTGCTCCTGGGCAGGCAGCCATCGGCCCTTCGCTGCCTCTCAGTCAATAGACGCGTATTGTGCTTCATCCAACAGGAACCGGCTGCAGAAACCTGTTACTGCGCCATGCGCCTGCACGCCGCGCCAACCAACAACAATCAGCCAAAGGTTGTATGAGAAACAACCCGATGATTCTGTTTCTGTGGGTTTTACGGATCAAGCAGATCAGGAATAAAAGAGGAAATTTGGTGTCAGAATGTTTTTCTCAGGGGGATTCGACACGATTCAGCTCTGACTGTGGAAGGATGGTTTTGATGGGTTTAGGTAGAACGAACGGTCACAAAGGGAAAAGCCAAACTATCATAGAGATTTACCAACTTTGGCACAAGAAAGTTATTGATTTATTTGGTTATTACCTTTAATAGTTATAGAAATGGTGACAGAAGTAACGCAGGTTGAGTCCGGTTCTATCCAAGGGAAGTTTTTCTTCTCCATTGTAACTTTGTAAATGCTGCAAAAGTCTGTAGTCATGGTGGGTTAAGATTTTATCAGACCTCTTATTTTATTCTGATCCTGGGTCCCTGTTAATAGAATAAGATTTTATCAACATTAACAGGTGATTAAGGTTTAGAACTTTTCTTCTGGAGGTTTATTTCAATTTTAAAGTCAAAAATCTGATTTCTTTCCTCCAAATTCATTGGGTATACAGAAAAAAATGATCTTTTTTAATATTCATTGATTTATTTTTACCAGATATCTCTAAAAAAGTGAGTTGCAGTCACTAAAAAGAGCATTTTTAAGGGTGAGGTCAGTTAAATAAAGGGGAATGGGGCTTTTTTGTGGCTTTTTATTCCAACTTTGAAGTCAGAATTCTGAATTAATGTTAATTTTCCATTAATTCCTAATTAGATTATCAAGAAAGGTATACACTGAGGCCACTGATGTGATTATTGTAGAGGCTGTACCAGTTAAAAACAGTGCCTGTTGCTTTTTAGTGATATTTTAATCCAATGTCTAAGTTAAAAATGTAACTTTATTTTGCAAAATTCTAAATATTAATTAAGAATTAAAGAAAAAGTTCATTTTTCCCATTTATAAATAACAACTATTTTAGTAATTGTAACTGAAATAAAGTCCACCCAGGCCGCAGAAAGGAATATTCTGGAAGGTTAAGCCTGTGAAAATCTTTTTTTTAATTTTTTTTTTCCAATTTCAAATTTTGAATTTTTTTTTCCTTTCCCCTCAAAATTCTGATTATAATTAGAATGAACAAAAAAACCTGTTTTATTTATTTGTTTTTATTCGTTTATTCCTACCTGAAATACCTACAGATGTTGATGAAAGCGACGGACAGAAATATTTTGGAGGTTGGGCTAACTTTAAAACAGGGTTTGTTTTTTTCACTTTTCATTTCTGACTATTTTTCTTAGAACTCTAAATTCAAAGCAGAATTCTGATTTTAAAAAAAGAAGTGTTAGTGTATTCATTTATTTGTTGTCCTTCTTTGTCATTCCTCTGAAAGGTTTTTCTAGTGGCCTTAGTCCATGAATGCAATGCAAATTGTGCACAAAGAATTTAAAATGAAGATTTAAATGTTATAACGTTGGTTTCAAAGACTTCCTGAGACCAGAAATGATGTTTGCTTAAGATTTAAAGCTTGTTGAACTCATCGAACACTCAGCTTGTGCTTGTATTAGCGCACTAAAATGATCAGATGATGATGATTGTCGTTAAAAGAAAGACGAAATGGTTTCTGATAACACCAGGCTCATTTTTTATACTGACAGAAATCCCAGGCGTCCCTGTCTGGAAAGTGTTTGTGCAAATGAAAAAAACTATCAAAGGAGGAAAAGAAATCCTCCCTCTGTCTTTGGCCTTTGTCTGCACAGAAACTTCAATCATCCGTCGCTCAGACAATGAAAATTAAATATGTGAGGCTGCTTAACGTTGTACTCTGGATGATCTCTGTGATGTAGCTCTCCGCTTTCTAGACCAGACAACACGTCGTTAGCAGATAATCAAGCTTGTTCTCATTATTGCTGCACATTTTAATGAGCTGTGTACATCCACAGCCTCCAGAGACGAACCGTCACACACAGGCCTGACTCCTCTAATGCTCTGCTAATGTCTAATTTATTCTCTCGTGAAGAGTCAAAAAAGTAGAAGTCCCGTCTTGTTAATTACAAGGAGACGAAGTAAGCTAATCGTCTATCGAAGAGATCCTTTTGTAAAATAATTATTGTTTGGAACCTCGACGTATCGTTGAGGAGTGTAAAGGTAAGTGTCCTCACAGCGGCTGGGTGTTTTCAGGAAAAGTATGCAGCGCCTCCGTCATCAGAGCGAGCTGTGATGCATGACCTGCTTGACTCGGCTGATAAATGATTTATCAAAAGCGCACACACGAGCCGTGGAGGTGAGGGTTGTGGACACACAGAGAGATGCTCGCAGGGAGAAGGATTACAGCGAGTGATGAGTCTGAGAGCAGGACGGCGAAGCTCCAGATGGTGTCGATGACAGGTGTGATCATCGTTGGGAATTACGCTTCTCTTGTGATACTCAGACTCCACAATGTGTGATATTTCAGCTCCAATTTCGGCAACACTGCAAGACGAGGCCTTGAACGTGAATGGTTTTGGAATTAAAGGAGAAAATTACTCAGCTGGCTGCTCACATTTACAGTCTTTAAACAAGAGAGGATATTAGTTCATGCATAATTATTTCCGTTTAAAACCATCAAAACCAGCTGCTTTGATTAACAACGATGGATGTTCACACTGAGCGTGTGCAGATTTTCAAACCTCTACATATTCATCTCAGTCCCTGAATTTGTCCGTAAAATCTCAGAAACACGACCTTCTAAAATTATCAACGGATCTGGTAAAGATCTACGTAAAATCTGCACAAGGTTGGAACAAGTGTAGGGGCCTCAATCACCAAGGTTCGCTCATAACTCTGTATTTTTCTGCAGCTTTTTTGACAATATGAACAGTTTACAACTAAAACTGTCATAACAATAACAACTTATTACTTTTTGAGCTCATAGAGAGTGTTTGTTTTGTTCTACTTGCACCTTCATTGCACTATTTAATTGCAATGTGTAAATATTTTTGTATTCTTTTAATACCTGTTATGTTATATATTTAATGTTTATTCATACTTGTCATTGTATGGAGAGAGCACAGTTCAAACTGAAGTCAAATTCCTTGTTTGTTTCTTAAAGATACATAGCAATAAAGCTGATTCTGACTTAGAATATACCAAATATGTAGTTATTTTCATGTTTACCATTAGCAGAGTCACCTCAGCCTCTGATTGGTCAGTTGAGCCGACGTAGTAAGATGGGAAATTGATCTAACATCAAAAGTGATACAAAAACTTCCTTTCCAAAGTACAAACTCGGGGCACATATCACAAATTTGAATGCAATAAAACTCTTAAATTGAATAATGAGCAGTATTGGGACTTCCATACAACCATTAACTGGGTGTTTTCTGTGACGTTAATGAGTTTTCGTGCTTCGTTTGGAAACTAAACACTTCCTGTAACTGTTTTTCTCTCACAGTTAGAGCTGGAGGGGACTAATGTGTTTTTATTGACTCACAGGTTAAAGCTTCACAGAGTGTGGATGTTGATTCTTTGCTGAAGTTTCAAACACTGGGACTTGATTCAAAGCTGTAGTTTGATGGTGTTTTAATGTCTTAAACATGCTTTCAGCGTGTGTGTGTGTGTGTGTGTGAGTACATTACATATCTCCGAGCTCTCACTCTGCAGCCTGTCATTACTGGCAAAAGAAAACCGTTTAGATTGAATCTCTCGGTGGCAGCTGAGCGGCTACAGCTGTATGGATTTGAAGGGACTTTCTTCCACGTCTCATGAAATAGTGATAATTGAAGAGAGGGTTCACGGTAGTAAAAGGGAGTTTAATAAGGGAGAGAGAGGAGGTCTGTGTTCTCGCGAGGCAGAGACACAAGGAGTAAGAAGAGGACGACAAGGTCGAGAGCAAAGATGTCCTTCGACGAAGAACTAGAGGTAATATTGTTCGACGTACAGAGTTTGTGACAAATTCCTCTTTTCTCTCACCAAGTCATTGATGGTCTGTTTGCCATTCCTCTGACGTCACCAAAGTATAAACAGTAACACCTTTGTCAAACAACTCGTAACAAAGCTTAGATTCTTCACAGTTCAGTTTTCTTCACCAACANGGTGGCAGCTGAGCGGCTACAGCTGTATGGATTTGAAGGGACTTTCTTCCAGCAGAGTACTTTATCACTATTAACTTCTCTCCCAAGTGCCATCATTTTCCCTCAAATTATTCCCTCTCTCTCCTCCAGACACAAGAGCGCTCCGTCTCTGTGTTCCTCATTCTTCTCCTGCTGTTCCAGCTCTCGTTTCTACAGGAAGCTGCTTCTTGATCTCCATTATAACAAGCTGCATGTCTCAAACACTGTTTAACCTCTTTTCTCTCACCAAGTCATTGATGGTCTGTTTGCCATTCCTCTGACGTCACCAAAGTATAAACAGTAACACCTTTGTCAAACAACTCGTAACAAAGCTTAGATTCTTCACATTTCAGTTTTCTTCACCAACAAAACGTAATTAGTGAAAGAATCACTCACAACAACGTGGACGTCCTACCTGTTTGGGGTCATTACGTCACATCCTGACGCCCGTACCCTAAATATTCACTCTCCTTTCCACCAGAGGAATCCTCTCAAGTTTGTATAGTTTTCACAACAAAGTAGTTTAATAAGGTTCACCACTTTAAAGAGGACATTTCAGGCAACAAACAGACAGACAGCACAGGCAAGAGTAGTTATTGTCGTCGAAGTGTCAGAATCTCGTAAAGGAGGAGTTACAGTTAGACTGTTTCGACCAAGTCTTTGTTTTCAACAGGGTTCTAGCTGCACAACAAAAGTGACCCCATCTTTTTCTGTTGAGTTTTCATCCCAGGACAGCTTGTGATAGACAACAAGTGCTCTCTGCTTGACAAGCCACTAGCACACAGCACCCTTTGGTAATAGCGTTTTTTAATTGGCAAACACGCCTGTCACTCAAATTTACAATCAGCCAATCACCTTTCTTTTACACTCAAGCCAACTGTTGCCATTTAGATCATTGGCAAGACATGTGCGTAACAGATGGGGTACAATCCATGACAGGAAACTACAATTCCATGATTTTTGTTGAACCTTTTCAGGAAGAGAGCAAAGTTGACTAAAAAGAGGACACTGAGCACTGATAAAGCTGGTTTTGTTTTCACTGAGTCTTTGGACGAAAGCGTGGACAGTGAGTACAACTCTGCCTGGTGTTTGCTCACCTGAGACTAAAAACTCTCTGACTCCTACAAGGTTTTACCTAGAAAGCTCAAATTCTATCCAGATGTAGACGACAAGGTGTAGAAGTGATGTGGTGGATGTTTTATGTCAGGCATGAAGTATCTTGAAGTTAGTGATTTACAAATATAGTTATAAGAAACGAAGAGAAAAAAGGTGTTTTAGCTGCATTTATCCTGATGTGGACTTTAGCCGCATATTAAAACATGACATTTTCTGAAACTTTTAATTTACTCCTTCAAATGAGGAGTCACTGATGAGTTTTGAGCTTATATCTTCAGTTATAAGATTTTAAACATAGTTTGGTATACAAGCCAGAGTTAGATGGGGTGTAAGGAGAATTTATCTCCTACGTTTCCATCCTCAACACAATCTTTACATTAAGTTTGTTTATACAACGAGACCGGACACTGCATCGCAGACAAAATGACGTGGGAGTAGAGTCTCTCGGCAGTATTAACCGTAATTAAGTCACAATCGTTCGACACTTTTACATTAAAGGTCAAGTTCTCGAGGTCACCCTCGAATCGACTTCACCAGAGCATTACACTGTCTGCTGAATTGGTTTTGCCAGACGGTGATTGCCCCGGTTCCTCTGCAGAGAGTGGACGGGTTAATAGATCAATGGCGGAGGAGGCTGAGAGCGATACAGGTGGAGAGAAGAGGAAAAGAAGAGGAGAGTGGTTATTTAGAGGTAAAGGGAGAAGAGGAGTGTTAGGATGTGTGAGGTGGAAGGAGTGAATGATTGGCTTGATTTCCCCCGTGTGCCCGTCATCACCGGGAGACGCTCAGGCTCCATCAGCGGCCTCTCGCTCGGCGGAGGCTCCTCATCCCGCTCCTGCCTACATTACATGGCTATTTGCGGGAAGCCGCTGTGGTTTGATGGTCAGCCATATTGGTCATCATCGCCTCTTTGCGGGAAATGAACGAACAGAGGGAAAAGGCAAAAAGAATAAACCGAAGAGAAAGGTAGGGGGGAAGATTTTTACGCGACGCTTCTAAACGACATAACACAAATAAGTACGACTTTTAGAAAATACTCAGAAGTGTGTACCGACAAACGGCGAAATGACAGAATGAAACCAACAAAACAAGAAAAACAACAGACTAATCGAGTCACACACATAAAGACACACACACAAAATTCCCTATACATCCCAACTTATTCTGACCTACATACCATACTATGTTTCCAAGTTACAAACTGAAGAACCACAAGGTCAAAATTAATCAATGACTCCTCATTTGAAAGATTCAAATCTTAAGTTTCAGAAAATATCACGTTTTAATATGTGGCTAAAGTCCACATCAGGATAAATGCAGCTGAACTACTTCTTTCCTCTTTGTTATTTGTAACCATTTTTGAAAATCATTCACTTCAAGATGCTTCATGCCAGACACAAGACACCTTCTCATCTACATCTGGGTGAAATTTGAGCTTTCTAGTTAAAACCTTGAAGGAGTTGTAGAGTTTTTAGTCTCATGTGAACAAACACCAGGCAGAGTTGTACTCACTGTCGAAGCTTTCATCCAAAGACAGTGAAAACAAAACCAGCTTCGTCAGTGCTCAGTGTCCTCTTTTTCGTCAACTTTGCTCTCTTTGTGGAAAGGATCAACAAAAATCATAAAATTGTGGTTCACATTCACAGATTGTACCTCCATTGTTGTTAAGATGTATGGCAATAAATAGGTCTCATCAATGATCTAAATGGCTACAGCTGGCTTTGTGTGAAGGGTAAGGTGATTGGTTACTGTAGGAGTGAGTGACAGACCTGTTGACCAATAAACAAGCTTCAAATAAAGCTATTACACAAGACCAACAAGTCAAGCAGGGAGCGTATGTTGTCTATCACAAGCTGTCCTGGAATGAAAACCCAACAGAATACGATGTAGTCACTTTAGTCTTGCAGCTAGAACCCTGTTGAAAACAAAGACTTGCAGCTTTGTCAGATTGACATTGAGGAGGAAATGCTCTAAGACTGTGAAGCTGCTGTTATTGATGAGAACGGATACGACAGACAGACAAACAACGGACTTTACAGGAGAAATTTCACCACTTGGAAAAATTTGATGAAACAACACTTTTGATATGTTTGAACTCTGGATTCCTCTGGTGGAAAGGAGAGTGAATATTCAGGGTACGGGCGTCAGGATGTGACGTAACGACCCCAAACAGGTAGGACGTCCCAGTTGTACAGAGAGATACATCACTAATTACGTTTTGTTGGTGAAGAAAACTGTGAAACAAACTTACAAACTGAAATGTGAAGGACTTAAACTTTCTCACGCAGTGTAGCAGTCTGATGTTTTATGAAGGAGTTAGTGTTTATACTCTGTTGAAGCCGAATGGATTGCTGACGTCCTGGTGGAGCATAAGAGGAATTTCAAACACCCTAAACAAGGCAGTAGCAGACAAATAACCGAGGCTGTAGACAGACACACTATCAACCTGCACAGAGTCCCGAGATTGGCCCGTTGCGACCGTGCACAGGTACAAATACTCTGTCGCCCGTACACAAGCGAGGGTGGACCGTCCCCTTCTATACCTTTCCTCCCTCACCCCCCCCGCACTCCTCACAGAATGAGAGGCCTGTTGTGACACCGTGGGGGAGCGGGTGGGCATATTGGAGAGCAGCAGGTGCTCAGCCAATCTGGGAGGTGGTCTGATCCTCCGAAGTGTCCATCTCTAAGGAGGGACGGCCCCTGATTGGCTGCTGAAGCGGTGCCAGGACCCCAGTCTGAGTGCACCTGGTCCTGTGTCACGTGACCGGAGACGGATCAGACGGACTCTGTGTGTGGCGGCTTTGAAGTCTGAAGTCCTGGCTGCTTTGCAAAAGGGGGCGTGGCTCTTCCTCTCAGGAGAGCTGCAGGTGGGAGGGGCTTCGTTTATTTGTTTGTTTGTTTGTTCACCAGTCACCAGAGACGTGGCTGCTTTTCAGCGGATCCCCTCTTTGTTTTTCGGCTAATTTGGTTTTTTTCTCACAACCCTCGTCTCTTCTGGGGGGGAGGCCGGTCAACGCTCATCCTCCCTGCTATTAGAATAACAATCAAACACCCACCAGTGCCAACCAAACACTCATCAAACCTCCAGCCAAGAGCGTCTGCTTCCTCATCTCGAGTCTTTCGAGTGCGTACTTGAAGTCCCGCTGAGGGATGTGGACACAGATTACAACTTCTGCTGCTTCTGTTGCCCATAAACATCACATTATCTCCACGGTGGTGTTATCAGAGCAGAGCTGACCTCAGGGAAAGGTCAGAGGAGCGGGAACACAAACATTTAATCATCACGTTACTCTGGATCCTTAAAGCCTGCAACAGTCTGCGAGATAATGATGTTTCCTCTGCAGTGACGATCCAACGAGCTGAAGTCTTGCATGTAAAAAAAAAAAAAAATGCATGGAAGAACAGCGTTTATAAACGTAATGTAACAGAACAGTTTGAGTGGAATAAGCCCGGAGGTGTGTGAAGCTGTGTTTCCATGACACTTGCTCCTTGCTGGTGTTTCCATTACGACGAGAATTGGCTCCCTGCTCTGTGCATTTCTGCTTCCTTCACTTTGTAGTTGTACGCTTCTGGTTATGAATAGACGACAGAAGGTTTAACAAGATGGTTTTATTTTATACTAGATGCCTTCAAATCCTATCACAGGTTACAATCAGTGATGTAAATCAGCTTCTGGTGCTATATTATACTTAAACAGTTAAAACCAGTGGTGGAAAGAGGACTGAAAATCTAAAATATTACTCAATCACAAGAAAAAGTACAGAGTATTTGTAAAAAAAAAAAAAAAAAGAACTACTCAGATTATTAGTTACTTTTAACTGGTGATGTCACTGTCACCTCTAAATTTTGTTTTTTGCTTTACCAATAGTTAAAACACTAACAATAAATAATCATTAATAACTGATAAGATAGAAAATAAGTGTTTTTCGCTCATTTTCATCGGTTGTTTTAATATTTTGTCTTTCTTTTTCTCATTTTAAGTTTTTATTTCCTTATTCAGCAAAGATCTCAGGCAGACAACAAGCAAAATTAGATTAGGCGCAGATACATTTTAACTGGTTAAATTCTTAACACAAAATCAATTAGCGATCGATCATTAACGTGCATTAACATTTTTTTTGTTTTGTTTTGTTTTTCATCCACGTGTCCTGGTTTTCATTGGCTTGTTTGCTCTCAAATCACCTTACTGGCTACAAAAATGCAGATAAAAGGTTTAGCTAATAATGAAAATTGTACTCAGTACTCAACTTTGATTTTAAAAGTAACTAAGTGGATTACATGGCATAATGATTGCTTAAGTACAAGTAAAAGTACAGACTTAAACATCTACTTGTAAAAGTACAAGTACCCCAAAAAAGTGGTTAAAAGTCATTTGATGCAGAAGTCTGACGTCCCACACTGCAAATAATCTTGCACTTGCCAAGATTTAAAATCTTACTTTAAGACATGCTTAATAAAAAAATCTTGTTTTAATGGGTTTTTTTTAAACTTATTTTTAGCTTTTAAACTATGTTAGATCTAAAAAAAAAAAGCATGAATGTTTCAATTTTGTCTTAATTAGTCTGAGAATCCTAAATTAGTGGATAACTGTGAAAACAAGTTACTTTGGTTTTCTCACATGTAATTTCATAACATTAAAACTTGTTTCAAGATTTAGCTCCACCTCAAGTTGCTTCATTTAAGAATAACACAAAAAAATCATCTTTTTAAGACACAGACAAACCCATGCTCAAAAATCAAGAATTATCTTAATCATACTTCTCTAATTCTAAGTAGTTTTGACTTTAAAAAGTGATATTTTTCATTCCATTTTCTAAAATTAAGAATATAAGAAGAATGAAATCAGATTCTATTGCTCATATATAGTATATTTCACTTAAAATTCTTCTTCAGGAAGTTTGTTTCCAAGCATTTTAATCTAAAAATGAGCATTTTCTTCTTGTTTTAAGATCTGAGAATACCAATCAAGGCCGTCTTGTTTTTAGATTTCTCAGTCTGATTCAAGATTTATAGTCAAGTGAAATTATCTTGCTGCATGGACAGATAATTTCACTAGTTTTAAGATATTTTTACATCAAATTTCATGTATATATCTTGTATTCAGACTCCCTTTCTTGCAGTGCAAAGTCATGAATGTGGCTGTTTATCGCAAGGAAAAATCACTGGGATCATGAATTTAATCCAAAAATCAAAAATCTCCAGCTACTTCCTTGACCTTCAATTTATTTTTTTATCTGCATTGAAATTATGAGCAGAGGTAGATTTGCAAATTTTCTTTTAATTCCTAAAGACTCTGGCATTTACCTTGAGATTCTTTTGATATGTGTTTGAAAGGGTGTTTACTTCGAATGAAAGAGCTGATAACACACAAAATGTAAAATACACACACACACACACACACACACACAGTCTCCATGTCATTCACAGCATCCAGCCTGATTATGTACAGAGGTGAGTGATGGACATGTTGCTGAGCATGAGGGCGTCCTTCTGCCATCTGTTCTGAGGCTCACACACACACACACACACACACACACACACACACACACACACACTCGTATGAACATGTACATTCAGCCTCAGAGGTCACAGAGGACTTTTAGTGTCACTGAGGTGCGCTCAGAGTGACAGGTGAGTGTTTTATTCCAAACCCGATGGGACAGGAGTCTTTCTTTCTGTCGACTGAGCGATGACTCTGCTCTTTTCACTTCCACAACAAATATTTAACCACACAAAGTTCTAACTGAAGTTTCCTCAAAACAATCTTCTAATGCCAGGAAAGAAAAATGCCTGACGAGTAACTAAACCCACACACACACACACACACACACATCAACACACCTCCTGAGCGATCACAAAGCAGCAGCGATACAATTGAGCCTTGAGCACAACATCAATATCTCCCATTGATTCTCCTTTTGTCCCGTCACAGAAAAACGAACAATTTCACAACAATAGCGCGTCCTCGCTCCTCTGTTCCCTCCCCGCTTCGCAGCTCTTCATTTTCCTCCACAGGCTTTTATTGCTGAGGCTGGAAATAATGACATAATAGCGGCTGTCTTTTCTGTGCGGGCTAGAGCTCAGGGTCAGACGCAGCCAGAGGTGGAGCTGTTTCTGTTTCATCGGGATCATTTTATCTGCCGGGGTCACGGCTCTTCAGGGCCAGGGGTCATTTAGGAGTAAAGTCCAGGATGTAGACAGAGGACGACTGAGAGAGCAACATTTTTCCCTGTTTACTCTCATTAAACCTTGAATTGTGCAAAACCTAAATATCACATTAAAAAAGGTTATGGAAACACCAAAATTTCCTACAAAACTACAACTTTTTAAGCTCACATGAGATGGATTTTCAGAAGTTTCCATATTGAAATTTATCTCAAGTTGCTGGTGTGTGGTCGCTGCCACATGTTCAGACTCTGGCGTCCATATTTGAACACTTTCATCTGTTGACGTCATCATCAACAACAGTTACGCCCATCAAAATGACAGTTCAGCTCCTAAAATGTTTGTTGTATCTATAGTTACTGCCTGTTACAATCCTCCGTATAAACATGTGAACAACTTCGTCGCATTTATCAGACGCTCTTTTATAGCTCTGAAGCTCTTAAGTAGAATAGAGTTATTTCCTTTTTTGTGGAAAGAATGATAACCCACAGAAAGGTTTTGCAATATTTTTTGTAAACTTTTTATAAGGAAACAGATCAACCATCGCTTCGCATTGAGCTGGCATATAAACATCATAGCTCGAGGGCCTTAAAACATATTAGATACAGAATGTATTTGATATGACAACTTGATATTTACAAAGACAACATAACCTACCACTGTTTTTTTTTTTTTGAATATGCAAATCGTAAAGGGCTGCCTAATAACTACCAACAGTTTCTATAATATAATATGTAAATGAAAATTTTTAGGATAATATGAAGCAATATTTCAATATAAAATAAAGTGAAATAATGAAAGAAATGACCTATTTGAAAAAGGAGTAAGTAGAAACATAGCTTGTTAACTCTCACCCCTTTCCTACGTATAAATATTATATGTACATATATACATACATATACCTATACATATACCTCTGTAATCACATACACCTATACCCATACACCAATACAGATACATATACAATCTGTGTGAATACATACACATTAATTACCTTATCAATTGATCATTGAAAAAATGATCTATCTATCTATCTATCTATCTATCTATCTATCCATCTATCTATCTATCTATCTATCCATCTATCCATCTATCTATCTATCTATCTATCCATCTATCCATCTATCTATCTATCTATCTATCTATCTATCTATCTATCTATCTATCTAATAGATACCCCTATATTTTGATTTGAGAATCGATTCTGGAGCAGAAAGATCCAGTATTGGTGGTATCAGTAATTTGGTATCGACCCGCACATCACTATTAAAGGGAACCCCGACTGTAAGGACTAACAGGCATGAATCTGCTTAAATGTTTGTCTCAAACTAGAATTTGTTGTTAAAAGACATAACAAATTGGTTTTTCTTTTAAAAAAAAACAGTTTAAAACACAGTTTCTATCCTTCGGGCGCAGCCATTGTTTTACTGCCGCAATGCATTCTGGGTTGCTGACGTAGATTGGTTGCTTGGTGCTGAGCATCTGGATTTGGCCGTTTCCTCACTACTAGTCGCCGTAAGTCACGAGGTTTGAGGAGGGAAAAAAACATCATAATGCCACTACACCGACGAAAACCCACGTGAAAAGTCAGGTTTCCTTTGTTCCTCTGACTACAATCAGACGTGTCGAAGGGTTTTCTGTTCTTTTCTTCCTTCAACACCCTTTAGCGAACACCCGCATTTGTTGAAGGGTACCTCGGCGCCGATACAAGACCGGTGAAGAGGGGTCTTCGTAAACGACGTAAATCGGGGCCCATGCTAATGAAAGAGCTGACAGGTGTGGGTCAAATATTTGCCTCTGATTTCGGTTTACGACACGGCTGATAAAAGGTTGTGTTTGGGTGTTTTGAAGGAGACCTTTGGTGACTTCAGGCGAGGTCCTGAATATACTAGGACATACTCTAGGAGCCCGGTGCAACCATATGACGTCACTACCCAGACGTTATTGCGGCGTAAACAACAATGGCGGCCTACAGGTGAAAATATATTTTCAAATTTTATACAAACTAAGATATTTTGAGAGATTTTATTATGGTTCTTATGTAGCTGGTAAAAACACTGATCATTTATGGACATGACGTTCTGGTAGCCAGGGTTCCTTTCAACATTTCCTCCTTCCCCCAACACATTCAACCCTCTCCAGCACCATAAGGTTGAGGTCACGGAGGGTAAACCCTGAATATGTCTCATAAAAGGACTATATAAGGTTAAAGAAACCATATCTGATGTATTTCAGGTCCGTGCTCCTCTAAAACAAGCCCTCAGCTCTGTATTATAACGTGTAATCGCCTCCCTGTAACAGAATGTACGATGTGCATGATGGCAGCACTTTGGGTAATCATAATCTCAGCCCACCTTTGGATATGAGAATAAGCAACACAGGCTGTTGGAACATAATGTCAGCGAGGAAACAGGCTCATCAACAATCCTCTCTCCAGGGAGACGGTCTCTCAGCCTCTGGCAGGCTCAACCGAGGTGATTATAGAGTAATAAAACCCGAGTCCACTCGTGTGTCGTAGAACAGGATTGCCAGGCCGGCTAATCTGAGCCTCAAATCCTCCTCCTGCACACACCAGGCAGCGGGCTGGATTTCTGATATACGAGCTCGGTTTGGACAATTAGACAACCATTAAAGAGGCGGGCAGGTGTTTTATAAGCCCTCGCTGCTGCAGATTTACTCTGTTCCTCATCAGCTGTGCTCTTATGAGGCTATTATACCTACACACACCTTTCTGTGTGTGCGCTCTGACAACCTGACAGGGCGAATACAACATGATCATTGCAGAGTGAGTCTGACCCTGATCCCCCAACGAGTTTCCACAGAAACGCTGACGTCACCGCAGCTGAGGCGGCGGTGCCTCTGAATGTTAATGAGCATCGCTGATGTCCAGGACATGCTGTCAGTTACCTGCCAAAGGTGAGTCACTTAGAGGAAAAAACAAAACGTGCTGTGTGTGTTAGGAGCAAGAAGCTGGAAAGGAACATAGAGGAAGGAATCAGAGATGGAGGTGTGTGGTTTGATGGCTCCTAATCTCTGACGTGACACATGTCTGAGGGAGGGTGTTAAGCTCGCTGCCCACTTCCTCGTCTGTTTTTATCCACTGTTCTTATTCTCCTGACCTAACAACAACACACTCCACAATCCTGATCCATCAACGCTCTGCGATTGGCTCCAGAAGTTCACCATCCGTGTGGATTTATATTCCTAGAAATAACTCGTTCTGTATATTAAATTGAACTTTGCTTTGGCTTTGCGAGCTCAGCTGTGTATCTTTCTGTGTAGTTTATAGGAGGGGCTGTGGTTTTGGCCGCTCTCCAGCCCCCGAGCAGAGCCATCATTGCCAGTTTTGTGAGGCTTAACACCAAGTTGGCAGCAACTGCTTTCGGACGCAGAGCGAGAAACTGAAAGACAACTTTGTTACACGAGCTGCTGCTGCTGCTGTGGTGGCATTTGCTTCTTGCAGAGACAGAGCTGAGTGGAGTTAAAGAACAGGGACTGGAAGACCATGTGCATGACTTTTTTTGCACTTTATCACAACATGCACGACGACAACATCTCATTTATGGGAGAACAAACCCTTATTTATATAATCAGTGTTTCTCTTGCAGCACATACAGTGTAAACCCAACAGCTTTCTTGACTCAAAAATGATGAGCTACCATCACTGAGTTCTTCTGCAGGTCTTACTAGTTTTTCTGAAGTAACAGTCACTTGAATAATGAAGAAAGCCATTTTACTGTTGTTTGAATGAAGTATACTTGAATTAATTGAGTATCCCATTTCTCACTTAAGTCCAGTAGGTGGCATTATTACAAGGGAAAGTAAATTGAACAGATAGAAGAAGATGCAGGAATACTCGGCCTTGAGCGTGCAGAGTGAACCAACCTCAACTTTACTCATGCTATGAACTGAACAGACAGATCTTAACATTAAGTTTTTCCATTTGAATTCCCACTCATGACTGTGTTGCCTGATTTTGCCAAACATTTGCACAATATTTCCACGGCTGTAGCTCAGTCCAGAAGAACTCATCTCTGGAGTGTTGGACCCTCAAACACAAGCTGATAGTTGTTGCATGGACGTGTCATTGCAAGAAGCTCACTGCTGCAAAAATTGTACAAAAATACAACTGTTACCAAACTGTTTAGCAAAGCTATAGCTTTAGAGTTGTACCCAGAATGGCTGAGTTATTTGTAACCAACAGTTATTGTTAAAGTGGGTGAGGAGGGACAGAGCAGACATGAGTCCCTGCTCTACATTTTGGCTAAGGATGTCTACACTCTGGGATAGACCAACCCTCTACACCCCACAGGAAAGACTGACCGTCTAAGCTACATGGCAAAACCCAGTTGTCTGCACCACATAGCAAAGACTGACTGTTAAAGCTGCATGGAGTGGACCAGCTGTCTTAGCTACATGGCTTAGACCAACTGTCCAATCCACATGGCGTAGACCAACAGTCTGAGCTACACGGTGTAAACCAACTGTCTAAGCTACATGCTGTAGACCAACTGTCTAAGCTACATGGTGGTAGCCTGCAGTCTGAGCTACATGGTGTAGACAAACTGTCTGAGCTACATGCTGTAGACCAACTGTCCAAGCTACATGGTGTAGACTGTCTAAGCTACATGGTGTAGACCAACTGTCCAATCCACATGGCGTAGACCAACTGTCCAAGCTACATGGTGTAGACTGTCTAAGCTACATGGCTTAGACCAACTGTCTAATCCACATGGCGTAGACCAACTGTCCAATCCACATGGCGTAGACCAACTGTCTAAGCTTCACGGTGTAGACAAACTGTCCAAGCTACATGGCTTAGACCAACTGTCTAAGCTTTATGGCTTAGACAGTCTGCCCAAGCTCCATGGCATAGACCAACTGTCTAATCCACATGGCATAGACCAACTGTCTGAGCTACATGCTGTAGACCAACTGTCTGAGCTACATGCTGTAGACCAACTGTCTAAGCAACATGGTGTAGACAAACTGTCTAAGCTTCATGGTGTAGACTAACTGTCTAAGCTACATGGTGTAGACTAACTGTCTAAGCTACATGCTTTAGACCAGCAGTCTAAGCTTCAGGGTGTAGACCAACTGTCTAAGCTACATGGCGTAGACTAACTGTCTAAGCTTCATGGTATAGACCAACAGTCTAAGCTACGTAAACCCCGAATTGGCGTAAGCCAATTGGCCCCATGCTTTAGATTGCCTATCTAAGATATAGCTATAAAGGTGTTTTCTGCAGAACTTGAAATGAAAATTCCTGTTCATATAATTTATTTACATTTTATTTCTGAATTACAATGTTTTACTTTAATTAAGGATTTTGTTCAGCAGTCATAGCTGCCACTCATATACGGTTTTTCTTTTTTGTTTGTGTTTTCCATTTTATGCCACAAATTCATGAAACAGCATGAATCAAATTGCACTGATTAAGTATTTTAGGTTGCCTGAACTTGACAACAATTAGACGGCAATAAAAAAAAATCCTTAATCAGCCCAACACAGAGAAATCGTGGTCATGGTCATCTAGTTTTTTAAGGCAATCAGTTAATGTATTTTCTGTGAGTAAAGTCAACTGTTTGGGTTTTACAGTTTGCTGCAGTGGCAGTTGCTTCTTGCAGACATGTAACTGTAGTGTGAGGTTAGAAAATTGGGACAGAAAGAGCATGCAAAGGAATTTTTTTGCACAATATCATGCACCAAGATGACATACACCCATCAAAACCTCATTTATTGAAACATATTTGGAGAACAATCTCTTTCCTGCAGCATAAAAGTTTGCTGCACTTTTTCTTTGAGTGTGTTTAAATATGCATGTTGATAGAGGGATGCAGTTGGTTTGTTTTGCATGCATGTGTATGTGTGTGCATGTGTGTGTCTGTGTTTATTCACGCTCTGTGTAAATGCATACATTTCTTTCTGGGCAAAGAGGCAAACAGATGAGCAAACAGTGAGTGAAGGAGGCCAGCCTGGAGGTTTGTGTGTGTATATGTGTGTGTGTGTGTGTGTGTGTGTGTGTGTGTGTGTGTGTGTGTGTGTGTGTGTGTAAAAGTGAGAGGTGGTTACAGAAACATTCCTACAACCTGGTCTTGGTCCACCTTGTGAGTTTGCTTCTGTGTTTTGGTTGCGACATAACTCTCTCTGATGGCTGAGTCCTGTCAGCGAGATGTGTGGCCTCCATTCTGTGTGACACATAAATCACTGCCTCCCACTGTGAGTGAATTTACACCACACACACCCGTCACTTAGAACGGGCAGAAAAGAAACCAACAAAGCATTTTCGTACCCAGAATTTTTTACAAGGAACGATATGTTTGCAAAAACACACTCTCTCTCCCTGTTCGGCTTAAAGAAGAGGATTCAATAGAAGCTTCATATTCTCCATTAGCACCTGTGGATGGGAGTATAGAGTGTATATATATCTATATATAATGTGTTTCTTTATTCTTAGCTCAAACCTTTCACATTTCCTCCAACCACAGCGTCGTTTCTCTCCATTCCCGAACATGAAAGCTTCACCTCGTGGCTTTTCTGATGAAATTTTCAGACCTGTGAGAAACCAGCCGAGCTGATTATGTGGAAGCATCCAACACTAGGATGTCGTCCTGGTTTATGAATGAGTCCTGCCCCCCCACCCCCACCCCCCCGGGGCAGAGCCTGGAGCCGGGGTTAGGGCTTCGGCCTGGCAGAGTCAGAACAGAACAGCACGCTGAATGCACCGTCGAGCAGAAACGTATTTCACAACGGGAAGGTTTCCCGCGGCAAAAACAAAGCTCACGTTTAGGTTGGTTAGCTCACGCTGCTGGTTATGAAGCTGACAACTCGTCGGCTAAAGAAAACGCTCGTGATTTTATTTCACATAAGAGCTTTATTTACAAGATTTTCCCAGTGCAGGCTGGAGCTTTTTTCAGTCATATTCACATTTCACTCGTTCCTCTCTGGGGATGAAAGAAAGTGTGCAGTCATTAATTCAGCAGAAGCAGTTGTTTTCTTTAAACTCATTGGTGTGAAGTGTTTGCCTGCTGGCAGACACACATCCAGGTGTTAAAATGATAAATGTAGGGGAATTAAACAAACAGAGGAGAAAGTCTTTTGTTTTAATATCTCAGGTGATATAAAGACGGCTTTATGACGATGTAGGTTTGTGACAGTAGATCAACTTGACATGGTTATTTCTCATTCTCCTCATGATGTGCAGGGATGTGTCCACTAATTTTGACTTTTATCTCATAACTTTGATTCTATTATCTCAAAAATCTTTTTTTTCAGCTAAAAAATTACGACTTCTCCCTGTATATTTTAACTTTTCGTCTTGATATTATTACTTTTTATCTTAAAGTTTTTCATTTTTCACAAAAATTGGACTCTTGATCCCAGAAATTTGACTTTTTGTCTCATTGTTTTGACATTATCATCTGGAAATTTTGACTCTCTATCTTAATAATTTCTTCTTTTTATCAAATAACGTCAACTATATTGTTGTTGACTATATTGACTAAAAATTTGATTTGTTTCAACTTAAAATTATGACTTCTCTCTTAGAATTTTGTCTTTTTATCTCAATAATATGACTTCATATCTTACCATTTTGATATTTCTCATACTTTCTACTTTATAATCTCAAAATATTGGTGTTTTTTCCATCTCAAAAATATAATTATAACAATAATAATAATAACAAATTTATTTATATAGCACCTTTCATACATAAAATGCTGCTCAAAGATCTTTACAAAGCAATTAAAACAAAACAAATTGAAACAAAGAGGAGCAGTCAAGAAGTTAAAAAGTTAAAATGAATAAATAAAATAAAATAAGATAAAAACATTTGGGAAAAAAAGGAGCTGGATGAAACTAATGTAAAACAAGTCTGAGACACTGGATTTTAAAAAATATGACTTCTGCTGTTATATTTTGGCTTTTTATCTCATTTTTCTGACTGTTATTCTATAAATTTTGACTTTTTCTCATTGTTTTGACATTGTCATCTCACAATTTTGGGCTTTTTAATCACAAAGTTTTGACTGCGAGGTCGGTGCTTCAGAATATTGCCAGTAGCCAGGTGCAGCAACTTTAAAGAAATATCAATGGTTTTGTATAACAAGCTGAGAAAAACTGAAACATTTCTAAGGGATTAAAAAAAATCCTTTTGGATGTAACACTGCTGCCAAAAAGGAGGAAATGTCCAGGCAAAAGAGGACGTGTGATCACTCTAGTCATGCACAAGGTTTCTGTGGTGGCACTGTTTTTTACAGTCTACAGTTGAGGTAGTGAGCTTGTGCAGCCGCTGACACTGAGCCACGGAAGGGGAGATGAGTTTGGATGTTGTTTATAAATGAATAAACGAAACTTATTGAAAATTTCTGTGTGTTTAAGGATCCTTGGGTCTGGTCCAGGTCACCGCTCTAATCATGGATCCACAGACGTGTCCCTGATGAACCCGTGTCCCAAGGACGAACCTGTACCATCTTCAGAGTAAGTCAGAAAACAGCGAGCTCTCTTACCTCTACACAAATGAAACGTTTCTGTTTGAAGCTGGATTTCCTGTTTAACCATCGCTATAGAATTAAGCAGATGAAGACTATGTACACTCCTCTCTTCTTTTATAATTCAGTCTTTATCTCTCGCTCGCTGATTACTTCTTTTACTGAGACAATGACACAGGCGCCTGCTGAAAGGCCAGTTATGAGGAGAGATGTGCTAACCGTGCCATCACCAAGGAAATTAGCGTCTGTTTGTGATTTAATTTCAGATTTTTCAGACTTAATTACTCGTGGGTGTGTGTGTGTGTGTGTGTTTGTGTGTAGCTTTGTGTTGCCTGGTGCTTGTGCACATATGTGGAAAAACAAGAGCATTATATAGATAACCTGCAGCTCTGTAGACGTGTGGATGCTCATGACGGCACTTAAAGATGCTTCACTTGGACGTGTCTCCTGGAAACAAAGAGACGACTTTGTGTTTGCGGTGTAAGAGTGTTATTTACGGAATCAAAAAAAAAAAAAGGCTCAATCTTTTTCTTTTTTTATCCATGTCAGTGTGAGGTTGTTGAAATTGAACTTCATTGTTTGACATTTACCTCCAGATCCCTGACGTACTTTTTAGATATGAATTGAAACGTATTCTAAAAGCGGTTTCTTCGTCAGGTCAGGCCGTAATCAGAGGAAGTGAAATTGTTCCACCCTATTGGCAGCTGTGAATAGATAACGCTCTCCCTCGTCGCTCTGCGGTTGACAGTGATGTGACCTTTATTAAAGCGCCGAGCCCCCAAAGGCTCCAGACGAGCTGCTTAACGGCCAAACAGTGAACAACTAAAAGGGCCAGCTCCCTGATGTGTGTCTGTAAACGGTAGAAAACCCTGCGGCAGATATGAAAATTCATCCAAAGACGCTCTGAGCGATGTGTGAGTGATGCTGGGCTTTATTGACCTTACAGCGACACAAAAGCACAAGAGGCTCTTTGAATGGAGCGATAATCTGACTGTAAAGATTAACATCAGTATATTACATATTTTATTATCACAGAGACACATTCAGATCTTTTTATCTGTATATAAAGAGTCTGATGATCATATAAGCTGATCTGTTCCCATCATGAAGCTTCGCCGCAGACAGATTGTGCAGCAGATTGATGAACTCCACGGCCCTTAAATTTCAGCGACAAAATCAGTCCGCCAGGTTTCCCCATAATATAGAGCAGCTGTTTGCAAGGTGACAAAGTTCTTCAACTACAACTTGCTGCAGTTTTTTTAAACACATAATTAACTGCACACAGCTGGTGGTGGATCGTATGGAAACAGGTGATGCATCAGGTTTAGACCTCGAACATGTTTTCTTTGCTCAGACAGAAAGTTTAGTTTAAAGTAAAGTGTGATGTGAGGTCGATGAAAACTTTTAGGGACCGTGAGGACTTTCCAAGTGATCTTGCAAAAAGTCTCATATCTGGAAATATGCCTGATTGCTATCCACAACTTAAAATGAGACTGTCAGCATCAAAAAGGTTATTTCTGAATGCTAATTCTTAGCTTCTTGATGGGGTCGAACTGAAATGGATTGATTTATGGCACGTTGAAGTCTCCATGACAACACACTAGCTGATGAAGCTTAGCAGTGAGAAAAAAGATCTGAGTTTTTCTCTGCTGAAAACGATTTCTGTGGTTTATTCAGTAGAGTGGTGGAAACAGGAGCTGGACTGTCTGACAGAAAAGGGACAGAAGAGAAGAAGAGAGATAAACGGGAGAGTGATAGAGCATAGGCTAAAAGCTAAAACACAAGCCTAAGGCTAAAAACATGAACTTAAGGATAAAGCACAAGCTTAAGGCTAAAAACATCAGCTAAAGTAGGATAAAACACAAACTTAAGGCTAAAAAACATGAGCTAAAGGATAAAACACGAGGTTAAGGCTGAAAACATAAGCTATAGGCTAAAAAACATGGTCTAAAGGCTAAAAACATCCGCTAAAGTAGGATAAAACACGAGCTTAAGGCTAAAAACATGAGCCAAAGGATAAAACACAAACTTAAGGCTAAAAAACATGAGCTAAAGGATAAAACACGAGCTTAAGGCTAAAAACATAAGCTATAGGCTAAAAAACATGGTCTAAAGGCTAAAAAACATGCACTTTATGGTGAAGCACAAGCTAAAGGCTTAAAACATGAGCTAAACGATAAAACACGAGCTTAAGGCTAAAAAACATAAGCTATAGGCCAAAAAACATGGTCTAAAGGCTAAAAACATCCGCTAAAGTAGGATAAAACACAAGCTTAAGGCTAAAAAACATGAGCCAAAGGATAAAACACAAGCTTAAGGCTTAAAAAAACATGAGCCAAAGGATAAAACACGAGCTTAAGGCTAAAAAACATGAGCTAAAGGATAAAACATCTGATAAAGTAGGATAAAACACCAGCTCTATGCTAAAAACATGTCCTTAAGGCTAAAGACATTATCTAAAGGCTAAAAACATGAGCTAAACGATAAAACACAAGCTTAAGGCTAAAAACATGAACTAAAAGCTAAAAGCATGGTCTAAAGGCTAAAAACGTGCACTAGGGATAAAACACAAACTAAAGGCTAAAACATGAACTAAAGGATAAAAACATGGGCTGAAGGGTAAAACACAAGCTTATAACTAAAAACATGCACTAAAGGGTGAAGCACAAGCTAAAGGATAAAAACATGGGCTGAAGGGTAAAACACAAGCTTATAACTAAAAACATGAGCTAAAGGCGAAATCATGGATTAATGTGTTTGTGCTAATGTTGATTCCTGTCCATATGCAGCAGTTATTCTGCAGTGATCTGTTCAAACCTGAGAGTCTATCAATAAAATGAAGAGCCAGGTTACGTTTGCTCTGCTTGGTGAGGTTGGAGTTGGTAGATGAGCACTGGTAGGACATAACCAGGATTCACTTACGTTACACGGTAAGGACACGTCTCAGAGCACCGGGCTGTGAGTAGCTAAGCTAAATGTAGCCGGCGACTAAACTACGCCACAAACTTGCAAAGTTATTACATTATCTCAACACATTGTTTCTAGTAAAAAGTTGTCTTGAGCGAAGAAAAGTAGAGTTAAAAGTCAGATTTGAAACCCTTTCACTTCTGCGTTTAACACATATACACAAATTTTAATCATGAAAGTTTGTGCTAAAGTCCACTTCATACAGATTCTTTTCACAGCCACATAAAAAAAAAACTGCTATCAAACACAGAAAGAGTCCACGTGAACGTCAACACTTCAACCATCTGACAATTTGAGTTGGAAACTGAATCCGTTTATAACAAAGACTCTTTAAACTGAAACACTGCGGTCGATCAAACCTGTCGTCTGTCTCCAACCTGAGTTTAATCAGACTTTGAAAATAATTGACTGCTGAAATTCTGAACTCTGGTTTTGACAAAGTTAACAAAGGAAAAGATTTAAAACTTATCAAAGATTGGAAAAATATTCTCATTCCTTTAACAACAATCATCGCACAGGTAGCTCTTTCAGCCTGAAAGCAATAACAGGAAATTATTACTTCACAAAAATGAGTCTTTGACTTTATATTTCACAGTCTGTGCATGATCACAGGTGTATAAAAGTCTTGAAAATGGGTATTTCATTGTGATATTTGTGTCCTTTGAGCCCACGGTAGCAGCAACTCTTAAACAAACCCTTAAAATCGTCCTCCACAACCAGAGATAAAGTGGTTTTTATTTCATGGACAGCCTCTCAGACGTCTATCAGTGTGTGCAATCTGAACCAGAACACTGGATATCATCACCACAGCACTCAGCCTCCCTCATCTTAGCAGATCTCCTTTGGAAAAGCTCGGTCAGAACAAGTAGCTCACACACGGCGTATCATCCCTGAGGGGAAGAGAGCGTTTGCTTCCACCTGGAAACACACGGCGGAAGAAACACAACCTCCTGTAATATCAATACACACAAAATATCCCCTCTCTGTAAGAGGAAGAGGAGTGTGTTGGAAGTAAACTCAGACACAGAGGTGATAAACACACACACACACACATGCAAACGCAGGCATAAAATGAAAGCACACACTCTCAGATTTTAATTAGCAACACTTTAGTACAGAAAGCACTAAACCGTGGGATAATTAATCTCCACAGTCTGTGTTTTCGCTGCTAAAGCGCCCGGGGAGGAGCCCAGGTTGGTCTCCGATGTGCTGAAAGCATCTGCTGGGAATCAGGAGACGATAAAGTTGAATATCTGAGAGCTAACAGAGGAAAGGTCATCACATTTATATGCTGCGGAAAGTTCGGTACACTGATGGTCAATTCCTGCATCATAAATGTGGAATGTCGACCACTTCCTGTGACTATGTGTGTGAGTGAGTGTGTGTGTGGATTCAGCTTGGTCACATACTGCTTCTCATTACAAATCCTCTCATGACTGAGTGCAATTTGTGGCTCTGCTCTGAAGGCTTTTTGTCAGCAAGCAGGCCAAGTACTGTCTCTCCAAGTGCTCATCACTTCGTCTTCTCCGTCTTCTGAGTGTTTCTCCGTCGCTTCTTTCTGAGCCTGTTTGCAAATCGTACGAATTAGCGAAGAATGTAGTGCAATCTGTGTACTTCCTGTGTGGATGACATCAGGGATAAGATGACTGGGCTCTCTGTGTGTGTGGAGGAAAGGAGAGGAGAGGAAGGGGGGAAAGAGGAGAATGCAGAATCAGAGCGTGAACCCACAAAGGTGCCTCTAATCCTCGCGGCGTCTCAGCGGTAAAGGGCAAACGGCTGATCAGATTGCTGAAATCGAGGCTCGACATCCTGCTGTAATAAACCTGCTGCTGGGAGGGAGATTGAGGAGATAAACTTCTAATTTTACAAACACGGCGGCGGCTAATTTTGTCTTCATCTCTGCAATATAAACACGCGTCTGTGTCCTCGTCTGCATGAGCGCTTTGTTTGACGGTAATGCAGTCTGATGAGGAGATGCAGGCCAGTGCGATGGGAACGATGCTGCCCGCTGCCCCCTCTGTGAAACACAAACACACACTGGCACCACAAGCCTAATCCTCTTTAAGTGTCAGCCCAAACTGTGGGGGCACAGCAGGTCTCGTACCCCCGCTGAGGGCGCTGGCCTCATTTCTGCTGCTCACTTCCTGCTCGCGGCGGCACCTTTCCCATAATGCCCGACTCCTGTGTCCATTCACTGTAAAACCCAACAGCTTTATTGATTCAAAATGATGAGTTACCATCACTGAGTTATTCAAACCTGCAGTTTTTACTAGTTTGTCTGGAGTAACAGTTACTTAAGTAATGAAAAAAGCCATTTTACTGTTGTTTTGAGTTTCCCATTTCACACTAAAGTCCAGTAGGTGGCAGTATAACAAGGGAAAGTAGATTGAACATGTAGAAGAAGAAACAGGAGCGTCCAGCCTTGAGTGTGCGGAGTGTAAAGCTGCACAAACTACAAATAACAACATTCCTGGCCCTAAAACATCACTTTTTATTCAGATTTAGAGAAGTATTTGTGAAATTTATTTGTCAGATATTGTATATAGTTGTTGAATGTTTTGTCAAAATGTTAACAAACTGGGTGGGGAATGATTGTTTAAATCAGGTAGTTATTAGTTTTTCAACTTAGATGTTCAATCCCATTCAATTAGGAGTTCAAGTACATTGGGTGTACTTTGAGTTTTTTAAGTAGAGTCTACTTATATGGATTTACTGTGTTTGAAAATGTCACCACATCACATTGTTTTTTTAAAAGCTGGCTCTTAAAGCCAAAAGTATGCATTGATCCATCTGCAGTTTGGTTAAACATCATTTCAAAACCTGCAGAAAAGCTTCTAAAATGAGCTTTCTGTGACTCATTTTTGAGTTTTGAGAGACTAAGTTTTAAGCATTTTGATGGTTTGGAGCAGAAAGAGTTGAGTTATCTTCTCCAATCTCCACATTTCTCCCTCTCTAAGCTTTAAACAGCTCCTCCATCTTTCAGTCTTTACATTCCTGCCTCGAAGACTCTGAGGTTTCATCCATCACTGCGGTGAATCTTGTCAGAGGTTTATTGTCTATCAGGGGTGTCAGCAGAGACGACACTGACACTAATAAAGGTAAAGCTTTCACAGACTGTCAGCGTTTGGACTTACAGTATGAGCCTGTCTGCTCTCACCTCCTCCTAAACGCTGTCAGGATAACGTCAGCTCAGAACAGCAGACACAAACTCCTGCTACCGAGAAGAAACTGTCAACACTGACCATCAGACTTTGAAGAGTCCGGAGCTGCAGGATGAACGAGACGGTCAAATTGTTCTCTTTGGATGAAAGAGCGAACATGTCATGTTCTCTGTCACACTGGATGGACTCCGAGCTCCTGCAGCAGTATGGAGGCAGTCATTTTAAAACACTACATTATATCTACGCCGGCGCCGCTCTGCACTCCAATTTAACTTCTGCAGGCCGAGGGGTCTGCACAGCGAGCACATTACCTTCAAAGACTGACTCATCCCTCTGTCGGCGGAGCTGTTTGAGAGCACGGCGGTGGCATTAAAACAGGAAGTGGAAGCTGATTTACAGATTTGACTTTTGGAGAGTGTGAACTGGAAGAAGTGGAGAGTTGATCAGAGCACAAAGAGACGGTTTAACAGTTTACATCAGGGGTGTCCAGATCTGATATTAACATCTGATATCAGCCCATATCAGGGTGGCAGAAAACTGGAGAAGTCTAATACATTTAGACTTTAAAAATTCAAGACCTACAAATGGAGCTGAAAGTCACACTATTTCTCCTGATGTCGTATCAAATGGACAGTGTGGCTCCCCCTTTTCCCATTTTATGATTTTGAAGCCCAAAAAAGAAACCTTCCTGGAGCTGCCGCTGTGCAACAAGAGTCTGCGGAGTAGAGAATTTAGGTGGAACCAGGTAACAACAAAGCAAAAAACATTTAGATATTTTTTTCTTGCAAAGGTCTTATCTCTTTTTGGCTCTCTTTCCTGAAGTTTCTTATATCTCCAATAAAAATTACACACAAATGGCAGCAGTCAATCATCATAAAGCAACACTTATAACCTGGTTTTTTAACGTCTAAAAACTAAAGAAAAACCAACTCCTCAGAAAAAAGAGGACTTGAACACAAAGCAGCCAAATAACATCTTCATATCACTGCAGTGTAAGGATGTGAGAAACATTTCTACGAGGCATAATAATTTTTTGAAGTTTTACCACCTCTCATCTGGAATGCATTTAGAGACGGACCGATACTGCAGCCAGCCACCAGGGGGAGCAGTTTTTGTGGAAACGACTTAAAGCTCCCGTGATTTGATCGACTAACAGCAAAATGAATTGCAAAATTACAGCACGGCTTTTATCGGCTTCTGAATTTGATGCTTTTAAAATCTTAACATTCAAGATTAAATGGTGTTGCATTATTTTCTGACATATTACTATTACTCCATATTCTTTTTTTATCATTTCAGCATAGTAGACCTGCAAGAAAGCTCACTCCGTGAATTCTCTTAATTAAATATGTGCAACTAATTTTGTTGTTGGGTTTTTGTCAAGAGGGGATGATATGCACCAAAGACTGCCAAAACAGAAAATTGAGCAGCAAAGCTTACATCCTGATTGTTGTTGAGCAAATGCAAAGTCAATACTGCTCCCTAAAAAAAAATGCAAGTTTAAAACTAGACAGAAAAAAGGAGCTTAATCATCCAAGATCATAAACAGACATTGCTGCTGGTTTTAGTCTGCTTTATATGCAGAGAAAATCTTCTTACAGGAGCTTTAAATTGGAAAAAAAAATTCTTCTATTTTTAAACTGATTATCAAATAATTTAAATGTAAAGTTGATGTCCTTATATGACCTTTAAAGCAAATAGGTGCTTTAGTTACAAAATGTTTCTTTATTATCCTAAACTCTTGAAATCTCTGCATGGGGTAGGGACACTTCCAATAATTACAGTGAGTGCAATACTTGATGATTTTTCTCTTTTTATACAAAAAAAAATCTTGTGCTTCCTCCACCGGGGGGCGCCAAAATAATCTCATCATAGCAGATCATAACAGGGGCTATAAGTTGTTGATTTAAGCCAAAAAAATCCCAACAGTAGAGCTAACATTTGACCACTTTATTTTCCACAAAGAAACATTTTTAAAATAGTGACAACAGCTTTAACTTCAGTGAATCAAACTAACACGCTTGGAGTTGATGCAAAAATTATGTTAACGAAAAAAAAACAAGAATTGTTTTGATTGTTTTCTGAAATGCACTTGTGGTAGCAATGCTCACACCAAATGTATCATCCATCAGATCTCTACAATCCCTTTTCAGCGTTTCTGTACATACAGGTTCTTCTTTCACGCATGGCAACAGGAAGTAACGTTCATAAGTCGTCGTGTTTGCAGAGAAACACCAAAAAAAAAACAGCTTCATCCTCAGATTTCCTGCTTCGACATGCTTCTTTTTGTCCTCTTCTTTGAGAAATTATTCCTCTCGTGAACCTGGTGCTACCTCCGCGATCCGAGCCTCGTCGTTTCAAAACAACATAAACGTGTAAACAGAAAAATATACATGCTTCAAAAAACAAAGGATCCAAAGCGTTTCTTTCCACAGCGCTGGTTTGTTTCGTCCTCACTCCTCTGCAGTGCAAAAAAAAAAAAAAAAATCACGAGGAAAAACTGAACAATAAATAGACCTCCTCTGTTATATATTCTGTGTTTATGTATGTACATATATATATTCATGGTCCTCAGTCTCTACATGAGCACGCAGCTCTTGGCCCGGTCCTTCCTGATGGTGGGGGCCTGGTCCATTTGTTCAGTCCGGCCCGGCAGCGGGGGCAGAGGAAGCTGCGACACTCGCTTCAGACCTCTGCGGGAACTGCTACGTTTCAGCTGCGGCTTGTGCGGCCGCCGAACCGACGCCAGCGTGGTGACGTGGAAAACGTCCCGGACGCTGTTTTCAGAGACTTTGGAGGTGCATTCGACGTAGGCCACCGCCGAGATCTGACGAGCTATTGTGGAGCCCTGGAAGACAAACGGGAAAGAAAGAGACAATGAGTCATCTGAAAGTCGGATTTTTAAGTAGGAAAATTGCATTTCCTTGCAGCAAATGCATTGAAATGCTGAAGCTGAAGGCTCAGACGGAAGAAATATTTCATAAAATTGTCGACCTATAGCATGATTTACGGCAAAAACGAGGGTCTGAATCTCCTGTTGCTGTGCAAAAACCGCAAAACAATTTGCACTGGGTCTACCTCAAGACTCTGATGAACACAGTGATGTGTTTTTATGCTTCTAATGGCAAAAATGTGGGCAATGAGTTAAAAAAGGAGTTACTAATGGTACTCAGCAGATTTTTGGACAGGGATAAAATGGGAGTCAATGGCAGCAAAAGCAGGTTTTGTCCGACAGTTGGTTGCATACTGGCCAAAGGGTACAATCTGTTGCTTGGATAACCCCTTTGTTAGAAGCAGGAGAAGTCAGGGGACGTTTTGATGCATTATTTATATCAGTGAGGTGAAGTTTGTGGATTTTATGGCAGTATGTTCGGGACATTTTATTCACTTTCCTCACCTGCTGCTGCTGCACTCTAACTGATGACGTCATGAACTGTGAGGAGCTGAGTTTTTGAAGCGAAAAACCTCAAAACGTCATGTTGCTTAAACAGTTCAATGTCAAGAACCGCAAAAGATATCTAGACATTAATTCACATATGAATAGTGAAAGGATTAGAGAACATTTTAAAGCAAAAATGAAGTCTGGGGGCGCGGATGGCCGACACCTATACCGACGCGTGGTACTCCGATACAGGAGCTCGCCCGCCGGGCCCAAGCTTAGGCTGGACACCGGTTAAAGGGCGTACAGTGAGGGGTGAGAGAGAGGGGAAAGGCTGTGATAGGTGACAGGAGGAGATATATTATTTCCGTGTTTTTCGGCTTTTTTATTGAATTTTTTTTTTTTAAAAAAAAAAAAAAAAAAAAAAAAAAAAACAAAAAAAAAAAAAAAAAAAAAAAAAAATGAAGTCTGTAAGTGTTGGTATGCTGAAGTTGGGTCTTCTCGAAGTTGAAGGAGTTTTAGGCAAAAAAAGCTGAAGTTCTCCATTCACACTGAATGGGAGAATTTTGTGACAAAAAGCAAAATAACCAAAAAAATGTCAATAGTTAGAATATTGTAAAGTAATAGCAACAGTTTTCTGAAGAAGCTGGATAGTTCAAAATTGGAATGGTGAAAATTGGACAAATTTGGAGGAGAAGAAGCAAGCTTAAAAACGTATGGAAGAATAAGAGGGAAGAAGTGAAATTATTTTTTCTGTCCAATAGAGTTTTTCAGCTGAAGAAAAAAACCCTTAAACAACATAAAAAAGACGTACACCTTCCCCATATACAAACCCACCTTAACTTTTTCCAAACATTTTAGTTAGCGGACATTTTTCTGCTTCTGTAGTGTCAAAAAATCATGTAGAGCGACCGTCCAACCTCAACTTCTATTTGAACAACTGGTTTAAAACCACTTTAAATCAATACTAATACATCCAATACCTTATTTGGCATAATTTCTAAAATGTTTTGCAGTCACTGACAAAATCATGAAGCATTTGCATTCATATTTCTATTATAATATACAAACAAATGCTGTCCGAATATGATCATGACATGAAATATTATCAGGGGCGACCATCAAGAAGACACAATTTGGGGATTTTTTGAGACCAAATCAACTTTAAAAACACTCAAATCTTAAGAATTATTTTGGGAAAATGCATGTGTACACTACACTCCAAAAGTTTGAAAAATGGCCTGATGTATATCCTTATTTTTGGTATTTTAAAAATGGCCTATTCAAAAGTCATATCTGTCAATGACTGGAGAACAATATGTTGAAATGCTGATTCAGTGTTTCTACATAAATATGCTTTCACTGTACGTTAGCATCGACAGCTACTTCCTCTTTACAATGATTGAAGGAGGCTAAATATCTAAACTGCAGACTGAATGTCAATAACCCAAACAGGTCTGGAGACAAATGAAGCTTCTTCTCTTGTGGACTCATGAATAATTCAGCCGCTCTGACTCTTCTCTGTAAGGTGAGTCTGGATGAAAGTGTAACAGAAATCCTCCAGCAGCAGCGCCCCCCTCCTCAAAGGAACGAAACAATATACTCAGTTAATTAAGACCCTAAATTGTTTGCTTGAGATCAAATCAGACAAATTTAATTCCAAACTCCCCGTGCTCCTCTCTGTGCTCCTCTCTCTCACACTGGATCAACAAACGCAGAGGGGAACGGGTGAAACAGGAGCGACTCTCTCCAACACTGAGAGCTTTCATTCCCAGTGGACGCTGTTTGATTTTATCGCAGCTGTGCACCGACACACGTAGAAGACCGATGAAGCCCTCATTAGGTGAGACGGCAGATTTAGATTCAGGAGGAGCGGTGGTGGCGGTGGTGGTGGTGGTGGTGGTGGCGCTGAGGTAGAGATTGTCGTGACAAGAGGAAAAGCTGGATGGGATCTCAGGCAGATTAGTGCGGAAACGTCTGGAGTTCACTCAGTGGTCACTCTCCAGCCGGCAACTTCTCAGCTGTGCTGGAATTCAATTTAAGATCAGCGACAGGATAACGACGCGGGCTATTGGATTAGACCACCAGAATGTTTAATGTGCTTTGGCTCGGGGTGTGTGACACACTTTTTCTGGACGAACGAAAAAGAGATCGAGCAAAAAACAAAAGCCACAAACACTTCACCCTGGCTACTTTACATCCGTGCTTTGTTTGTGGATCTTATTTACATGAACTGCTTGTTTCTCTACATGCTTTTAGCCTCAAACGAGCTCTTAGACAGGAAAAAAAGCGCTTTTGTTCTGGGGGCTTTTGTGCGTCGGTGAAAAAAGACCCTACACATTTGCAGAGCCAACACCAGAGAGAAAGAGAAAGAGAGAGAGAGAGGGCACAAAATGAACAAGCTGATTAAAATTCACAGATTTACAGAACAGTTTATCACCCCCTCCCTCCGCTCTCCCTCCGCTCTCCCTCCGCTCTCCCTTCGCCTTTCGCTCGTAAGGTCATGGCAGCATGTGATAAAAGAGCTCGCTCGTTTATCAACGTCCGGTTTTCTATTCGTCCTGCGTTCTGAAAATCCCTAAATCTGCATGAATATTTCATTCCCCAGACACAAAGTCCACTAACTGCTTCCTCCCGCCGCCCTCATCATCAGAAACCTTACATGGCATGTCAGCACATTTCGGTCAGACTGCCAACCCCAGCAGCCCCGTCCCAGGAGGGTTTCACAGGACTCTGATTCTGCAGAGCCTGATTGGCTTTCCGGTGCACGCTCACTTCCTGTGGGAAAGAAAATGCCCCCGCTGATCCAAGGAGAAAAAAGGTCCTGGATAAAGTCTGGATTGCTCTCCAATATTTTTTCACATCTTGAGTTTTTATTCCCAGAGCCCCNCACAGCGCTGGTTTGTTTCGTCCTCACTCCTCTGCAGTGCAAAAAAAAAAAAAAAAAATCACGAGGAAAAACTGAACAATAAATAGACCTCCTCTGTTATATATTCTGTGTTTATGTATGTACATATATATATTCATGGTCCTCAGTCTCTACATGAGCACGCAGCTCTTGGCCCGGTCCTTCCTGATGGTGGGGGCCTGGTCCATTTGTTCAGTCCGGCCCGGCAGCGGGGGCAGAGGAAGCTGCGACACTCGCTTCAGACCTCTGCGGGAACTGCTACGTTTCAGCTGCGGCTTGTGCGGCCGCCGAACCGACGCCAGCGTGGTGACGTGGAAAACGTCCCGGACGCTGTTTTCAGAGACTTTGGAGGTGCATTCGACGTAGGCCACCGCCGAGATCTGACGAGCTATTGTGGAGCCCTGGAAGACAAACGGGAAAGAAAGAGACAATGAGTCATCTGAAAGTCGGATTTTTAAGTAGGAAAATTGCATTTCCTTGCAGCAAAGGCATTGAAATGCTGAAGCTGAAGGCTCAGACGGAAGAAATATTTCATAAAATTGTCGACCTATAGCATGATTTACGGCAAAAACGAGGGTCTGAATCTCCTGTTGCTGTGCAAAAACCGCAAAACAATTTGCACTGGGTCTACCTCAAGACTCTGATGAACACAGTGATGTGTTTCTATGCTTCTAATGGCAAAAATGTGGGCAATGAGTTAAAAAAGGAGTTACTAATGGTACTCAGCAGATTTTTGGACAGGGATAAAATGGGAGTCAATGGCAGCAAAAGCAGGTTTTGTCCGACAATTGGTTGCATACTGGCCAAAGGGTACAATCTGTTGCTTGGATAACCCCTTTGTTAGAAGCAGGAGAAGTCAGGGGACGTTTTGATGCATTATTTATATCAGTGAGGTGAAGTTTGTGGATTTTATGGCAGTATGTTCGGGACATTTTATTCACTTTCCTCACCACTCTAACTGATGACGTCATGAACTGTGAGGAGCTGAGTTTTTGAAGCGAAAAACCTCAAAACATCATGTTGCTTAAACAGTTCAATCTCAAGAACCGCAAAAAATATCTAGACATTAATTCACATATGAATAGTGAAAGGATTAGAGAACATTTTAAAGCAAAAATGAAGTCTGTAAGTGTTGGTATGCTGAAGTTAGGTCTTCTCGAAGTTGAAGGAGTTTTAGGCAAAAAAAGCTGAAGTTCTCCATTCACTTTGAATGGGAGAATTTTGTGACAAAAAGCAAAATAACCAAAAAAATGTCAATAGTTAGAAGATTGTAAAGTTATAGCAACAGTTTCCTGAAGAAGCTGGATAGTTCAAAATAGGAATGGTGAAAATTGGACAAAATTTGAAGGAGAAGAAGCAAGCTTAAAAACTTATTATTTTTTCTGTCCAACAGACTTTTTCAGCTGAAGAAAAAAACCCTTAAACAACATAAAATAGACAATATGTATGACGTACACCTTCCCCATATACAAACCCACCTTAACTTTTCCCAAACATTTTAGTTAGCGGACATTTTTCTGCTTCTGTAGTGTCAAAAAATCATGTAGAGCGACCGTCCAACCTCAACTTCTATTTGAACAACTGGTTTAAAACCACTTTAAATCAATACTCATACATCCAATACCTTATTTGGCATAATTTCTAACATGTTTTGCAGTCACTGACAAAATTATGAAGCATTTGCATTCATATTTCTATTATTATATACAAACAAATGCTGTCCAAATATGATCATGACATGAAATATTATCAGGGGCGACCATCAAGAAGACACAATTTGGGGATTTTTTGAGACCAATTCAACTTTAAAAACACTCAAATCTTAAGAATTATTTTGGGAAAATGCATGTGTACACTACACTCCAAAAGTTCGAAAAATGGCCTAATGTATATCCTTATTTTTAGTATTTTAAAAATGGCCTATTCAAAAGTCATATCTGTCAACGACTGGAGAACAATATGTTGAAATGCTGATTCAGTGTTTCTACATAAATATGCTTTCACTGTACGTTAGCATCGACAGCTACTTCCTCTTTACAATGATTGCTAAATATCTAAACTGCAGACTGAATGTCAATAACCCAAACAGGTCTGGAGACAAATGAAGCTTCTTCTCTAGTGGACTCATGAATAATTCAGCCGCTCTGACTCTTCTCTGTAAGGTGAGTCTGGATGAAAGTGTAACAGAAATCCTCCAGCAGCAGCGCCCCCCTCCTCAAAGGAACGAAACAATATACTCAGTTAATTAAGACCCTAAATTGTTTGCTTGAGATCAAATCAGACAAATTTAATTCCAAACTCCCCGTGCTTCTCTCTGTGCTCCTCTCTCTCACACTGGATCAACAAACGCAGAGGGGAACGGGTGAAACAGGAGCGACTCTCTCCAACACTGAGAGCTTTCATTCCCAGTGGACGCTGTTTGATTTTATCGCAGCTGTGCACCGACACACGTAGAAGACCGATGAAGCCCTCATTAGGTGAGACGGCAGATTTAGATTCAGGAGGAGCGGTGGTGGTGGTGGTGGTGGTGGCGCTGAGGTAGAGATTGTCGTGACAAGAGGAAAAGCTGGATGGGATCTCAGGCAGATTAGTGCGGAAACGTCTGGAGTTCACTCAGTGGTCACTCTCCAGCCGGCAACTTCTCAGCTGTGCTGGAATTCAATTTAAGATCAGCGACAGGATAACGACGTGGGCTATTGGATTAGACCACCAGAATGTTTAATGTGCTTTGGCTCGGGGTGTGTGACACACTTTTTCTGGACGAACGAAAAAGAGATCGAGCAAAAAACAAAAGCCAAAAACACTTCACCCTGGCTACTTTACATCCGTGCTTTGTTTGTGGATCTTATTTACATGAACTGCTTGTTTCTCTACATGCTTTTAGCCTCAAACAAGCTCTTAGACAGGAAAAAAGCGCTTTTGTTCTGGGGGCTTTTGTGCGTCGGTGAAAAAAGACCCTACACATTTGCAGAGCCAACACCAGAATGAAAGAGAGAAAGAGAGAGAGAGGGCACAAAATGAACAAGCTGATTAAAATTCACAGATTTACAGAACAGTTTATCACCCCCTCCCTCCCCTCTCCCTCACGAGAGGGAAGCGGAAAGCGAGCATTCCAGTACCGTCGTACACTATTTTCTCGAGCGAGCAAATAGTTGCAGGCCAAAAGATAAGCAGGACGCAAGACTTTTAGGGATTTAGACGTACTTATAAAGTAAGGGGTCTGTGTTTCAGGTGATTGACGAAGGAGGGCGGCGGGAGTAGTAGTCTTTGGAATGTACCGTACAGAGCACATTTCGGTCAGACTGCCAACCCCAGCAGCCCCGTCCCAGGAGGGTTTCACAGGACTCTGATTCTGCAGAGCCTGATTGGCTTTCCGGTGCACGCTCACTTCCTGTGGGAAAGAAAATGCCCCCGCTGATCCAAGGAGAAAAAAGGTCCTGGATAAAGTCTGGATTGCTCTCCAATATTTTTTCACATCTTGAGTTTTTATTCCCAGAGCCCCTTTTCTCATTATTTCCGGGCGAGAGAGAGTAGAGTGCAAAGACAAGAGTGGACAAGCACCCACTGCCCTTACTCCGCGACGAACCTCTCGAGGGCTTCCCACAACTGCAGGCAGGAGTACAGGTCGAATGTCGGTTGGTCCTGGTGAAACCGCAACCCCGTCTTAAGGACGCAGAGGGGGACGGTGACAACTCTCTTTGTATGTAGCTACTAACTTTCAAATATGAGAGCAAAGTTACAGTGTTTCATAAACACATTCATAAAATGCAGAGACAGGTTCAACAAAAGACTGAGAAAACAGCTGTTTGGATCATTCCACAGGTGAACAGGTTATGATTGGGTATAAAAGGAGCATCCCCAAAAGGCTCAGTCCTTCAAAAGCAAAGATGGAGCCAGGTTCACCACTTTGTCAACAACTGCGTGAGCAAACAGTCCAACTATTTAAGAACAATGTTTCTCAACTGCAGGAATTGATGGATTTCATCATCTACAGTCCATAATATCATCAAAAGATTCAGAGAATCTGGAGAAATCTCTGCACGTAAGCAGCAAGGCCCAAAACCAACATTGAATGGCCGACTGGAAACTGGGGAGTCCGCCGCGACGTAATTTTTGGGTGTAGTAACACATTTCCTATAAAGCACGTGGGCTCAGGAACACTTCAGAAAACCATTGTCAGTTAACACAGTTCATCACTACATCTACAAGTGACAGTTCAAACTCTACCATGCAAAGACAAAGTCAGACATCAACAACACACACAAATGCCGCAGAACTCTTTTTGGAAATCATGGATGTGGTGTCCTCCGGGCCAAAGAGGAAAAGGACAATCCGGATTGTTCTCAGTGCAAAGTTCAAAAGCAACATCTGTGATGGTATGGGGCTGTGTTAGTGCCCATGGCATCATGGGTAACTGTCCCAGTATCTGTGAAGGCAGCATTAATGCTGAAAGGTACAAACAGGTTTTGGAGCAACATCTGCTGCCATCCAAGACACTTTGTCTTTTTCAAGGACGTCCCTGATTATTTCAGCAAGACAATGAAACCAAGACACATTCTGCTCCTGTTACAACAGCGTGGCTCCGTAGTAGAAGAGTGCAGCTACTAGACTGGAATGTGAAAGAATTTCAGCTCTGAAGCTTCAACAATTAATGTCCTGAATCTCGTCTTTGTAATGTATTAAACTGAAAATCGTTGAAACTGGATTTCCATTCGAAGTGTAATTAGCTGAGTGTTGGTGCTTCATTCATGCATGGTTCAGGGTTTTTGCTGTGGATCTGTTTCATACTTTCATCCCTCCTGCCAACAAATCTATTTCAGGCTCTGCACAGAAAGGTTAAGCTGTTTCCACCTAAAATCATCCTGAGAGTAAATGTCACCTCAGAAACTCAGCTGAACAAACGCCAATGACACAAATACACGACAGCGCTGGAATAGTCCACATGCCGAGCACAAAATGTCAAGGTGTCTCCTCATCCTTCAAGCTGAAATCGACCCTTAACCTCTAAAGCCCGTCCCTATTCTCTCACTAACCTCCAATCAAAAGCTTTGATTGTTTAACCCTCTCTCCCCCCCAGCTGTCACCCACAAACCTCCATGACCCGCTTGTTCCTACAGGTCAAGAGTCTAATTTGGGACGGTGATTGTGCAACAGGTTTTCCATGTGCCCCTAAGGTTTGGAGATTACTCGGGCGACAGCTCGGGGTCAGAGGTCACGGCAGCCCCCTGCTAAGGGATGCATGGGAAAACCACAGGCTTGACGGCGGCTCTGCTCGCCCTGTTGACAGAGAGCATTGGGGCTTGTGGGATATTTGTGAGCTGCAGAAGAAGAAGGTGGTGTCTGGGGTTAGATCTACAGAGCGTTTTTAGCAGCTCCCCTCAGACCGCTAAACACGTCAACGGGTCGGCCGTGGGAACCGTCCTCAAAGAGAAAAACTCACACATGGCTTCAAGATGAGACATGGACGCTGCTCTTAAATCTGGGTGTGTCAGTAAAAACACAAACCTGCACCACCTCCATCTTCACTCCAGCGTTAAAACATCCAAACCTCAGACTTTACAAGCTCGAAGTCACCGAGCGTCCTGCATAAAAGCGAAATTTAAACGCCCGCAGAAGCAACTCCAGGTCTTCTTTAACAAGCTCTGCTGCAGCCTCTCTTTGATTCGGCTGCTGTGACTAATTTGCGTATCTGATATTCCTCCTCTGCAGAGCCTCTCCTCTCATTCTCCGCTCTGACCTTCTATTCCTCGGAGGGAACCGGGGGTCAAGTATCTGTGGACATTTTGATGAGATAAAGGAACGCGGGGCTCCAACCTCTGTGCTGATTTGCTCCATTGTTGAGCTGTGGAAATGCAAGCTGCAGGCACAGAGATGTGAGTGGATGCTGATGGAGGGAAAAAGGCCGAATTCTTTCCGGATCGCTCTCTGGTGTCACAGCAGATATTAAATGCTGAGAAGGAGGAGATGAAATAAGAAACACCGACCTTTTTTATGACACTGTCCAGGGTCTCCGGGCGGCTGATGTCGAAACAGATGAGCACTGCGTCTGAATCGGGGTATGCCAGCGGCCTCACGTTGTCGTAATAAGAGGAACCTGTGGACACATAAGAACATATGGCATAAGGTCACGTCGTCTTCAGAGAAATTCCTCTGTTTACTTGTTTTTAACCCCATGAGGATCCTCATCCAAACCATATGGCTCATCTGTCAGACAGAAACATGCTGCACATCCAACGAAGGTGATCTACAGGTCATTAAAACACAGATATCTCATTAAAGCAGAGGCCCGGACATGAACTTGGACATGCTTCTGCTTGAAAACACTCTGCAAATGCAAATAGGTCTCAATCTTAAACTCATGGTTGAGTTTCTTTGTCCCTTGGATTCCTGCACAGCTGTGGCCTCCGTTTATCAAAGTGCTTCATGAGGAATGTCGAGGGGTTACACACATGCACACATGCACACATGCACACACACTCATGCAGAGGTGAATTAAGAAGGCGAGGGACCGGACGACTTGTGCACACAATCCATTATCATCCTGAAACAACAGCGAATGCCAGCACAAAGGCCAAACTAAAGGTTGAACCCTTTAGTCCTCTGCACTCATCCTTCTTCCTGTCTCTGCAGTAAATGCTTCTCTTTTTGTCTCCAACTGTACGACGCTCACACACACACACACACATTTACGAGCCTACCCTGGTCTCGCATTTACATTTTGAACCTTGATCAAATGTGAAGGCAGAGCGGAGCTTCTGGTCCTGTTCTCTTGCAGCTCTCATTAGGAGACTCATAAAAATATCTTGGAAATGTGGTTGCGGCTGTGGGCACCCGCCCTGCTGCCACCCATGGGAGCTGGTACAGACCTGAGCGTCTCATTTGGATCGCACTAAGAGCTCGCTGGCTGCATAAATTCACTACCAGGAAACTCAAATGTGGTGACAAACCGGCACAATTTCAACTAGGGCTGAACGATTTGCAAAAGTAATATAACTGCGATTATTATTTCCTGTATTGCAATCGAGATTATCTCTAGGTTCCTACCTAATATGTTTAAAAAAAAAACACATTATAGAACATAAATGGTTTCTTTACACATACACAAATACTACTAGTGACTGCTTTTTGTCCATTTTAGTCACTTTTCACTTCCTCTTTGCCTCATACCATCTCGGTTTTTTCCCAATTTTCCTGCCAATGTATGTTGTTGTTGCCCATATTTGCCACTTTTCACTCTTTTTGGCCCCTGTTCATTTTTGTTGACTTTGACCATTTTCACCACTTTTCGCTGTTTTCATCACCTTTCTCCCCTTTTTTTTGATACTTTCTGAGACTTTTAAGTTACCTCCAAAGTTTTTCGTGCTAATTTTTGTTGTTCTTAGTCCAATTTTGACACTTTTCACTTTTTTTGCTACTTAAAGACCTTTATTTTTTTTTGGAACAAACTGGTTATTTCCAATTTTGGTCTCAAATTTCTTGCCATTTATGTTGACACTTGTCATTTTTTTTTTACCACCTTTCACTGCTTTTCATCACTTTTACACCATTTTTGCAACTTCTCAGAATTTTTCAGAGTTTACTCCAAATGTTTCCTGCTAATTTTGGTTGTTTATAGGCCATTTAAGTCACTTTTCATTCTTTTTTTTGCCATTTTAGGACCATTTTTTGTAGCAAACGGAGTGCTTTCCAATTTAATCCCAACTTTTTTTTGCCATTTTGTTGATTTTTTTGGCCATTTTTACCACTTCTCTGAAATTCATCTTTTTTTTCTTTTTTTTTTTTTTTTTTTACAAGTTTTGTCACTTTCTGAATTTATAAAGTTTCCAATGAAATTTTCTTGCTCATTTTTGTTGTTTTTTCAGGCCATTTTAGTCACTTTTCACTCTTTTTTTTCCCAATTTTGGACTATTTTTTGCTACTTTTTGAGTACTTCCAGGTTCTATCCCAATTTAAATGCCACCTTTTAGTGCTTGTTTGCCAATTTTTACTACCTGAAACTAAGTTTTATTGCTACTTTTTGCCTCTTTCTACCACTTAGACAGTTTCTTTTGTAAAAGTAGTTTTTAACAGTTTGTCTCTTTAGTTGAGTAACTCTGGTGTAGAACAGAAAACATCTGCAAAAACTGTATCTGACATTATGACACATTTCAGGTTCAAGCAAATATTTAACTATTTGTGATTAGAATATTGCAAAAGGACATAACTGCCCAGCCCTAGTCTCAACTTATGACAGCGAGAGTTGTGGGTAAAATACAGCAGAACACAAAAACGTCCAGTAACACTAAATCCATTCAGATAAAAGTGATTAATTATAAATAATCTTAATCATTGTTGTTGCAGAGCTTCAAACCAGATCAGAACAATCCGTGAACAGCCGGTTCAGCCTCTGCATGGCTTTGTCTGCACAGTTAAATAGAGTCTGCACAATGAAGCTGCAGCCTGTTTTAGCATCACTATGTTCTCTTTGTTAGTGATGGAATGAGACCATGACAATAGCTGCACGAGGCCTGAAGCCCCCCCCCTTCATTCCTGACCCCTCCCCTCTGGGAACAATGAATCACAGGCTGAACAGGGAGTTTGATGCTTTTTGGGCCTTAAAGAGAGCGTATACAACCTAATTTGCTGATCATTATCCACGTTAAAATCAAAGGGATCAGACTAAATCCTCCAACTGTTCACTCTGTTTTCCTTTAGGACAATCGTCTCCTCTTTCTGCCAGTTACAAAAATAAACATAAAAACTTAGCTTTGTCAAATATTTCCTGTTTTTTTTTTATCACGTTGAGTCATATTAATGTGGTGAAAGTAAAAATTATGGGATTTAAAAGTCAAAATTGTGAAACTAATAAGTCCAATTTATGACATAAGCCGAATTTATGAGATAAAAAGTTAAATTTGTGCGATTAGAAGTCAAACTTCAGAGAATAATGTCAAATTTATGAGATAAAAGACTTAATTGTGACAACGTCAAGTTTGTGACAAAAAGTCAAAATTTAAAGAAAAGAACTGACTTTATGAGATAAAAAGTCGAATCAATGAGATACAGGTTAAAATTATACAAGGAAAAAGTCAAATTATGTGATTAAAAAAATCAAATTTATGAGAAAAAGTAGGATCTATGAGGGAAAAGTAATGATCATGTGATTAAATGTTGAATTTATGAGATAAAAAGTCAATACTATGGGACAAACTTTGAATTTACAAGAGTAACAGTCACATTTATGATGAAAATATGAAATAAAGAGAATGAGTGAAGTCAAATTCATGACAAAATGTGAATTTATGAGATAAAAATGTTACATTTATATGATAAAAAGTTGAATTTGTGAGTTAAAAAAAATCAAAATTATGAAAAAAAGCTTAGAATTATGGATGTCAAAGTGAATTCATGACATAAAAGCAACTGTTTTTGGAAAAGAAGCTCCAAAGATTTGAGATAAAGAAGCAAAAGTATGAAGAAAAAAGTTTAAATTATGAGAAAAGTCAATATGACATAAAAGCTCATGGGATAAAAAGTCAAAATTATTAAGTCTGGCTGATACAAGTCCTTATATCAGAATTTCTATGTATTGGACCCATTTTTTCCAGTCTTTTTCTGACGTTATTTTGATTTTAGTGCCATCTGACTGTAAATATCAGTAGTCTACAGCTTTTGCATGTTTTTTTGCTGCAGAGTTCAACATCTGGCTCCTCAAAGTGCAATCGCTGTTTTCCAAAAGTCTGAACAACGGGTCCTTTTGCAACGTTTGGTTTCAGGAAAAAGTGTTTCCAGGCTCCTGTGTTGTAAACACATGACTTGCAGATCTAACCAGAGAAACTTTGCAGAGCGGCTTCATGGTCTGGCGCTGTTTCTGAAGGTTTGGTTTATGTGCATCGACAGAACAAAAACATCAGCGGTCAGAAACTTCTACAGCGCGGTGAATGAAAACACAGAGCAAAGAGAGGAAATCTTCTCAGAAATGTGATTATACTTGATATAAACTCAGCCTACAGCAGAGGATGTTTACAGGAATCTCTAGTCTCCTCCTACTTTTGGAAACAAGATTGCTACTGTGCTGAGGAGGCAGGACGAACACACACACACACACACACACACACTTCCAGAAAAGCCCAATCACACTGAGTCCAGCAGTCAGCAAAGAGCACATTGTACGACGTGGGACTCTGATTAGTAGTGGTCACACATGAGGTGCTGTAGCTGCTGAAGTCGGTCTTTAGTATGTATCACCGAGCGACAGACCTGGACTGAAGTTAGAGCCAAAAAAGAAAAGAGAGAGAGAGAGAGAGGGAGGGAGGGAGCTTGTCGAGGTGCCGAGGGGACAGAAAAGATTTAATGACTTTGACGCAGAGGTAAGGGCAAGGTGCAGCAGTATGTGATGTCAGGAGAGACGAGCGGGGAATTACAGCAGAAGAAGAGAAGAAACGTCAGCGGGATGAAGTTAACCACTCACATCCCACAGGAGTCTAACCTTTACACCATACTGTGTTTTAAAGCTTATAACTGAAGAAACAGGAAGTCAAAATTCATCAGTGACACCTCATTTGAAAATTAAACATCCCTAGTTTCAGAAAATGTCATGTTTTAAAATGTGGCTCAAGTCCACATCAGGATAAATGCAGCTGAAGCACCTTTTTTTGTCTTCATTCTATAAAACCATTTCTGAAAATCATTAACTTCAAGATGCTTCATGTCAGACATAAAACATCCAGCACATCACTTCTACACCTTGTCATCTACATCTGGGTGAAATTTGAGCTTTCTAGGTAAAAACCTTTCAGTCAACTTTGCAGATTGTACCTCTGCTGTTGCACACATGAATGTGAATGGCAATAAATAGATCTCGCCAATGATCTAAATGGCTACAGCTGGATGCATTTAAGCAGTAATGGATTGATTGAGTGTTAGAGCCACTTAGCCAATGATCAACCCTTTAATAGAGTTGTTACACAAAACCACTGTCCACTTTTGGCCGGTCAAGCAGGGAGCGCTTGTTGTCTATCACAAGCTTTCCTGGGATGAAAACTCTACTGAAAATTATGGCGTCACTTTAGTCTTGCAGCTAGAACCCTGTTGAAAACAAAGACTTGCAGCTTTGTCAGATTGACATTGAGGAGGAAATGCTCTAAGACTGTGAAGCTGCTGTTATTGATGAGAACGGACACGACAGACAGACAAACAACGGACTTTACAGGAGAAATTTCACCACTTGGAACAATTTGATGAAACAACACTTTTGATATGTTTGAACTCTGGATTCCTCTGGTGGAAAGGAGAGTGAATATTCAGGGTACGGGCGTCAGGATGTGACGTAATGACCCCAAACAGGTAGGACGTCCCAGTTGTTGTGAGCGATTCTCGTTTTGTTGGTGAAGAAAACTGTAAAAATAAACTTAGAGACTGAAATGTGAAGAATCTAAACTTTCTAACACGGTAAAAAAAACTCTGGTTTATGCTTCATCTAAGTCATATAAATGGTGAACGGGTTGCTGATGAGCGGGTGGAGCGTAAGAGGTTAAGACAAAGCCTTAAGCTCAACTTAAGACGTAATTAGAAACGGGGATGAGGCCTCAGGGATCAATTTGTCAATCCCAAAAGATCATAATGATTGACAGGTCATGGTCACAGCAGGTTGTGTCACAGCACAGCGATTCAGAGCTCTCCTGCCCCGAGCGATGGGGATGCTGGCTCAGCACTTCTGCAAAGTCAGAAGAAAGAGTCGTCAGAGCGAGTGGAGGGAAAGAGAAGAGCACGTTTACAGCGAGCGGAGCCGGCACAAATAAAACCCAATCACCATCAGGCTCGGGAAGGAAAAAGAGGTTTCTCCTGATTGCAAAATATATCACCTCCACCTCCTAAAACGGAGCCCTCCAGCAGAGATAAAAGAGCGAGGCGCCGTGAGGTGGAGGCGGGGCTGGGCTGCGGGTGTTTGGGTTTGTAATGAAAGCTCCGGACAGATCAAATAAAGAGGTATGAGCGCTCTGGGCCGGCGATGGGTGGAGGTGGCCTGTGTCCATTCACTGCGAGGTGGAACAAAAGGTCAATTGAATTTCAGACAGAGGCCGGACGAGATGGATGAGAGCGCCGCACTGGCAGGAACCTCTAAAACTCCTCACGCCTGGCGAGGAATGACACCCCGCCACGCTGTGCCAAAGCAGGCCTGAGATAAAGCATTAGCATTAGCTCCATTTAGCGCTGACTCTCTCTCGCAGTGAAAGCAGATTTCCTTCTTTATTACCGCAGGGATAATTAGCTCTAAACCGACCGCGAACCCGCGCAGGACGATTCACTGAGCAGAGGTGACAGAAGTAGGAGGAAGGCGGTTTCTCAGAAGCCGTCAGTCGAGTTCCATCAAAAGGAAGAAGAGTCCCCGAGGATGTTTGGGCGGACAGGAAGTTAGCGGAGCGCTAATGTACAGTAATAAGACTGGAGGGTTCGTGGTACGACTTCATCTGCGCCTTCTGTCCCCCGACACTTGGACGAGCCCTCAGGGGTAATCCGACAGGAACATGACAGCTCTCTATCTGCTAATACAAATCCTCCTCTGTCAGAGTTTCTATTTAATTAGAATGAATTATCTAACTTAGTGAGACAGGGGCCGTTTCGTTTGACTTCGTACCCGGCGGGAAACTCGTCATGGCAACAAGATGTGGATGTGAAGTGAAACGGCTTGTGCCAAAGTGACATCAATGTACAAATTTCACATTTATCAGCAACTAAAAAACAGGAATACATGATACTATCCTGTTATTGGTGGAGGAAACTGCACAAACTGAGACCAAGACTTTTGAAAATCCAAGTCAAGACCAAGACTGAGGCAAGCATAGACCATCAAAATCAATTTTAAAAAGGCAAAATCTAGATTTCCTTTGAAAACATTTGACAGAAAAAACAAGTAGAAGAGTGTGATACTGCAAAATTTGATAATGCCAAGTAAATATAGGGCTAGTTTCCCCGAAATCAATACTTAATAACACACAAACTCTAAAACTAATGTTCTGTTCATGAATCAGAGTAAAAAACTAATTATTTAATCCGAAAATAATATGTTTCTGCTTTGTTGTAAAACAGTACATTTGTTCATGGATAACAACATTCATTATGTTTAAGTATTAAATGCATCATTTTTACTCAACAGCTTGTGCAAACTCGTGGGTGAACTTTTACGGAAACATAAATTTAGGAAATCTGCAATTTACTGATAATTTCATAGTTTATTTCAAGTACCGATCTCACCATGTATTGATCATTACTGATACAAACATTGGTATAGATGCATCGATATTGTAGATCGATCTGCCCAACACTATTCCAAAACACAACACTCTTAAATCCTTGAATTCATGTAAAAGTCATGGATAACTACGGCAAGCTCAAGGTTCCAAATAACTCTGGCTTTTTTCAGTCAATAAAACCCAACAAAACAACACATTTATTAACTTATTTATTTATTTAGGTCCAGAGATATCCAGGTTTATTTAGCTATAAACTTAAATGAAATGTTACTGACAGTGAAAACCTTAAAAGCTACTTTTTGTACAAAGAAAATTCATAGGAGGAATTGATGAGGGGATTATTAGTCTGGAGACCAAGACCAGTCTCAAGTACCACAACACTGCACGTAATATCAAAGTTTAATTCCTCACTTATCAAAAACATGAGTCAGAGTCTCATCCACAATCAAGAATAATAAATCAATACTGGCATCAAGAAACAAATTAAACTCTACAATCAAATACAAATGATTCTGTCTGATCCAGAAACTTCTTTGTGACTTTTATAAGAGACATCTGACTGAGCCGTCTGGTGTTGGGTGAATTAATCCGTTATATCACAGCAGGAATTTTCTCCCTTTATTTGTAACAATGCTCACTGCAAACGCCGCAAAGAGACAAATCATTACAAGACAGAGAAGAGTCTTTGCCTTCAGGCTCTGTGATGTGTACGTGCACATGTGGCAGAGACACAGCAGCAGCTAACGGCCTCATTAGGACGTATAGACTCTGAATAAAACAGTCGAGGGAGGGAGAGTAGGAAGCAGATGGATCTTAAAATGTTTGAGAATAAACGAGGAAAGTTAGTGTGACAGAGTTAGCTTCACCCTTAAATCCACATCTCATTCAGACCAACATACACTGAGTCTTTCTTCTCCTCATGCAGCTGTTTTCCTCTTGAAATCCACCTTCAAAGGCGAAACATTTCAAGTCAGGGCGGCCGAGTATCGTAGCAACCTGGAGGGATGCAAATGGTTTCATTGTGCCGCGCTGAAAGGAAGCAAGGAGGAAGCGAGCAGGAGAGCGAAGGGATCTCTGAGGTTAAAGACTGCGGCGCATTGATGGCCAGAGGTGACGAACAGCAGAAGAAGAGGGCGAGCGATCCATCCTGAGAGGGTGAGACCACTTTTCAGAGCCGCTCGGGTCTGTGCGGTGGTTTCTCCTGAATCAGGTCTTACAGGCGACGAACAGAGACTGTGTCTGAGGCTCTGGCTGGAAAGAGGGCACAGTTATCTTGACCCAGTGTGAGCTGTGCTGTAAGAGACAGCGTGTGGTTCATAATGTGAATATAAACCTGTTTGAAAAGACTTTATTACACTGCTGCGCTTCTAGAGGCCAGAACAAACTCTCTGACCTTATTCCAGTCGCAGACGGCGTCAAACTAGTTCGGAAAGTTTGCATGCTACACTGCAAAACTGAAATCTCAAACTTAAGTTCCTCAGACTGGCAATCAACTCTGCTCTGTTATAAATATTAAATTAACACATCTCAACTCTTACAGTGCTAAATAAATCACCACAATGGGGTTAAAGAACAAAAAATGGTGCACATTGCTCTTCCATCAGAAACACTATCACAAGAGTAATTAAATAACACTACACAAGTGTTAATTTAACACTTGTTGGTGTTAATTTGACACTTGTGTTGAACTATCCCAGTGCACTGCAAAAACTGAAATCTAAACAAGTGTTCATGTCTTATTTTAAGTAAAAAATTGGGTAACACTTTGGATTAGGGAACATATATTCATTAATTTGTAGTCAATAAGTAATAATTAGGAGTTAATATATGGAAAAGTCTGAATTCATGGTGCAATAAGGTAGAATAAGGGGTTAACGCGTGCTTAATGAATACTAATTAGCTACTTATCTGCATGTTAATAAGCACCTAGTTAATGGTGAACATGCGTTCCCTAATCTAAAGTGTTACCAAAAATTGTCTTTTTATTCAAAAAATGAGTCGCATTCAACTGACCAGTCCAGAAAAATGTCTATTTTAACTTATTTAAAGACGAAAATGAAGTCTGAATTGCTTGAGGGTAAGAAAATTTGCTTATCAAGTTTCTCGAAATGTGACTAATGGCTTGATACAACAAACTTTTTTTTTCTTACTCCATTGGCAGATTTTATTTTATTTGTTTCAAGTAATTAAAACGCCATTTCGGTCTTTAAATATCTTGAAATAAGACACTTTTTTTTGACTGGTCAGTTGAATGTGGCTCATATTAAGAAGCATAAAAAGATATTTTTTAGTGAAGATAACACATTAACATTTGATTACATTTCAGTTTTTGCAGTGTATAACTAGAAATTATAAATAGGTGGAGTTAAAATGTGCAATAATCAGTCTAAAACAGACCTAACTGACACTAGAAACATTTATTTTTTCCTCCATAAGTTCAGAACAAACACAGTCTGTCAAAAGTCTGATGGCAATTGGTACGTGAAACTCTGATGTGGGTCAAAATGCAAGCTTAAGAGCACATATGCCGTCTTAGAGACCAACATACACATTTAAATGCCCAATTGGGAGCCACAATGTGCATTAAACTGACTTCTTGGGAGCCAAACTCTTTCTAAAATGCCCCACAAGTACATGCACCTGTTTATTGTCATTAGATGAAAATGGGGAATAATCTGACTTAATGACATAAAAAACACTCATTTTAACACCCAGTAACTCTACATAGACACAGGAAAATCAACACAAGAGATTTTGATGAGCGCTTTCAAGTTTCTGACCCTTTTTGTCAGTAATCTTCCTTGATAGTTTTCCTCGTTTTAAGTGAAATATAAAGTTTCTTTTGTCAAGCGTTAAGCCAAGTTATATTAGGATATTTGCTTTGTTTTGTGATGCAACTTCTACCTTTGATTCCAGCTCTGTGCTTGAACTCTGGAATTACACTCTCACATGAAATGTTGGCGAGAGTCTGTGCAATATGTAAAACCATTGGAGACGGCGTTTACCGCGTTTAAAGGCTCTTCACGGGGCTGAAAGCGGGGAATCTGTGCAATGAGGAAACTTATTATGCAGTGTAACCTGAAGCACACACACACTCACACACATGCACACACACACTGATGTTGATCTGTAAAAGACATGGCTGTGTCAAGTTTTCAAAGGCATTAGCCGGGACAGGCGAGGTGACACCAGGTTAAATGGCCATTAACCTTCCACGTCTGCAGCCATCGCACACGGGATATTGATCAAAGCCCCCCGCACTTTTCCTCTGGAGGAAGCGCAGCCTTTGAAAGGAGACGAGCACCTTCCAGGGATCTGCTCTGAGCTGCAGCCGTGGGAAGTTAATGCCCGTGTCTGTCGTCCAGGGCCGGCACAACACAGGCGGCGTACAGAGCAGCTTTGCTTTCTGTCTCATCCCCGCCCCGGGGGAATGGAGATGTAGTGTGTCCGCTTTCAGCGCCTCCTCACCCCCAGCTCCTCTTTCATAATCACACACACACACACATTCCGCTGGAGAAACAGTGAGGCATTTCATCTCCTGGTGTTTGATCTCTGTGTCTGTCTACAGCTCCGGTTCATGCTGCGCTTTCCTTTAAAACGTCATGACGCTTCCTTTGTCGCTCACTCCCTCTGTTGATCTATTTATTCCCTGTCGTGTTTCAGGGAAAAAAGAAAACACACCAATCACGTCTCAGCTTTGGTGAGACATGACTTTAGATTTCGTCTGCAGAGCTGCAGCCCTCAGTGACACGCTCAGCTCCTGGGAGACGCAGATGTGTTAAGATGTTACAACACAAACACTCTTCGCTGTTTGTTTGTGTGAGGAAGTCAAGTAGCGGCAGAAACTGTCAGCTGAGCACGTCCAGAACTTGTTTTTGTGAGTTTGTCTGTCTCACACCAGGACTGTTGAGTTTAGAGAGTCGCGAGTTGGAAAAAGAGAAATGGTTTTAAGACTATTTGTACTTTTCATAACCTCTTTCACTGCTCAAACCTTTCAGAGCTGAGCACCAGCTGTGTCCCGTGTACCCAGCACAGTCTGAGAAGTTTTCTGCCTCTTTCTTTTTGTCAAGATCCTTAAATCAGAGATGGAAGAGCAGAATCTTTCAAAGCTGTGTTGTGAACCATCTGGAACCCGCTGCTTCAAACGGTCATCACACAGACCAGACCCAAAGTCACTCTGATGGCAACAACCAATCATTGGTGTGTACAGGGAAAGGAAGAGGCAAAACAAAGGCTAAAATGCCAAAACATGCACTTATTATTCTCTTTAGATGAAAGGCCCACTAAAGTGTCCTCACAGGAGCCAAAAACATGCATCAAACTATAATCTCAAGATCCAGAATCCACTTATGTGCACTTTTGTGAGCCAAAATATGTTGAAGTGCCCTCTTGGGAGCCAACAACTTGCACTCAATTAAACAATTATTATCAAAAACCCACTTACATGCACTTTTCGGTGCCATAGCCACACTAGAGTGCCCTATTGGGGGCAAAAGTCATGCATTTAATTATAATCTAAGGATCCATAATCAACTACTATACCCTCTTGGGAGCCAAAACACACATTAAAGTGCCATCTTGGGACCTAAAACATGCACTAAATTAAACAATTATGATCAAAAACCCACTAACGTGCACTTTTTGGAGTCAGAGCCAAGCTACAGTGTTCCTTGGGAGCCAAAACATGCATTTAATTAAATTTCTAGGAGCCCAAAATGCTAAATTGTTCTCTTGGGAGCAAATATTGTGCGCTTAAATTCCTTATGGGAGCCAAAGAAGCACTTTAGTGTCCCCTTGAAAGCCAAAACATGCAACAAAGTGCTCCTTGGGAAGCCAAAATATGCTCTAAATTACCCTCCTAAAATCGAAAACCAGTTTAAGTGACCGTCTGGGGAGCCAAAATTGCATTTAGGTGCCTTTTGGGAGCCAAAACATGCTGAAGTGTCCTCTTGGGAGTCAAAACATGCACCAAACTGCCCTTTAGGAAGCCAAAATATGCTCTTTGTTGCACCCTAGTGTCCTCTTGGGAGCCATAACATGCACTTAATTACACTATCAAGAGCAAAGATCAACTTATATGCAAATCTGGGGGCCCAACATGCTAAATTGTTCTCTTGGGAACCGAAAGAAGCACTCAGTGTCCTATTGGGAGTCAAAACTTGAAACAAACTGCCCTTTTGTAAGCCAAAATATGCTCTTTATTACATTCTTAAGATCTAAAAACAGCTCAAGTGTCCTCTTGGGAGCAATAACATGCACTTAATTACACTATCAAGAGCAAATATCAACTTTCATGCACATTCCGGAGCCCAATATGCTAAATTGTTCTCTTGGGAGCCTAAGAAGCACTTCAGTGTCCTATTGGGAGCCACAACATACACCAAAGTCACCATTTGGAGGCCAAATTATGCTCCAAATTACCCTCTTAAGATCTAAAACAAGATTGAGTGTCCTCATGGGAGGCAAAACACACTTCTCTTGGGTTCTGAAGAGCAATGAAGTGCCCTGTTGGAAACCAAATCTATGCTAAAATGCTCACTTGGGTACAAAAATTGCATTTAAGTGCCTTTTAGGTGCCAGAACATGCAGTACAGTGCTCTCTTGGAAGCCAAAAATTCCAACCAAACTGCCCTCTTTGGTGGCAAAAATATGCTGTAAGAGCCTTTTTGAAATTTCAGTCCTGCCCTTTAAAAAGTCTGTGCAGAACACAGCAGCCAATCAGATATAAGAAGTGACACCTGCACAGTAGGGTAAAAGAGTTGATGACATTGAAGAGCAGGGCTGGCTTAAACATGAATATGGTCTCAGTGATGTTAGCATCAGTTTCTGCAGAAGCATCATGAATCCAGCAGAGAGCAGGATCTGTGTTTGACTCGTGAGCTGATCTGAAAGCTGCCCTTCACCGTCCCCACGCCTTCAGCCTCTGCACACCCTGAATATTAACTGGGTTTGCGTTGCTTTTTGCCAACATAACATTCTCAGCGACCATTAGAGAGCAATAAAGCACGAAAGTTTCCTGCACTCAATTAAACCCTGCATTAAGTTTAAAACTGATGGTGTGAAAACGTTCCTCTAAATCTGTAATGATGTTGGTTTTCTGAGCCTGCAGCTTATTAACGGCGTCTCCATTTGGAAAAGGGTGCCAGTAATTGAAAAAAAAACCTCAAGCTACTCTGAGTGTGGTGTTTGTTTTATGGTGAGATTTAACAGCCAAAATGTTTTCTGCAGCTCTGATTCTTAGACCGAGGTTCACAGAGACCGAACTCAGCTCTGAGGATCTTTCATCCTTCCTCAAAGGCAGTCGTCACCTCACATGTTCACACAGCGTCCACATCCATCTCTTTTTTGTTCCTCTTCTCCTGTAAAACATCACATCCTCTATCTGCACTCCCACACATCTTTCAATCTCATCCCCTTCTTTGGAAGCTGAACTCCGGCTCGAGGATTTTCATTAAAACTTGTAATAACACCGTCCGCGGCTCCTCCTTTCAGAGGCGTCTCTCTGATATGAGAAAAGAAGTGAGAATATTCAGACGGCAGCGACACGGACATATGAAAGAAAAACTTGCGAGTGGAAAAGGACATCCTCTGCTCCATCAACTCCACTTCCCCTGGCGTGAAACCATCCAAACACAGCCCATATCTCGGCGCTATCCATCTCTGCAGCCACTCTGCGGCCCCCCAGGGAGGCCACCGCCGAGACATGGCACCACTTCAAGAGCAATTTCACTTCCACAAAAGCAGCACCACGTAGAGAGAGAAAGAGAGAGAGAGAGAGCGCATTGGCTGTTGTTTATAAATAAAGTCATCCATAAATGATGGGATCTGTCGAGTGTGTGTGAGTGAAGATGCAGGTGGGGGGGGTGACAGGTGGAGGTGAAAGACGGCCTCTCTCTCTGTATCCCCTTACGCTCGGATGGGCTGCAGACGGATGCTGAGAGGGTTCGCTCCCCTGGAGGTTTCGAGGGGGGTGCGAGGGGTGGGTGGGGGGTGGAAGTGAGCAGCAGCTTTTTGGAGCTGCAGAACCAGTCAGTGCGCATGTTTGAAGTGGGCTGATCAAAGTGAGCGCCGCATCGGCTTCTGTTGCACTCGGTGGAGGGACGGGGAGAAAACACGCAGAACTACAGAGTCATGTCTGCACGACACAGGACGAGGCCTGGTGCACATGTAGCTGAGTAATTCAGGAATAAATATCCACAATCATTCACTTCCAAAAGTTCCTTTCGGTCACACGTGCCCTCTTGGGAGCCAAAGCCAGATCTGAACAAAATTAAATGTCTCTTGTGAGCCTCATATGCCCCAGGGTGCTCTCTTGGGAGCAAAAAACACACTAAAACAAAATCTTAAGTGTCATATTGGGAGCCAAAACACACTTAAATTCTCTCTGGAAGGCCAGAACAAACTAAAGTGCCCACTTTGGAGCCAAAATGCATATACAATGCTCTCTTAGGAGTTCAAATATGAGACACTTAATTGCCAAAACATAATTAAGTGTCTGTTGGGAGCCAAAATTGACCCGAAGCCCCCAAGTGGAAACCAAAATACACTTAAACGCACGATTTGGGAGCAAAAATATGGACTAAAGTGCCTTGTTTTGAGCCAAAACAAGATCTCAAGTCTTCCCTTGGGTGCTAAAACTTGCTGTTGCGAGCCAAAACACTCACTAAGATGGGCTAGTTTTTATAATTTAGTTTCTAAAATTCCTTTCAACGACATCTACGCCATCTTTGGAGCCAAAACACGTGCTGAAGTGCCTTCTTTGGAGCCAAAGCCAAATCTAAAATATCCTATTGGAAGCTAAATTACACTTGAGTGTACAAAACACAATCTTAAATCTTCTTGGGGGCCAAAACACCAGCTGAAGTGCCTTAGTGGGGCGCCAAAACATGCACCAGGGTGCTCTTTTTTCAGCCAAACAAGCTCTGAAGTCTCCTAATGACAATTTAAATATACTTAAGTGCTCTTAAGTATAGGGACCCCACAAAATAAAGTGTCTCTTGGTGAGCCTTACACTCACTCATACTGCCTACTTGGGAGTCAAAACATGCATCGGAGTTCTTATTGGGAGCAAAAATGTAGGCTAAAATGCCCTCTTTGGAGCCAAAACATGAGCTTAAATACTCTCTTCTTGGGAGTTTGAATTGTAGTCAAGTCAATATGCAGTTAAGTGTCTCTTGTGAGCCTATATATGCACAGAAGTGTCCTCTCAGGAGCTAAAACAAGCGCTAGAGTGCCCCGTTTGGAGCCAAAATACACTAAAGTGTCCTCTTGGGCGCCAAAGGTGCTGCTACCTGGAGCCAAAATATACTTAAGAACCCCTTTAGGAACCGAAACACACTTAAGTGCACTATTGGGAGCCAAAGTGTGGGCTAAAGTGCCAATTTTTGAGCCTAAAATGGGATAGTTTCTATAATTTGTTTCTAAAATAACCATGGTCCACGCCTGATCACTTCCTGAAACTGTGAAACTGGAGTTTTTAAAAGCTTTTGTTTTTAGTGATGTGAAACTGTGGTTTTTGTGTGGCTGACAGGCCTGAAAGTATAAAAATATATGCAGTTTTCCAGACGCCTGACTACATGTGAACATGGCCTCAGTTTGTGGCTCTTCTCTTGTTAAAATCTGGCAGACATAAAAAAAAATGAAAGTTTGGTGGATGAATGTTTTTCTCTTATTACTTGAGGAAACACAGATGTGCTTAAGTTTGTCTCAACATTGATTCTCCAACTTCCTCTGGTCAAGTCCATTCAGGATCAATAACTTCCTGCTGTGTGAATGGACTCCTTTGCATGGTGTCGTAGATCACGTTACTTCAGGTCAATGAAGGCAGAGGTCACATGATTAAAGCTTCCTCTGCGACTCCACAAAAGCGCTGCATTAACTTTATACCGCCGTGCAGCGTTTAGCCTGTTTAGCATGTACTCTGAGAGCCGCTGCGGTTCAAAAGTGTGACACAGTTGGCGTTTTTGTGTCTGCCTCCCCAAAGACCTCAGTGGGTCAGGTCCCGAGGGCGCCTCTGACATATCTTACTCACAACAAAAGGCCTTGAAGGATGGAGCGGTGAGGAGGAGGAGGGGGTGGGAAAGCACAGATGTACACTTCTCCTTCTGTCTCCTCCTTCTCCTTCTGTCCACTCTCTCAGTTTTCAATCTCGTGAACATTTACGGCTCTCGCTCTGAGGGCAGCACCCCCACGCTTTCCTGCTCTTACTCGCCTCACCCCTCCCTCCCTCATGCACACGCTCACATGTAGGACAATGCAGGAAGCTGCTGCGCTTTCTGCTCTCATTGTGCCCCGGCTCCCAGCCCAGCGCCCCTCATTACGCCTCTGGTCAGCTGGGAGACAATGGGAGGGGTCGGAGGTCAAAGCTGTTGGAATTTCTATACACTAACTCAGCCATTCGCACATGCCCACACACAAACGAGCTCTATCACTCATGCAAACTTATCTCTTTAGCTCCTTTTCTTTACTTTACGATCGTTAAATGAGTGACATTTGTTGCCTTTTTCGTCCTTTTGTAGTACAAATGAAATGGCAAAGCAATAAAAAAACAGGAGCATGTGGAAAAAATGATGCATCAATGCAGCTGCACACCCAGCCAGTGTTATCTATTTTGGATTAAACATCCTTTTCTTTGGATATTACAAACTTTCATATTCTTTAAATGCATGACTGTGTGAAAAAAAAATCTGGATTTGCTTCAATATTCGTTTTTTCCTCATCTTCTTTAGTCCCTAAGTAATGCATAAACTCATCAACAAGATCATTTTCACTCTTCAACTCTTAACAAAGATTTAGAAGACCTTTGTTGTCCAATATTTTTAAAGACCTGGCATTTGTGATCAGGGATGAGTATTGATGAATTTTATTGATACCAATACTCTTAGTAATTCTTCCTGTTGAACTGATGCTTTATAAATTACCTTATCAAATCCTCCTGAGAATTTTCTAATTTAAAAAAATCAACTTTACAGGTTTTCTACAACAATATTCTGAGTGAGTTTTTAAGTAATTAAATATTAAATTTTTTTCATGGATATAAATATCTCTGGAGGTAAATAAATAAAAGTAAGTAAAAATCTGGTGACGTCAATGTATTGTTCTGTTGTATGTTTTTGACTGAAGTAGGCCACCTAACAATGCTTTGAGTTTTTTGGAACCTTGAGCTTGCCGTAGTTATGCTGAAATTAGCCACGAGCCTACACTTCCTGTTTGGATTTAGTTTCACAAAAACTTATTGTGATTTGTTCTGTGATGAAAGTTGAAATTCTGCTTTAAAACTGAAGTTATATTGATGAATGCTAACTGCGAGCATATCAATGTGATTTCCCATCTACGTTAGCATCAAGCTAGTGCTGTGTTTTCTATTTGGTTTTTGGTTCATTCGAAAGTGTGTCTCCCATGCTTCTCTTGTAGGAGGAACTACTAAACACTCCAAACTTGTAATTTTATCCTTTTTATTCACACATTATTATAGCTCCATTCTGCTCCACCACACTGAAGATTAAGACGGAGCTTGTAATCTGAGTGAGTGTGAGCTCATCAAAAGCCTTAAAAGCTCTTTTTTTCCCCCAACCTACCAAAAGGCTCCTTTTAATGCAGCCTGGTTAATGCTCATCCTTAATAACTTATCACTTTGATTATTCCATTGGCACATTAACTAAGTAAAAGCCTTACACAGCCTATCAGCAGAGTGCAGTGGCGTTCAGCTGCAGACGTGCTCTTTAAGCAGATTATACACTCAGCAGAAAGCTGACAGTGCACCGGGGCTGAGACGTGCTGGAGGAATGCGTGGAGGCTTCGCCATGGTCACATTTACAGGCGGCTCTGCGGTCAGAGATAAGAGATCAGGAGGACTGGGAACATGTCCTCTCTGTTTGATTGTTTACAAGCATGTGGATGGTTTTCGTGCATGTAAAAAGATGCACAGCGGCGCCCGAGTATAGGTGTCTGTGTGAGCGTGTGCGTGCTCCCCGGTGTCGCTGAAGAGAGCAGATACTCGCCGTGGTAATTACAGCTTGTGTGTTCCTGTCAGTGAGGCTGGCTGCCTTCCATGCAGTACTTCTGCCCAGCCCCCAGCTTAACACGGCCCCTGACTGCTGGTGACCTCCGCACGGCGTTTCAGCAGCCTCTGAGACTAATGGACCGTCAGAGGTGGAACATCCATGCAGGAGAGGGATAAATGCAGAGGAAAAGGGTGACCGCCTCCTGAAAAGTTACATCACAACATCCAGCACTTTAACAATCCTCCTCATCCACCTACTCTTGTTTATGATCTTCCTTTTCTTCGTCTTAAACTCATCGACTCTTTGTGTGATAGTCTCAGAGCCAGATTCACTGAGGCCTGATCTCCAGGGATGAAGCGCAGCTGGTCGCCCGCTTGATATCCACAGGATGCAGCTCACACTGTTTTCTGTCCTGCAGATTTTCTTTAATGTCACAGGATCCAGATCAGGGCACAGCAACATGCAGGAGACAGTTGTGATTCACTTTTCAAAGCCGAGGATCTTTAATAATCATAGAAAAAGGGAAGAACACAGCAAGACCCAGAGCTGTTAGAAATATGACACATGCACATGTACAAACCTAAGGGAACATGAATAAAAACAGAGTGTATGCAATCATCGTTCAACCCATATTCAACTGAATACACTACAAGACTGTGAAAGTTGCTGAATGCTGAAAAAACATCTGTTTGGATCATTCCACAGGTGAACAGGATCATTGGAAACAGTTGAGGCTCAGTCCTTCACAAGCAAAGATGGGGACAGGTTCACTGCTTTGTCAACAGCTGCGTGAGCAAACAGTCCAACAGTTTAAGAACAATGTTTCTCAACTGCAGGAATTGATGGATTTCATCATCTACAGTCCATAATATCATCGAAAGATTCAGAGAATCTGGAGAAATCTCTGCACGTAAGCAGCAAGGCCCAAAACCAACATTGAATGGCCGTGACCTTTGACCCCTCAGGCGGCGCTGCATTAAAAACCCACATCATTGTGTAAAGGATATTAGCACGTGGGCTCAGGAACACTTCAGAAAACCATTGTCAGTTAACACAGTTCATCACTACATCTACAAATGACAGTTCAAACTCTACCATGCAAAGACAAAGTCAGACATCAACAACACACACAAACGCCGCAGAACTCTTTTTGGAAATCATGGACGTGGTGTCCTCCAGGCCAAAGAGGAAAAGGACAATCCGGATTGTTCTCAGCGCAAAGTTGAAAAGCAGCATCTGTGATGGTATGGGGGTGTGTTAGTGCCCATGGCATCATGGGTAACTGTCCCAGTATCTGTGAAGGCAGCATTAATGCTGAAAGGTACAAACAGGTTTTGGAGCAACATCTGCTGCCATCCAAGACACTTTGTCTTTTTCAGGGACGTCCCTGATTATTTCAGTGAGACAATGAAACCAAGACACATTCTGCTCCTGTTACAACAGCGTGGCTCCGTAGTAGAAGAGTGCAGCTACCAGACCTGTCTCCCATTGAAAATGTGTGGAACATTATGAAGCACAAAATACAACAACAGAGACCTCAACAAGAATGTGAAAGAATTCCAGCTCCAAAGCTTCAACAATTAGTGTCCTCAGTTCACTAACACTTATTAAGTGTTGTTCAAAGGAGTGTGTTGCAGGCACCAAATTCAAAAGGTTGTTACCTCAGATACCCACAACCCCTGACAACCAGTCAAAGGTAAAGAAACATACATGATTGATCATGAAAAGGAAATATGACTCAGAGAAGCTTTCAACAACCTCTTACCTCAGCAGCCTTTGAATAAATAATAATCAGACATTTATAGTTAAAATAGATGTACTAACTCAGCTAGAGACAAATCCTGACTCTTTTTTTTTTCACTTGGTGACTCAGTCATACACTGATATCACCACAGGCGATGCTTTCCATTTAATCTGACACATCTGAGATAATGTGGATCTCTTCTTTCATCGCTGTGATCATGATGTGACACCAGACTCATCCAAACTCGACACCAGAGGCATAAAAGTCATGAAACAGTCAGGATCTATTCTCTGATGTGCCGCTGTCAGGCTTCTAAGACCCCAGAGGACAGAGCAGTTCCCTCCTGAGTCCAGAAATATCTTCAGCGGCATTCAAGTCACTGTCACGGGAAAGTGGCGCCCTGGCACAAGAAACAACACTTTTACTCACAGTAGAGCCTCAAAACTCCTTTCCTTTATATGAAACCTACATTACAAGGGTTCTGCAAGTGAAGTCTTAAGCTGTGGTATATATCAACACCTCTCTTGCTTTAAATAAATACCGAAAATTTCCGCTCAAATAGCCTTAAAACTCTAGCCTGGATTAATATCCATACAATGTAATAAAAACATATTAAAACTTGATATTTTCTCAACTCAATCCGGGATTAAAATTAGAAATCGACTCATGTTTCTCTTGAAAAACCTGTTTTTATTTGCATTGTGCTTTTGTTTTTATCCACACGTGATATTAGTCTCGAAGTGCAGTTCCTCAAGTGTCCACTAGGGGGTGGCTGCCAACACATTAGAAACCACATACAAACTCATGCAAGAAAGCAGATCTTTACTGTAAAAAATACAGCAAGTGAAGGCATAAAGTCATGAGTTTTTTCTAAATGAGGAGTGTGTATGACCTTACAGATAATCAGGTATGCCATAGCTGTTGGGAAAGAGGCTACAGGTGCACTTACACACCTCTTTAACTCTTACAAGGTCGAGTGAAAGTTAGGTTGAGTCAGCATTTCCAGTGTGTTTTATACAGCCTCTGGATTTTATCAGACTTTATCGAGGCTTGTTTTGATGGTATCTCACCATTCTGATTGTCTATTAACCCCTCTTGACTCTCTGTTTGGTTTAGAGACGCTTCATTTGACAGGTCGCTCACACTGAATTAAATAAAAGCTCACGTGTGGTTGAGTCATTATTTCCCAGGTTAACTCAAAGGTTTGTTGAGGTTTCACCCTTCAGGAGCAGTTTCGATAATATTTGGTCCCCGGTTGTGTCTAGACATGTTTTTAATGCTTGCATGAGTCAGAGCCTGCAGCGTGAATACAGGCGCTGAGGCCGCACACAGGCACAGGAAGAGTCGATTAAAGACAGAAGTCAGCTGGGTTCACTGGGCCGGGTTCAGGTTTGACTGTCAGTGATGGAAATAATCAGCAGGATGTTTTTGTCTGAACTACAGAGGTAAAGGTGAAGAATGACTGTGTGGACGCAAATGTATAAAGACTTCATTTTACAGTGAACAGCAAAACATAACATAAAAAAAGAAACTGGATGGAAAGATTGATACCTTCTCTGACAGGAGTCATTGCAGATAAGTGAAATGTACCATTTTCTGTACCAAAGTTTTATTTTAGCCCCTTTTTTTTCTTGTTCTGTTTTTGTGCTTTATTTTCTGTAGTGGTGCATTGCACTTAAGGCAAACAGACTTTTGGAGTGCAAAATTACCCCTGAGGGAGCCAAACATCTTCAAAAATGCCTCCTTGGGAGCCAAAGTTTTGCAAATCATCCCTATTGAGAGCCAAAACATACCCTTAATCATCTTTTTGGGAGCCAAACGAATGCAAAGTGCCTTTTCAGGAGACAAAACACACCCCAAAGTGTCTTCTCTGGAGCCAAAGATTTGCTTTATATACTTTTGGTAGCCAATACATGCCTAAGTGCCCTCTACAAAGCCAAATGTTTGCTAAAAATCACTATTGGGAGCCAAAACACACCCTAAGGTGCCTTCTTGGGAGCCTAAGATATGCAAAAGTGCCCTCTTGGGCACAAAAACACACCCTAAATTACTCTCTCGGGCGCCAAACATATGTGAAAGTGCCCTCTTGGGAGCCAAAACACACCCCAAAGTGCCTTCCATGGAACCAAACATTTGCTAAAGATCACTATCGGGAGCCAAAGCACAACCTTAAGTGCCGTCTAGGGAGCCAAAACATACCCTCAATCTTCTTCTGGGGAGCAAAAATATGCTCAGCTGCCTTCTCGGGAGCCAAATAAATGCCAAACTGCCCTATTGGGAGCCAAAACATTTGTAGTGCCTTCCTTGGAGTCAAAATTTTGCTCAAATGCCCTTGTGGGAGCCAATATATGCCAAAGTTCCTTCCATGAAGCCAAACATTTCCTAGAGATCACTATTGGGAAGCAAAACATACCATAAAGTTCCTTTTTGGGAGTCAAACATGTGCAAAAGTGCCTTCTTGGGAGCCAAAACACACTCCAAATGCCTTCCATGTAGCCAAACATTTGCTAAAGATCCCTCTTAGGAGCCAAAACAAACCGTAAATGGTCTTCTCGGGAACCAAAACACACCCTTAATTGCTCTCTTGGAAGCCAAACAAATGCAGAGTGCATTCTTGGGAGCAAAAACACCCCAAAGTGCCTTTTTGGGGAGCCTAAACACACCCTGAATTGTCTTCTTGGAAGCCAAATTTATGCCAAAGTGCCCTCCACAGAGCCAAACATTTACTGAGGAACCCTATCAGGAGCCAAACGTCAGATAGAGAGTACTTGGGATTCAAAACACACCCTAAAGTGATCTCTTGATAGCCAGATGTCTATATAATATGCCAAAATATGCCAAAGTGTCTTTTTGGAGCCATAAGAAATGCTGAAGTGTTGGTTGGTGAACCACACCAGTGGAAACATGATAAACTGACCTCTTGGGAGCCAAAATGTGCACCATATGCATCTTTTTTTTTCTTTTGTCACTGTGTTTGACATTTTTAAATAGAAATATCAGCAGCATTGGTTCCTTTTCTCAAAGTTTAAAGAGTTGATGACTCTTTCTTTGCTTGGATTACAATTTTAAAGTATGTTTGTTTCAAGCTCTTGGTTAGAAATAGAGTCAAAGAAACTCCCCTGAGCTCTGAGGAACTATGAAATTCTTCAGGACATTTCACAAAGCGATGAGTAACGTCACAGAGCATGCTCAGTCATAGTAAAGAGAAACCATCTCCAAGTCTGCAGAATGTGTTTATTCAATTAGGAGGCCACAAACAGTTATTTTCAGTAACAGGATTTCACCATCCTTACACTATCTTCTGTTTACTTGTTACCCGAAACTGTCACGCAGGCAGGCAGGCAGGCGAGCGGGCGGGCGGCGCTCTCCCCCCGGTGCAGGGGAGTGCCTTCCAGCCTGCTCTGCATCATCAAAACAGGTTTGGTTCAGGCAGTTATTGCCCTGGGCGGGTTAGGCAGAGAGCAGGAGCCGCTTTGAGCTGCTTAGGCTCGGTGCATACACTCGGGCTTGTGAACAGCATATGAAAGCGTGTCGTCATACTCCCTTCAGGAGGCTGACAAAAATAAACAAAAGGTGTATTTATTTTCTGCAGTTTTATATGCAGCTGCAGCTCCCAGCCCCCTCGGCAGCGTCTCAGTCTGAGAGCCAAAATTGTTCAAAGAAAAGAGAGCGAAACGGAGCATTAGGAGTCTTAATCTCTAACTTTAGTAAAGTGATTCAGATAATTTTATCTCCTGTGATTAGCATTCTGGATTCTCAGGTCTGACAGCACTTTGTGAACATCCTCTGGCTCCTGTGAGATGACTATTTAAAAGAAGCGAGAGAGGGGTCTGCTGCTTTAATTTCTGAGCAGCGTTGTGGTTGTACTTCACTCATTCTCTATTAAAGATTAATTAAGCAGAAAGTGTCGAGGAACAGGCGGCTCAGCTTGTTTTTACAGGACTCTGGACGCCCCATGCTGGTCCAGTGAGTCGGGAATGTGGAGTTTTAAGAGCACAAAGACTCCAGGAATGTTGGAAAGTTAGTACGAGAGGAGGGAGCAGCCGGAGTGTGACACACTTGTATTGTCTGAGAAATAAGAAGCAAACAGAAGACAGCTTTGTTTTACAGGATGAGCAATGAAGAAATCACTTAACGTGACTTAAACAGAGAAAGTGGCACCACGTGAGCTGTGTCTCTCAGTTTGAGAGTCTGCTTTGACTTTTTCGGGTGTTTATCTGTTTTCTTTTGTTGACTGTGCAGCACAATAGAGCCTCAAACTGCAGCCAGTTTACTAAAGCTTTCATTCCCGGTGCAGTGAACGCCCCATGCCGGGCAGGTGATGTGTTTCATGTTCCCCAGCAGGAGCAGCATCACTTTTTTTTTTTTTTTTTTTGGAAACAAGCGTGGAAAGACCTGGAGAGACATCAAAAATCACTACTCAAATTTCATCGAACAGAACTTTGCGGTATGAAAGTGGAGGACATGTGGCTTTGAATGACAAGTGGCTGCTGGGAAAAATCACCACAGTTTGAGTGATTAGTGGCAAAGATGTCTGCAAAGCCCCAAAGAAAAACAAGATTCTTGTGGATTGCCACTTGAAAGCGCAACTCGAGCATGACGGAGCAGAATGTGAGAATCAGGTCAGGAATTAGAAGATGCAGAAAGAGAAACTGGAAGAGACGTGAGTTTAGATTCTTCACATTTCAGTCTCTAAGTTTGTTTTAGTTTTCTTGACCGACAAAACACGATCAGCAAAAGAATCCCTCTGATAGTGATCACAACAACTGGGACGTCCTACCTGTTTGGGGTCATTACGTCACATCCTGACGCCCGTACCCTGAATATTCACTCTCCTTTCCACCAGAGGAATCCAGAGTTCAAACATATCAAAAGTGTTGTTTCATCAAATTATTCCAAGTGGTGAAATTTCTCCTGTAAAGTCCGTTGTTTGTCTGTCTGTCGTGTCCATTCTCATCAATAACAGCAGCTTCACAGTCTTAGAGCATTTCCTCCTCAATGTCAATCTGACTAAACTTGGTGTGTTTGGTTTCCTCAGAGTTCTTCATTGTTTTCTGTGGAGTTTTCATCCCAAGACAGCCTGTGATAGACAACAAGTGCTCCCTGCTTTACTGAACAATATTGCACATTGGTCTTGTGTAATAGCTCAGTTAGAGGGTTGTTTATTGGTTAACTGCTCTATCCATCATGCACATAGTAGCCTTACAGTCCACAAAAATCCAGCTGCAGCCATCTAGATCCTTGGTGAGACCTATTGAATATTTTGCGTCTTCATGTGCAGAACAGAAAAGGTACTGACTGTGACTGGGAACTACATTTTCATGATTTTTGGTGAACCTTTGGTGATTCAATTATTGGCTAACAGGCCAGTCCATCACTCTAACAAATTAATCCAGCTGTAGCCATTTAGATCATTGGTGAGATCTATTTATTGCCGTTCGTCTTCATTCACATGCATGTGTGCAACAGAAGAAGTATAATCAGTGACTGGGAACTATATAATTTCATGATTTTTGGTAAACCTTTACACTAAGAATTAAAAGTTGACTAAAAAGAGGACACTGAGCACTGATAAAGCTGGTTTTGTTTGCAGAGGGTCTAGAAAGCTCAAATTTCACCCAGATGTAGATGACAAGGTGTAGAATTGATGTGGTGGATGTTTTATGTTTAGTATGAAGCATCTTGAAGTTAATGGTTTTCACAATTGGTTATAAAAGCAAAGAGAAAAAAAGTGTTTCAGCTGCCTTTTACCTGATGTGGACTTTAGCCACATGTTAAAACATGAACTTTTCTTATATCTTTCAATTGAAATGTCACCAATGAATTCTGACCAGTTATAAGCTTTGAAACATAGTGTAGTATATAGGCTAGACTTAGATGGATGTAAGGGGTTAAGAAGAAGTTTGGGGAAACCCAGTCTGGTTAGCACACACACCTCTTTGTGGAGTTTCAGGCTGCAGGGAGTGTTTCCCAGGCACCCTGAACACACCAGGAGGAGAGGAAGAGTGCTGAAGTGCCCGGGGCTCTGTGAAAACCACAGACTGGCTGACGACCAGCGGGCCCCGGGAGTGTCGACAGTAATCACTAATGGCTCTCAGATTAGTTATCACCCAGTCACACTGACATTTTGACTGCCTAACAGCTTGGGCTGCTTGAAAACTTAATTACGACACAGAAACATGGCACGGAGAAACAGACAACTCCATCTATCACTCATGTAACATGGCTGCGCGGGTAATCCGGCATTTTTCTCATTTGAATTCAACTCAATCACTTCCTAATTGATTTAATTCTCCAGATAGTCTGGAGCTGAACGCGGGGCAGAATACAAACACAGCCAGAAGCTGTCATCAGGTTCCTGGAAGCTAAAGAGCTTCTTGTTTCTGTTTTCGCCAAACACCCATTCATTTACAGCACAGAGAGAGACAGAGAGAGGGAGAGAGAGTGAGATAAACACCTCACTTCTCTTCTTACCCATCCTGCAAGGACTAGACCTTGTAGAGGAACCAGAATTTAATGAGACCAGAGGAATCAATGGTCCACTTCCACGCCGCTGCAGAGGATGCTGGGAGCGTTTTTAATGGCAGAAAACAGCTAACCGTGCCGGAGAAACACGAGCCGAGCGAGGCGCGAGCTGTTTAAATAGCCTCGCCTCGGATTGATCAATAATGCTTTGTGAGTGGAGCCAGGCCACAGCAGGCAGACTTCAGCGGCAATTAAAAGGGTGGACAATACTTTATGTGGAGAGGGCTGTCAGAAATAAACAGCAGCTGTGTGTCAGGAGGGGGGGGGGTTCAGGAGAGCAGAGAGGAGGACGGAGCAAATGTCAGGCATGAGTGAAAGTGTCAGTTCAGTTCACAAACTCCTGTTTTTACCTGCAAAAGGATACAGGAAGTCCTGTGAGGTCGATGAGGTGGTAGAAGAGGAGAAAATCTATTTACCTGTTTTCACTTCTTTTCTCCCTCGGTGGATGTTAAAGTAATTCAAAAGTGGATGAGAAAACTTCATTTTTAACTTCATTAGACTCTTTTTGGAAGATGAACAGTTCGCTACACGTTGAACAATCGCAGCTGATTGTGTTTGTCTTTTAGGGTGAAACACAAGAGTACTGTTCTGTTTCAGCCTCCTGGACCTAAAACAGAAACTTTTGAAACACCCTCTAGAATGGAATTTTCCTAAAACACTGTTTCCACCGTTGCCATGTAAACAGCAGGCCAGCATTTTCAGTGAAAACACTGGTGTCACACTCAGCATTGCACATTAAACCACTGAATCTACTGGCTTTCTTTTGACAAAATGTGCATTCATTGCACTTTTTCTGCATCAAAGAAAAAGTTTAAACTCCAGTTGATCAGCTCACCTCTTCTCCAGCCTCGAAATCTTTGTTGTATTAACAGCTCGTACAATTATATCACCGCCTACAGTCCTGACATGCATGCTACAGCATTTTAAATCCCTCAGCGTCTCTGTGTTTGAGTTGAGTTGAAATGCTGTAATGTAAACAAGGCCTGAGGAAACAATGGCTTAAGCAAACACTCCAACCTTCAGTTCCCATTGAGACCACGAGCTGTCATCTGTGTTTGTTTGCATACAGGTTGTAGAGCATTATAGCACTGTGGCGCTATGAAATGGATCTAAAGCCCCAAGCAGTGACATGTTGAAGGTTAAAAACCAATGTGAACAACATTTGGGACTATGGTTCTGCAAATATTGATCATTTTTGTTTAGCATTCTTGAAAAACATGGCACCCCCCGAAGACAAAGCTATTCCTATGATCGCTTTGGTCGTTTTCATTGAAATGTTTTTGTATTATTAAACTCCAACCCTGCTTTCTTTACCATGAGAAACATAAACAAAGAGCTTTTTGTGACGTCAGCTTTAACGTCAGTCGGTTTCATAACCCAGCTTTAACAGCATTTCACTCTCTCATGTAACACGTCACACAGTTGTTTCACCTCAGTGAGAAAATTCACTGATTGCAGAGATATATAAATCGATTTTAGTCTCAAGTTTTCCTCCCGTAAAAGCCGGCGTGACCATCAGTGACAGGCTGATGCTCCTGCAGCTGCTTCTGTTCGCGCTCGCACACATGACAGAGATTAAACCCCGAACAGAGTTTATGGAGGAGGAGACGACGACCATAACAAGAGAATAGTGTTTCTTTTCTTTGTAGATTCAGGATTTCTTTTCTCACCCGAGTGCGAACCAATTATTTTCTTGTTGAGAGGAAATATGAGCATCTGTGTTTGCTGTGAAGTGTTGAATAATGACACACAACAAGGACTTCTGAGCACACACACACACACACACACACACATTCCCGTTTGCCCTGTGGGTTGGGTGACGTCATGTTTGTTGTGGGCGGCTCCTGGCTGAGGATTAAAGACACCCGAAGGTGGTTAAGGGTTTAAAGATGGACAGAAGCACAACATTCTCAGTATATCATTAGGCTCTCCAGCTACAGATAAGGAAATCTGCTAAGTTGTGGCCCCGGGCCCCAGAGGACCCTGACCCCTCACTGACAGGCTCAAGCAGATTTACTCTCTGGGTCACGATGCGGTTCGTGGAAAAACAACATTCCCTTACATAAAGAAAAACACTCATCATCTTTTCGTGGAGACAGTTTTGGCTTTGGGAATGTTTACGGTAAAAGAAGGAATTTCCCTGTGGGAGCGGGTGGTCTTGTTCCTGGTCTGATCGCTGCAGGAGGCTCTGGTCTGGGATGATGAGATGCAGATCTCAGGGAAAGATCAGAGCTGTTAATCCATCCACACGGACTAAACTGGGATGAGGTGAATGCTGGAGTTCGAGCTGCCTGATGGTCAAAACTACTGCCACACTAGGGCTGGGAAAAAATCATATTAAGATACTTTTTCAAGTTTCCTGCTTCTCTCTGTTTAGCTGAATTCTCCCTGAAATGATAATAACAGACTCTCACCAAATCACCATGAACACTATTTGTCTTTGCAAAGAGTCTTAATCATGTTGATACCCGTTAACTATTGATATTGATCTGTACCTGATAGTGATTCTTCTCACATGATTTAAGTTTCCCTCAGAGAGACAGTGGTTTACATTAGAGCTGGGAAATTTATTGCAAATTAGATTAAATCGCAATCTGTCCTGTTGCAATATCCTAATCACAGACAGTGCAATATTTCTTTAACCTTTTGCAGCAGATGTTTTCTGTTCCATGCCAAAGTTACTCAACAAAAGAGACAAACTGTTAAAACTACCTTTACAAAAGGAACAATCTCAGTGGTAAAAGAGGCAAAAAACAGCTAAGAGCAGCAATAAAATGTTGTTTGGTGTAGTAAAAAGTGCCAAAAAAGCAACAGAAATTGGCATTTCAATTGGGATAAAACCTGTAAATGCTCAAAAATAGCAAAAAATGGTCCAAAAGTGGCAAAAAAAGGCAAAAAGTGACTAGAATGGCCACAAAGCAAGTGACGAAAACCATCCAAAAGTGGTAAAAATTGCCAAAGCCAACAGAAATTGCAAGAAAGTTCGGAGCAATACTGTAAATACTGAGAAGGTTTTTAAAAAATGGTCCAAGAGTGGCAAAACAGAGTGAAAAGTGACTAAAATTGACAAAAAGCAGTCACTTGTGGTAGCTGTAGCAGGTTGTTATGCTGTAATTAACGTAACTGCTCATGATAGGAACCTGGAAATAATTGCACAAAATATTGCAATCCCAAAATAGGAAATAATAATCTCAATTAGATTATTTTTGCTTGTCATTCAGCCTTAGTTCACACACAGGCTGAGCAGACTCAAAGGGTTTGTCCACCTCCTGCGTTTTGCCTTTTTGTCGGCTTAAATTAAACTTTTCCAAAGTCGTGAATAAAAGCAATGTACAGAGACATTTCCAGAACAAGCACGATGCATTTAATGAAAGATTGGAAAGAGAAAAAGGGCGATTTCTGCAGGAAACAAAGCAAACTGTAAGCTACACTCTTGACTGTCACAATTATTATATCATTTTTAGACTGCTAGTTTTCAAGCATCTGTACTGAAAACTAAAGAAACCAGGGATTACTTCGACATTTTATTAACATACAAAGCAAATGACAGCAAAAAAATTTGCAAGTATGTAAGACCCGAAGAAACAAATGAATGTAAAAATTATCATTATCAAAAAGACAACGTTTGACATCTATTATGCTCGAAATCACTATGACTGTTTCAAGTTTTATAACAGCTCATGAAATCATAAGGCGTGGGAAACAAAGAATAAAATGGGTGAAAAGAAGATCCAAACTTAGAGCTGAAAAACAAACTTTGAGTTCATTCTGACTGGAAACAAAACTGAACAAAGCTCACATCTGGAAGCTGCTGCCTTTAACCCTGAAAGTGTTAAATAAAGCACTTTATGTGATATTACTATATGTGTTATATGTAATAATACACTCTGTCAGACCCTGATAACAGCAGGTGAGATGACAAAGTGCTGAGAAGGTGAAATAACTGTGAGAGTTGTTGATGTAATGTGGCCGAATATATAAATTGATGCTGGTTTACATCTATTGATAATGGGATTGGGCGTAGACAGGATACAGGAACTTAACCGAAAGGCTCAAATATTTTGCGATATATATCATGAACTTCACGACATGAATATTGTGCAGCCTTATTCCACACTGAGTCACATCAGAAGTATTTGACCAAACATATGGCGCTTTTCCACTATGCAATTCCAGCTCTACTCTACTCAGCTCTACTGGGTTTGGTTATCTTTTCCTCTAGCCCGACTACAGACTCACGGTGGGCGTGGATCTTATAACACAGCTGCGCTAAAGTGCTGCGCAGAAGTGCGTGCATGTTCATCTATAACGCCACACAAACATAATTGTGTACTAACATATGTGCCACCGTGGTCTTTAAAGGGAAAAACAAAAGCTTTTAAAAGATTTCATTAAAGTAATACAGCGGCTCAATGTCGGTCGTCATGACAACGGAGGTAAACAACAGCCTCGTGCTGCTGCACGCGGAGAAAAACGAAGGAGCTGCTTCCTGACATCAACTGTTCCCTGGATCCAGTGAGATCACTTTAATTTTTGATTTTTGGGCCTGGTATAGCAGAGATTTTTTGTTGATCAATCATTCTTCTTTGAACTGGTTTTCCTTTTTGGTTCCCTGTGGATTAATGGACTGATTGGTGCTTAAAGACTCTTGTGGCAGACAGATCGCTCCTGCGCTGACAAACTTTGATTTAATTTAAAAGACTCTTTGAACCGAACTATCTTTGCTGTTAACTTCTTTTTGGTTTAAAAAGGACTTTTAACTTCTTTAGGAATCATGAAGGAGCATTTTAGGGCTGTATTTTGTCTTCATTCAGTCTGGTTCTGTGCCGTCAGGTTTAATGTCATTAAAAACCCGTCGCTGACTTATTCCTTTGCCTCTTGTAAGTGATTTGTACAGAGTCTTAAGCTTCGGTGAGGACATTCTCTGACCAATGAGTGACCGGCAGTGCGTCCACGTCACGTTTTAGTATCAGCTTTACTCGCTTGGAACCAGGGTAGAGTAGGTACTAAAAACTGGCGTCTGCCACGTAGTACCGCGCTAATGGAAACGCAACACAAACCGGGTAGAGGCGAGTAGAGTAGGGCCAAGGCGAGTCAGTGGAAAAGGGCCAAAAGTGTCGTGGAAAGTCCCTCCTGATGTCACGATGTCACCAGAAGCTTCTTTGTCGTAAAGTCAGTCACTCAAACCAGTCAAATAAATGATGCAGAAGCAAACCTTACTGATGAAAACACTCTCTCAGCTCTAACAGAGATCACAGATGCCTTCAGGCCCATCCTGTCTCCATTCTCCACGCCCTCACCCCCCCTCAACCCCCCCCCAAAAAGCCACCTGACCCCGGGGCTGGAGCCTGGGAAGAGCCAGCCACACACAGTGACCAGCAGAGGAAGGAATGCAAACACAAGGCACTCAGAGACATGAGTGGCACCGAGGTTTTCTAGAAAAGACAACAATCATAAATAGCAAGAGTCCTCGGTTTAAAATAAGAACGACATGAAGCTGGCAAGGTCAGAGCAACTCGTCTGAGAGAAAAGTTGGAGGCAGTCCTCCCACGATCGCAGACACCGTGACAGATCAGAGGCTGGGACTGGAAGGATTTAGACGTCAGACGCTGGTGTTAAATCGTCTTACCTGATGTGTCCCACATGTTCAGCTCGATGCGATGCTTCTCGATCTCAAAGCTGGCTGTGTAGTTCTCAAAGACTGTGGGCACGTAGTTCTAAAAGGGAAGAGGATTTATTTTAATGAAGTGGCACAAAATAATCCAGTGTTTCCACAGAGGAAAGAGAGAATCAACGTTCCACACAAAAGCATTCAGGATGTTTTTATAGAAGCATCGAGCTTTAAAGGTGGAAATAGAGACACAGTACAGTGTGTTTATTCAGTGTGTGACAGGCAGGTGGATGTGACCTGCTGAACAAGTGCTGAACTTACTAAATGCTGCATCTTAATCTCACAGATTTCAGTCGCTGTGACTGAACTTCAGACTCACCTCTGGGTAACAGTCCTTGGCGAAAACGTGGAGAAGTGCGGTTTTCCCACATTGCGTGTCTCCGACCACCACGATCTTGCAGCGGCTGCTCAGACTGTCCATGGTTCGTCCGTCAGAGCTGGGTTCTTGATGCGGGTGCAGATCGCATCAAGCCTCCGATCAGAGACGCAGCAGAATCAAAGAAGGAGTGAAAAACAAAATGAGCACAAACATGCGCTGAGCTGGTGCGTCTCATCCAGCTGCTGCGCCTTTAACCTGCGTCCTGTACGCGCAGCTCTCAGGTCCCACTGACGCGCTGCTCCGCTCCCAAAAACCGGAGAGAGGACGCGCGAGCCCTCCCTGGGAAAGTGATTGGTGGCCACGCCCTCTTAATGTTCACGTCTGAGTCCCATCAGTCAGCTGTGATGATGTGTCTGTGGGAAATGAAGGAGCTGATTCATGGAGACATGGAGCATGAACTCTTACCTCACAGGAATATATTAAAGCACTCACTGTAAAACAAGAAAAATCTAAGAAATAATCAGCTGAGACCTGCTAAAATGCATTTTTGCAGGAGTAGACATATAATAATAATATACGATAATATAATGTGATATAAATACATGAATACATACGTAAAAATAATAAGAAAAATAAATTATATTTACATAGTGCTTTTTAAAAGTCAAAGACACTTTACAATTGTGGGAAATGAAATGCATAAACCAAAGATTTTCATTTAAACAAGACAAACTAATAATGCCATCACAGATTAAAAGCTAACTAAAAATGTGTGTTTTTTTAATTAACTTTATTGGAACTTTATTTGACAGAATATGACAGGTGTGTTGAACACTATTAATTCATAATGTCTTAAATAATAGTAAATATAATACCAATACTAATAATACTACCACTAATAATAATAATAATAATAATAATAATAATAATAATAATAATAATAATAATAATTATAACAATACATTTTATTTAAGGGCGCCTTTCATGGCACTCAAGGTCACCTTACAAGAATAAATGCATTAAAAGATGACCAAAACAGATATAAAACAAGCAATACAATATGATGCAATATAAAACAATAAATTAAAATACAAAACAATGCAATAATAATAATGAGGACAGGAAAAAAAATCACAGATATAACATTATATATATATATATTTATAAAATCATACCTTCAAACACGAATGTGCATGATAATATGGCTTGAAATCAATTTACTGTTTCTTATCTCTAAGTTGTAACAGTGTCAGTGCCTCGGTTTAATGTATTTTCCTCATTATTTACTCGCTGTTGTCGTTGCCCTGTGTTAATAACTCTGTGTAGATCGTTTTTTCCCATGAACCCTCAGCACATTACTCTCTGGATTTAGTACCATCCTGACCTGTTAATGGAGACACAATAAAAGCAGCGTACACACATTAAATAGTCCATCAAATGAAGCAGCTTTGGGGCTGACTGGGTTTTCTCTCTCTGGGTTTAATTGCTTTACTTTCACTTGATCTTTCTTGGAGGCTCCCCGCTGAGAAGTTTTGGCTTTTTGTGAATGAGAAAATTAAATGACGCGGCACCACGTGCGCCACTGTTGAGTCACCTTTGAGGAGCCGTTTGGTAAAGCAACACTGACCCCCTGTGGAAAAAGAAAGAAGAGATTGAAATGAAAGTTTTTGGTTCAGAAAGGCCCTTCAAGCTGTTAAATAACTGGGTCAATGACGTGACGTCCCTTTTTTTGTGTCTGAGTGCAATATTTCCTTCCATCATGAATTGAGTATTTCATCACATGTATTTCTTTATTCTATGAAACCTGTGTTATTTGAACACATCTTTAAACTATTCAAATATAACATGTTTTTTTGTGTTTTGGTTCCTCAAACCCCCAAAATGTCAGGTGGTGCAACCGTCCTGACAAGTATCCACAGTAATTATACTCTAAAAATTGAATGTCAGTTATTGTAAATGGAAATTAAAAATACAGTGGCATTTTTGAGATGTGAAGATAAAAATTCAGAGAAAAAAAGTCAAAAATTTAAAACAATATAATATTTATAATATAATAAATTTATAATGTAATGATAAAAGTTCAAATTTTAAGAAATCAATTTAATATTATGTAGAAAAAAAAGTCTAAACTTTCACAATTAAGGTCAAAATTATGAGATAAAAAGTCAAAAATTTTCAGATAGAACGTCAAGATTTTGAAATAGAGGCAATATTTGAAATAAAGAGTAGAAATTTTGATATAAAAAGTCAAAATTTCGAGAAATAAAGACAAAATTATTTTACAAATTTGGGGGATAAATAGTCAAATTTCTGACCTTAAAATACAATTCTTACCATTTCTTAACTGGACTATTTAAAATCCTTGTTTTGGGTTTTTTTTGTATTAATGACTGAAAAACAAGAAGAGCTACCTTTGACCCTTAAATTTTAAAAATGACGTAGTGCAAATATCCTTAATTGTGTTAAGTGAAAAAAGTTAAAATACAGAACAGTTTAAAAAAGACTAAGTTCAAAAAGCGATAATAAATACGATCAATCATGATCTTGCTGTCTGAAATTGTTCTGTGTGAGTTTTTAATTTAGATGAACTGACCCTTTAAAATCAAAGCTTCTCTTTCAGGTAGTAGAACAGCAGGTGGCACTACGTGTTCACCACAGGTTAAAATCTTTCACCATCTTTTATAAATGATCCAAGGAAACGTCTCTCAGTGGGAAACTTTGCTGCTGGAGCTCACAAATCTGTTCAAATATTTTTTTATTTGCTTTTAAAATAGGAACAAACCTGTTGTATCTCACATCCCTTGTTCCTGTGTTTAAAGTGTTTGATCAGTTTCTCTCTCTGCAATCAATTCTTCCACAGTTATAAAATGAACTTTAATGTTTTTTTTGTTTTTTTTTAGCTTAGCTGTAGAGCAGTGGTTCCCAACCTGTGGGCCGGGGTCCCCTGGTGGGCCGTGAAGGTATTGCAACTGGGCCACGAAATCATTTCCAGAATAGTTTGATTTGATTTGAGTGTAATTACATAAAGATACAAGGTAGGCTACAAATAAATTAACAAAGATACAAATATACGGAGTAACACTTAAAATGACAAAACTCAGTTAAGTTTTAAAGGAAATTAAAACAGTTCAGATATTCATGTATGAAAAAAAAGTCATCTAAAAAAGTATGTTAATACCTACAGGTAACATGGCCCAAAACATAACAATGGCCAGAAATGAACTCAAAGAAATGTAAGAAAACCCAAATTTTAAAAACTTGTTGAAAATATAACAAAAATGCTAAGCCTGAAATGTTACAAAGGGAATGTAGTAAAAGCTAAAATGTAATGACCAACCCAAAATGCGACAAGTTGTTATATTTTGGGCAAAAAGTTGTTATGTTTTTGGCTTAACATCTGTTTCATTATTGACCAGTTATTACAAATACTATAACATACTTACATTTTGTGTCGCTGTTACAAATGAGGTTCTATGAAGGCATTTTATCACATACTTATTGGGTTGGAGGTGGGCCTCAAACGTTTTTGAGCTTTACAAGTGGGCCCTGAGTCGGAAAAGGTTGATAATAATAATAATAATAATAAATTTTATTTGTATTGCACTTTACATTTAAACAATCTCAAAGTGCTACAGAGTAAGACACAATTAAAAACAATTAAAAAACACATTAAAAACCCTTTTAAGATTAATTTCTAGGGTAGTAATGGAGAGCCCAGTACTGCCAACTAGCCAAATGCTTTTTTAAAAAGATAAGTTTTAAGATTTCTTTTGAAATCTTCTGTAGTCTGTGGGGCCCTCAGATGGTCAGGGCGAGCGTTCCACAGCCTCGGGGCAGCAGAGGAAAAAGCCCGATCGCCCATGGTGTGGAGCTTGGTCCTGGGGACTTTGAGAGTGCTGGTGGCAGCAGAGCGAAGGGTGTGTGAGGAGGTCTGGGGGGAGAGGAGTTCCTGCAGGTATAGGGGGGCATGCCCATAAATGCACTGGTGGGTGAGAAGGGAGACCTTGAACTCAATTCTGTATGTAACCGGGAGCCAGTGAAGGGATTTCAGGACAGGGGTGATGTGCTCGTTGGGAACAACTGCTGTAGAGGTTAGATTTTCTCAGTGTATTAACAGAAGCAAACATCAGTGGATAAATGCATTAAAGTCACCGTGGGTGGATCACACTCACGCTCTGGCTTCTCCATCCATCACAGTGGGCTCGTTCTGCCAGCAGGTGGGTGCAGCGCTCTGCTCTCCAACTGTCTGTGCAGCAGCAGCATGACGGTGCTGAATGTTTGAGTCGATCTGCTCCTGAATAAATGAAGCAAACAGAAGAGTGAAGCCAGGCCAGAGCGCTCAGAAAGGAGGATAAATAAAAGACGTAAAGCATAAACATTCGTGCAGATTTGGCCCCTCATTGCTGCTCTGAGAACTCGCCAGAAAGAACTTTCCATCCTGTGAAATGTTTCTGCAAAAGTCCTCCCACATTAATTCAACATCTGTAAATCTCTGCAGCATCTGTGGAGTATGAATGAGAGTCCAAACACAGGTTTTATTTTCACTTAACCCTCCTGTTTTTTTGTCATAACTGTAGTTTTCTTTCATAAAACTGCATGAAAATTACATGGATGGTTCCACACTTTGCTTTTTGCGTGTGAAACTAGTTATGAATATTTCTGTTAAATGTAAAGCATCTTATTCTTGCAATTTTTTGGAGCTGTCTTGATCAAACAACCAAAAAAATGTGACACGCTTTGTGACACTAATAACAAGAAACATAAAGCTTTTCGAGCTTTAAGGAATGATGTAATGAAACATTTGCAGTTAGAAAAGATCAAATTTACTCTAAGAGGAAAGATATATATATTTTTAATCAATATTGCAGCTATTTATAGACCACTATAACAAAAACAACCCAGTGAAAAAATAACATGAGTATTTCACATCCTCCAAGTTGTTGTTCAAATATAACAATTTTGATCTCATACGTGAATGTATGTATTTAAATGTATGTTTATAAGCATTTTTATTGTTGTTTTAACTCATTCAAGTTTACTTTGGTATATATTTTTTTACATTATGTTTGATAATATCTTAATTTCCCATGTATTTATAAACAAAGATTTAATGAGTTGAATTGATTCGTATTTGAAGAAGGAATAACCCTAATAAAATGAAATAAAATGAATTAAAAAAAAAGATTATAGCATCTTACTGCCATTAAAGAAATTGATATGACTTCAAACCAACCCATCTGTGATAAAACATCAATATATGTACCTCTAATAATAACTTTAGAGCAAAAAAAAGCAAATTTCAGCTTTTTTTCTGCTCAAAAAGAGGTATATTTTCACATTAAAAAGGTCTATTATATTGTATATCACAAAAGTCATTGTTAAATATTTTTGAATATGTTGGAAAAGTCTTGGCAAGAAGGGAGAAACAAAAATTAAATAGGAGAAAATTTTACACAGTTTATTTTATAAGCAGTCAGAACAGATAGTGCAGAGTCGATTTGAAGACAATATGAGGGTTAAATGGGACAAAAAAATAAAGCTAATGTAATAAAGTGGCATTTCTCACTTTGCTACATCCTTTTACTTTTCCCACAAGAAGAATTGAAGGATATTGTCCCGTCTCAGCTGCTCCAGTTTCATTGAACTAAGAAGAGGGAGAGGTGGAGGAAATGTCAGTCACACAGCTGCTACATACTTAACAATAACCACAAAAGGTGTAAAAGCTAAAGTGGGAGGTTTATGAATACAAAACACACCAACAATGTGTGGACTGTGATGCAGTAATAACCTGTAAAACTTTTTATTCAATAAAATGCTGTCATTTACAGCATCTGCTCTGTGGAAATGCAGTAACTGTTATAGTAATTGTCTAAATGTGCAGTAGTTTACTGTTAATGCAGCAAGTACATGGTAACAAATGACTGTAAAATTACTGGGAAATATCAACAGTAAAATCCTGTATAATAAGACTTTTAAAACAATATTTGACTGTATTAATGCTTCAAGGGAAGAAAAAAAAACATAACTTTTTCAATGCACATGTTGCTCTACTCTCTGAGGCATCGTGAGGCTATTTAAGATATCAGCAAAATAAAAGTGTCTGTAAGCACAACTCCTAACTGAACTCCTAAAAATCCTTAAAAAGCTACAAAATCTTATTATTCATATTACTATTATTATTGCTACTATTATTCTTATTATTATCATTACTGTTATTAATATAAAACTATTGTTATTTCTATTATTCTTGCTATTATTGTTATTATAATTATTAATTATCATTATTATTAATACTATTACTGCTTTTGTTTTGTTTTATTTGGTACTTTGACTATTATTTATTTATGTATTCAACACTATGTGTATCGATTTTATATAATGCCTATTTTTACAAGATGTATCTGTATCTTTACCAAAAAATTGAATAAAAAAAGAGTTTGGGAAAAAAAAAAAAGCTACAAAATGCAATAACTGTTAGGTTATAATTCATAAGTTTAACTCCTCCCATCTGTTTAGCAGAGCTACAGCTCATGAGCTTTACCCAGAATATCTTTGTTAACTTTCTGCAGCATCCTCAGCTTTATATAGTACAAAACTGTAAGTTGTAGTAGTTGACTATTAGGGAGGATAGGTGAGAATTGAAACACCCAGAATGCATTGCTTATCACAGTTTTATACAGCTATATCAACATACAGTATATGACTTTTTGGATTCTGCTGTAACTTAATATCAAAGTCTTAAAGTGTGACTGTCTCATCAAAGCTCTTGTTGATTGTTCACAGGTTTATTTTTGACATTTCTTGCATGCATGACATTTTTCTGAACTCCCTTTCCTGATTCGATTAAACCTGCACGATTAAAGAGTAAAAAGGAAGTGAAACTCAAGTGTTTGTTACACACACACACACCCTCAGAGGCTGCTCAGACTCCCTGCAGACTGAGTGTATTTGCCTGGCAGAGCGGTGACACAGTATTTTATCCAGGCCAAATTACAGCAGGTTTATGCATGCACTAACCTACTTAGTCAACAGAGGAGGTCTCCTGACTGCACCAGGTGTCCGTCTCTGTTCCTATGTCCTTTTAACTGCAGCCATTTCCTGCTCTGAATCCTTTTTTCAGACCTGTTTTTTTTTTTAGCTGCTGGAACATGTTCTGAAATTCTCCTCTTGGCCTCAAAGTGAAAGCTTCTGTTTTTAGATTCGAGCGACTTAATGATGCAGCACCTGTGAGAGTTAACGAAGAATCATGGATGGAGCAGCTCCAGTGCGCTGATGCATATTCAGAAACCTGCTTAGTAACATTTGCCTCCATCAAAAGACGATCAATAAGCGTCTGAATGCTACATCATTAAGCCGCTGTGAGGTATTGATCAGGGCTTTGCTGACTTTGGCCTCAGGAGTTGCTGAGTGGCTCTTTGCAGCCACGAGGTGTCTCACCACTGCTCCTGTGGTTGAAACCCCTGAGCTGCTCCCTCAGCTGGAAAATCTGAATCTGGTTTCATTTCAGGATCCAAAGTTTGACAGTTTTGCTGAAAAGTGTGAGTTTTCTGTCATGTTGCTGTGATAGGTCACTCCGCCCTGTGGCTGAACGACACAAAGCAGGTTGTATCATTTAATCAAAAAGCTGGCCTGACCTCAACACAAACTCATATTTTTCTGAGCTGCCTGTGCTGGGAAGTTACAACAATGAGTCGTACGCAGGCACCGAGTTCCTGCAAATCCCACGGTAGAATAGGCGGCATAAACAGACGTTTCCTCCAACTGCTGCTGTGCCAACACCATCAACTTTACTGTTTAACACGCAGGAGTAAACACACAGGAGCAAGAAAATACTTTATCAAAATAAACGCCAACAAATCATTTGTTTCTGATTATTTAATGTGCCTTAGTTTGATTCTCAGGTCTGAACAAGTTGCAAAAATAATCCAATTGTGATTATTTTTCCTCATATTGCAGTTTCTATTTATTTTGTGATTATCTTTAGGTCCCCCAATGCAATGCACTGTTCACATCAATTGTTATATTGAAGGGGGTGATGTCTATGTTTTTTTTAATATTCTTGTTTTGACTATGGATAAACAAAAACATGGGCGAAAAAAAAAGATTTTAGTAAAAAAAAAAAAAAAAAGAAGAAACTTTGCTTTATGTAAACCCATTTTTGCCTGTGGGAAAAAAACTTGGCTTTATAATGATTTTTTTTCCCATTTTTTTTTTTCTGTAGGCCCATATTGAGTCAAAATATGAGATTAGGAAAAGTCAAAATTGTAAGCTAAAAGTCAAAATTTTTTGATTGAAAATGACAAAATTTTATAATTAAATTAAAATTTAAAATTCAAAGGTAAAATTCTGAGATGCGAAGTCAAAAATTTGAGATCAAATTTCCAAATTTCAAAATAAGAAGTCAAGATTCTGAGATAAAGTTGAAATTTTGAGATTTTTTATCTAATAATTTTGACTTTTTATCTCAAACTTTTGACTTAATGCAGGCAAAGTAATCCCAATTTTTCATTTTTTTAATATTTTGAACTGCTCGAGGGCAAGCTTCCATCTAAAAAATAATAACAATAAAGATTAAAGTTGAAATTTTGAGATAAAATTTTGAAATTTTGAAATGCGAAGTCAAGATTCTGAGATAAAGTTAAAAAATGTGAGAAAGAAAAGTCAAAATTTTGAATTTGCATCTAATAATCCTGACTTTAATCTCAATCTTTCGACTTAATACGGGCAAAAAAAAAAAAAAAAAAAAAAAAAATTCAATTTTTTTTATATTTTTAACTGTCAGAGGTTGGCTTCCATACTGTTTACAAAACATCCCAAAAAATAGTAAGAATAAGTCAAATAAATTCAGGAATTTTTGTCAAGTATTCAAGAAGTAATAAATTTCGTTTTTTGAACCACCTTATTTTGAATTTTTAACCCATAAATTAGTATTTTTATCACCTAAATTTGATATTCTGTCCCAATTTCATCGTTTATTGTCTCATATCAACTTTTTATCGTCTTGTTTTGCCTTTTATCCTTTAAATAATAAAGAAAAATGTAATGTCTTATTTTGACTTTATGTCTACACATGTATCACACACCTTTACAAACATGTTGATGAAGGATAAAAATATTGGAAACAGTTGAGTTGCCAGATATTCTTTGTGATCTGAGTATTTCTGTGCCCTCCTGCAGAAATCAGCAGGTTTTGATGTTGGCCTCTTGTGCCTGAAAGCATCACTGAGCCTTTTTGCAAATCACTCCTCTGCTTGATGCAACATAAGCTCAACCTCGAAGCCCTACCCAAACCGAAACCAGCCAATCACGATCCCAATCCCTGGGTTTCATCAGCTCTCCGGGTTTTCCAGGCTGCCCGTGTCTCGTCCCACTCACACTCTCTGTCAGAGCGCGGCGTTGACAGCCACTGGCCACTGAGCAGCCCACTCTGTCGGGGTTTGTGTCTCCATGCAAGACTGCTGAAAAAGAAGCTCTGACTCTGCTTTTCTTTTCTTTGCAAAAGGCAAACAATTCAACCAGAGCCCGTGCACGGCCCAGGAAGCACAACAAGTGACAAGAAGCTTCAAGTCAAGTCTGTTTTTTTTCTAGACTCATCAGTGTCTCTCAGCTCCCTGCACAATGTCTGGAGAGGACGCACCTGCCCAGCAGCAAAACGCCGTGGACCAGAAGCAGGAGACCAAACCCGCTGAGGAGCCCAAAGCTGATCCCCCTAAGACGGACTCTGCACCCGCTGCTGCCGCTGAAGCAGCCGCCACCCCCGCGGCGACCACCGAGAAGGCCCCCGAGGAGGAGACGTTCACGTACCGCGCCCTGGTGCTCACCGGCCACGGGGGCTACGACAAAGTCAAGCTGCAGGTGAAGAAGGGGAAGCCCACGCTAAAAGCTGGGGAGGTTCTTGTCAGAGTCAAGGCATGTGGGCTAAACTTCGCGGACCTGATGGCTCGACAGGGGCTGTACGACCGGATGCCATCCCCGCCGGTCACCCCTGGGATGGAGTGCTCCGGGCTGGTGGAGGCTGTGGGGGAAGAAGTGACGGACAGAAAAGTAAGCGTACGAGCTTCTCATGTATTTTCTTCACACTGAAAGTTCTCACTGAGTGTCTTTGTGTCATTGTCTCAGTGATGAATTTGTGTCTCACTCGGTTTTTTTTGGAGCTACATCTGGATATGGGCGTGTCAGGCTCGAGCTGGTGGCGCTTTTATACACACATAAAAGACTTCACGAATTCAATACTTGCAGAATACTCATAGAAAACAATCAATAATAAAAGATTAACTCTCAAAATGATGAGCAGAATACATTTAAGGCGCGTTCATTCATTCAGCCGCTCGTGCGTAAAGACGCAGCACTTGTTGTGTCAGCGTGGAGGAAAAAAGCTCTTTATTCTTCTCAGGATGGGAGATGTTTTAAATTGAGATGCACAAAGTGTGAAGATGACAAAAGCTGAGTTTAGAGAAAGAAGCAGCAGCAGCAGCAGCAGGAGGCGTCGCCCCTTGTCTCCCCAACAGCGTTGTGTCTGTGCGCACTTGGATTGAGCAACTTGAAGTGGAAAAAATAGTTGTGTGTGACGAGATGGGGATGTGATTACAGCTCATTTGTGTGTGTGTGTGTGTGTATGTGTGTGTGTGTGTTGTTGGTGTGAAGTCTGAACAAACACGTGCTAAACAGCTAGATGCTTTGCTCCACTCTTGCTGCACCTACGCTGGTCTGCGCTTCGATGTGTGCCAAGGCGCGGAGAGCTGCGTCAGGGCAGCAAAGATGAGACCGGAAATAGGAGTGTTGTGCCTTCTGAGTAAAAATCTAGCAGAGAAAATGTAAAATATGAAGAAGAAAGAAGCAAAAGGTTATAAAAAAGATCTCAAAATACTTGGTGTAATCTCATTTTTCTTCCACACCCCTCTATGGCACGAAACCTCCTCTTAGGGCTTCTCCCCTAAAATGTGAGAATGAATCAGGCTTTTATTTTGGAGACACTCTCTCTGTGCTCTTCTTCCTAATTTTTCTGACTTGACTCCGGTGGTGGAGACAGCTCACCGACGCCTTTTGTTACCGGGAGCGACGGTGGCGCACAGATTCACCGATTGGAAAGGGCGAGGCAGCATCAGACAGCGCGATGTGTGAGAGACAGATCATCACTCAGCCTCTTTGTCAACACAGAAAGAGAGCCTCTGTTGTGGCCTGTTAAGAAGATATACAGCCATAAATACAACATCATGAAAGTTATTTCAATCAAAGAAACATTTAAATAGATTTCTTTCCATATTCAGCCACAGAGTTTGAAGTGGGTTCAGGGAATTATTGTCACTTTCTTTCTCTCACTGAATGATGAGTCACAGCCTATACGTCTGTTTCTGGCAGTGTGGCATCTCCATGTTAACGCCTTTGTGAGGCAATTAAACAACAAAGGCAAAATGTTACACATCAGGCAGTGATGAGTCACAGTGTTTGTTGTAACAGCTCCACATTTTCTCACATCAGCTCGTTAGTATGTGCGGTTAACACCACGCGGATCATATGTGGGGTGCGAGAGCAGTATCAGTGCATCTGGCTGGGAGTGGCACATGGAGCCGTAAATCCATATGGATGAGGAATAAATGCAGAGTAATGGGACGATGATTAGAGACAGGACACACACACACACACACACACACACACACACACACACACACCTCAGGAGGTTGTGTTTCCAAATGTCTTTATAGCTTCTTTCCACATTGTCAGTAATGTAGATTGGATTTAAAGGTCAGGCACCACATACACACACACACACACACACACACACATCTTGTCATCAACCCCCCACATCACCCTGCGGTCTTTAGCTTATAGAATTAAGAGCCAATCCTGCTAATGGATGGAGATCTCTGAGCTGTTTTGGCAGCTAACGCAGGGGGAATGTGCTGACCCTGATGGCACTGAGTTTTTGGGAGGTTTGTCAGATACTGCAGCACACACACACATGCACACACAAACACACACACTCTTACAATGAAGGGTGTGTCTCATAGTTTGGCTCTTTAAAGAACATAATGCAACATAAACATTAACAGATAAGATGTTTTTGTAAAGCTGGTGCAGATTTATAGACAGAAAAATTTGACTTTTTTTTTTTTTTTTTTTTTAATCTCACTGTCATTTTTCAACTTATTAACCACCACATGCTTTGCGTTATATTCCTGCAAGACCAGCGCCTCTTAAGGGGGAACAGATTTGAGTGAAGTAATAGTACAGTGTCCTCACCTCAGATGACCTCAGCGAGGGAGCAGGGGGGAGAAGTGTAACAGTGAGTAAGCGAGTGAAGATGGGAAAATATCTCACTCAGGCTCCCTTGGCACCAACCTCAGCACTTTTTTTTTTTTTACCTCCAGGACTTTTCTTTTTCTTTTTTTTATTTTATTATTTTCATCCTCCTCTGTGAGTTCTGGTTGGATCTGACCCACATGTTCTCAATTACCTCCCTCTGGCCCACATTGTCAGTCTGGTATTTCCTTCCAGCCCTCCCTCCAGCTCTCCATCTATCTCTCTTTTTCTTTTTGGTATAATCTCTTGATTCTTCGTCCTGCCGTCATTTTATGTCAGCATCAGTTCGATGTGTAACAAACAGCTGGTATTAGAAAGTGACTCTTTGTCAGTGCAGAGTTGCTTTGAGAATGGTGACGATGTACGGTGGCTGGTAGGTGTCATATGACTTGCAAAAGCCACATCTAATGTTAAAATCCTTCAACTTTAAGCGGAACTGAAGTTATCTTTTATAATGAGGTTAAACAACATATCAAAAGTATTAAACATTCCACTAATATAAGAGCTATTACTAATTATTTATGTGCTTTTTAATGTATTTTTGTAACATATATATATTTAAATACTGCCTCTAAATGCATGTAACCCCCTTGCATTTGTTATTTCAGTTTTGTTTTGCACTGTCCTGCATAACATCCCCTCATAAATATTTAAAATTATTATTCTTTTTCTTACTTTCACTACTTTTAAAAAGATTTGTCCATTGAGATAACTGTCTGAGGGGAAAACGCAAATTGTTAAGCTCCTTTAACTTCTGTTCTGTTGTGTTGAAACTTTTGCAAGTCGTCTGACACCTACAGGCCACCGTAACGATGGCACAAATTACAAGTTTTGTTGAAACCCAAGTGTGTTATTGTTTTTAAACCAGAAATAATCCAGTTTTAATTCCCCTATTTTGAAATATATGTTGGAGAACATAGTTAGCGATGTATTTTGAGTTTAAATCAATGTTTTTCTCCTGTTTTAGAGATTACAGAACAAAGTGAAGTTAAAGTTTTGAGAGAATACTAACTTATATTGAAGAATGTTAAAAAATTCTGATATTATTTTCAAAAACCTTTATTTTGAAAAGCCGTAATCATCCAGGGACAAGAGGTTGTTGCAGGTGTTTGTGGACAATTATAAGAATTAACTTGTAATTCAATGTAAAGACTCGACATGTGTCACTGGTTTTATGGAAATTAAGGTAAATCTGACTATAACAACTGATTTAATCGTAGGTTTAGCTGATATTTTATGATTGTAAAGTTTGGTTTTGCCTCTAATTTCCACCGTCTTGATTAGGGCTGCATGATACTGGGGAAAAAATGATATCAGAATTTTTTTTTTTAGGTTTCCTGCTTCTCTCTGTTCAGCTGAATTCTCCCTGAAATGATGAAAACAGACTCAATCACCTCTGACTCTGTGACACTGTTTGTGTTTGCAAAGAGTCTTAATCATGTTGATATCTGTTAATTATAGGAAATAGGAAAAGGCAGAACGATCATTTTTTGATATGATGGAATAGAAATATTGATCAAGAAGAAGCTTTAACTTGTGTTGATTCATAACGGTTTGGGAACAATGATGTTTTTGGAAGCGTGGCGTTCTCATTTGCATAATCAGGTGCAGTCAGGCGGCGTGTATGAAAGCAGGGCGTGGCCTCCTCTTCCCCGTAGCATCACACAAACCGTGTTAACACCTACGCTGACACCAGAGAGATATCATGTTTCCTTTTAATCACATTCACAGGAGTCATACAGCCTTCGTGGGCGTCGACATCTAACCTTCATCTCTCTTCGACCTCGCTGTTGCAAAAAAAAAACCTCCTCATCCTTTTTTCACTCCTCATCCTTTTTTTTTTTTGTTCTTTTTTTTTTTTGCTGAGATCATCAGAAAAGCAGCATGCCCCAAAATTGAATCACCGACTGATTAAGTCTATTCATATACGACTAACTGGAAGTGTCTTTGTTCGCTCGCTCCCCCCCTCCCGCACTCTTGACCCCGACTGTGACTACATTTAGCAGAGCATGAAAGCAGAGAGAGGAAATGCAAGAAGTGTGTGTTTGCGTGTCACATTGTGAAGATGTTGTAACAGAGCTGTCACAAGGCTCGCTCGCTCGGCCTTGAATGTCTCTCTACTCTGATTCTGTGACTGTCAGTAACTCACATGCTGGACGTGGGTGCAGGAGAATAGAGCTTGAATGTGTGAGTCATATTTGTGTGTTTCCTGTAAAAGCCTGAACTCCCCCGTCTATCGATTTGTGCCACTCTGTAGTTGCAATTACAGTCGAGCTGGTGATGAGTTTTAGGAGCTGCAGAGAAGAGAAACGGCAAAAAAAGAGGAGCGGTGAAAGTTTGAAAATAAAGCAAATGACTGAAAGATGCAGGTCTGAAAAGAGAAAGAGAGAGGAAAAGAGAGAGAGGGAGATCTCTCTAATTGGAGTGGATAGACAGTGAGGCGCATGGCTCCCTCCAGACCATTAGAGAGGCCCGGGTGGAGCGGGTTTGTTCCCAGGAGGAGAGAGCTTGTCTTATGCTCAGCCATGAGGAAGAATCTGGCAGAGTCTCTGATGAGCAGAGAGGCCGTCCTGATCATCAGTGAGATGGGCCCCATTGTCCCGTCTCCCTGATGATCAGGACAAGGAAGAGCCAACGGACGAGAGTGAGGATGCTCCTCCTTAGAGCTGGACAATCAATCCCAAACTAGAGTAAACCACAATATGTCATGTTGCAATATTCTAATCGCCGATAGTGCAATATGTCTATAACCTGGAATGTGTCAGAATATCAGCAGTAGATGTTTTATGGTCAGCGTAACTCAACTCTGCTCACCCAAAGAGACAAACTGTTGAAGACTATCTTTGCAAAAGCAACAATCCAAGTGGTAAATAAGAGGAAATACAGCAAAAAGTATCAAATATACTCATAATGGCAAAAAAATGCCAAAGAGCAACAAAAATGAGCAAGAAAATTGAGGGGCTTGAAGAAAAAAAAGTCAAAAAGGGTGAAAAGGTGACAAAAGCTGTGGTAATTGGTAATAATGGCTAAAGACAATGGCCAAAAAGTGGCAAAAAAGAGCGAAAAGTGATCAAAATGAACACAAAATAAGTATTGTCAAGAAAATCCGAGAAAAAAAAAATCTTGGAAATGAATCAGAAGGGAATAAAAAAGGGTGAATAAAGTGACAAAAAGAAAATAAGAATGGGGTAAAAATGGTCAAAGACAACAAAATTGGCAAGAAGTTGGGATGAAACTTAAAAATAGTCACAAGGAAGGGGGGGGGGGACAAAGCAACAAAACAGTCAAAAGTGGTAAAATTGGCCAAAGGGAATGAAATTTGGAAATTGTTGGGATGAATCATAAAAATACTTATAATGGCAAAAAAAAATGCAGAAGAGCAACAAAAATGAGCAAGAAAATTGGGAAGCTTGAAGTAAAAAAAAAAAAAAAAAAAAAAAAAAAAAAAAAAAAAAAAAAAAAAAAAAAAAAAAAAAAAAAAAAAAAAAAAAAAAAAAAAAAAAAAAAAAAAAAAATCAAAAACAGGGACAATTGGTAAAAATTGGCCAAAGGCAACAAATAATGCAGAGAAAGTTGGGATGAAACTTAAAAATAGTCATAAAGAGGGGGGGAAATGGCCCAAAAGTGGCAAAGAGGCGTGAAAAGTGATCAAAATTAAAATTAAAAAACGAAAAATGAGCAAGAAAGTTGGGGGAAACTCAAAAAAAAAAAAAATGTCTGAAGGGAGCAAAAAAGGTGAAAAAGTAAAAGAAAAAAACAGTGGATGGTAAAAAAAATTGGCTAAAGACTACTGAATTGGCAAAAAGTTGGGATGAAAAAGTGAGAGGAGTGAAAATTGATTAAAATGGACACAAAGCAACAAAAATTGGCAAGAAAGTTGGGAAAAATCTCAGAAATTATTCAGAAGGGAGTAAAAGGGGTGAAAAAAAGGGACAAAAAGAAAATAAAAATGGGGTACAAATGGTCAAAAACAACGAAATTGGCAAAAAGCTGGAATGAAACTTTTAAAATTAGTCACAAGAAAGGGGAAAATGCTCCGAAAGTGGAAAAGAGAAGTGAAAAGTCATTAAAATAAACACAAAGCAACACAAGTTGGCAAGAAAACTGGGGGAGAGATCTTGGAAATTAATCAGAATAGAGTAAAATTGGTGAATAAAGTGACCAAAGTAAAACAGTCAAAAGTGGTAAAATTGGCCAAAGGCAACAAAATTGGCAAGAAGTTGGGATGAAACTTTGAAAATAGTCAGAAGGAGGGAAATAAATGGCCCAGAAGTGGCAAAGTGGAGGGAATAGTGATTAAAATGAACCCAAAGCAACAAAAATTGGCAAGAAAATTGATGAGAAATCTTGGAAATTAATCAGAGGGGTTTTAAAAAAGGTGAATAAAGTGACAAAAATAAAAATGGGGTAAAATTGGCCGAAGACAACAAAAAATGGCAAGAAAGTTGGGATGAAACAAATTTAGTCAGAAAGAAGCAAAATAAGGTCCAAAAGTGACTAAAATGGGCAAAAAAAATGTCATGGGTTGTTGTTGTAGCATAATTAATGTCACTGTTCATGTTCTACAATGTGTTTGTTGGAATACACATAAGATGAGGGACTTGGAAATAATTGCACAAAACAAAATCGCACTTGCAATTCAGGGAAAAATAATAGTAATTGGATTATTCTTGGAAGTCAATCAGCCCTCCTCCTCCTCCTCCTCCTTGCAAAGACAAACCCACAGACAGTGAAGGATGAAGAAACCAGGGGGGAAAGAGAAAGGCTCGGAAAGTCGACGCAGACAGAATGACACAAGGGGAAGGAAGATGTTCTAAAGTCGTCCGAGGAAAAGCAGACGGGAAGTGAAAGAGAAAGAAAGGGGGAAAAAGTGAGAAGAATGGAAACATGGCGGGAGGGGGGGGGGCTGTGTCGGGAGGAAGAAAACAGGAAGAGAGTTATAATGCGGCTGTCGTCTCTGTTTCCTGTGTCCCTTGAGCCGCTTCTTCTGATTGGTCGTTGAGGGGTAAGTTTAGATCCAGGCTGGGCTGTTTGATTGGAAGGAGCCTGCTGTGATAAGGAAGAGCTGGAAGATGGAGACTGCAGCACGTAGAGCCACGTCTGATCCAACAGGTTATCACCTCACAGACTCTCCAGGGTTTGATGTCTGCGAGCAATAAACCACACTCTTCCTGCGCCTGCTGCACGGCTCGCAGCATTCCCACAGCGCCAGAGAAACCGTCGAGCTGCAGATGGCAGGAAGCTCCAGACCACTTCAGGATCTAGCAGTTAAACCTCCTGGGGCGCTGAACCACGAACGCTCCAGAAGTTAATAAGCTGAACAACTCAGCTACTAGATATACGACGCCAATTCTAATGAAGCTGGGAGGTTGTGTAGAATGTAAATAAAAACAGAATTCAATGATTTACTGATCCTGTCTGACATTGAATTCATTACAAAGACATTAACAGGTTGTTTAACAGGTGAGTGTCATGATTGGGTATAAAAGGAGCATCCCCAAAAGGCTCAGTCCTTCACAAGCAAAGATGGGGCCAGGTTCACCACTTTTTCAACAACTGCGTGAGGAAATAGTCCAACAGTTTAAGAACAATGTTTCTCAACTTTGTCCAACTGCAGGAATTGATGGATTTCATCATCTACAGTCCATAATATCATCAAAAGATTCAGAGAATCTGGAGAAATCTCTGCACGTAAGCAGCAAGGCCCAAAACCAACATTGAATGGCCGTGACCTTTGACCCCTCAGGCGGCGCTGCATTAAAAACCCACATCATTGTGTAAAGGATATTAGCACGTGGGCTCAGGAACACTTCAGAAAACCATTGTCGGTTAACACAGTTCATCACTACATCTACAAGTGACAGTTCAGACTCTACCATGCAAAGACAAAGTCAGACATCAACAACACACACAACAACAGACACTAACCCTAACTCTTTTTGGAAATCATGGACATGGTGTCCTCTGGGCCAAAGAGGAAAAGGACAATCCAGATTGTTCTCAGCGCAAAGTTCAAAAGCAGCATCTGTGATGGTATGGGGGGGTGTTAGTGCCCATTGCATCATGGGTAACTGTCCCAGTATCTGTGAAGGCAGCATTAATGCTGAAAGGTACAAACAGGTTTTGGAGCAACATCTGCTGCCATCCAAGACACTTTGTCTTTTTCAGGGACGTCCCTGATTATTTCAGCAAGACAATGAAACCAAGACACATTCTGCTCCTGTTACAACAGCGTGGCTCTGTACTTTGACTGATGGATGATCAGAGTCATAAAGTTCAAGATCCTAACTTCATACCATGGAGGGTCAACTAGAGTAAATAGAAAGAGTGGAGTGTATTTTCCACAGTGGAAAGATTGTGGAAGCACAGCAGGAAGTTATGATTGACTGAGAGAAGAATGAAATGAAAAATAAACAACAGGCTTAGCATACAAACTATGATCCGAACTGTTAATCCTTGGTATTAGCACGTCAGTTTCTCTTTGCTCATTTCCTCATGAATTCCTGGAAACAGCTCTTTTCTTTCCTGTTGTTTAAATGACTCAACACACAGTCATGTTTTTTTTTCTGAACACTCACCTCTTTTTTATCACAACACCAGCCACTGAGTTATGACTTTGTGTTTACTGGTGTTTCATTGTTTTCAGCCTGAGCCGTTAATTGATTCTCCCTCCTCTCCCTGTCACAGGTGGGTGATAAGGTGATGGTGCTGAACCGCTTCGGCCTGTGGCAGGAGGTTGCCGTGGTGCCCGCGAGCCACACCTTCCTCATCCCTGAGGGCATGAGCTTCGAGGAGGCCGCCGCTCTGCCCGTCAACTACATCACCGCCTACATGATGCTGTTCGACTTCGGGAACCTGCGGCCAAACCAGAGCGTCCTCATCCACGCTGCTGCAGGTAAAGAGACGTCTGAGGTCGAAAAATGATGCAGAGAATAAAGCCTACCTTCATATTTGCGCAAATTTAAGAAAAAGAAGAAAATAAACTTATCAATTTTTACACTCTGAATCATGCTATATAAGACAACACACATGCACAAACAGCACTTTTGCACAGAAAAGTGCAGAGTCATGGTTTTGCATCCTCAGTGCAAATCCGAGCATTTGGGAGTTTGGTGCTTTTGTCAAGGATTTTATGCTCCCAATTTTGGTCCATGCTTGTGCTCGAACCAGCGACCCTCCCTGACTGACGTATGGTTAAGCCACGCCCCCTCAGCTCGCTCTGACAAACAATGAACATTCAGTACCAGGCTTTATGGCAGGTGACTCAGTAGGAGACATTTTCAGGAGGTTATTGATGCTTTTTGGTGGCAGAAAGATCACACATCATTCAGAAGTCATCAAAAGAGTCTTAACTACACATTAGATGGATTTGTGAATCATTTTATTGTTGAGAAGGTTGATGGAAACCTATAGAAGTTCAGGTTTTTGTTTCAGAATATGGGAAAAAAAATCTAAGGTCCTTTTTTACCATCTTTACCAAAAATGTCCTTTTTTGTTTGATGCTACAAACTTTACATCAATTTATTCAACATAATGTTTTCCAACCTTCATTACCCGGCTTGAAGAGCAAGCTCATGGGTAATTTGGCGTCACTTGAAAACAGTGGAGATGCATCGTCTGGCAGCAACTTAACTGGAAACCTAGATTTAGCTTTATGTTTGAATCCTGCAGCAAAGAGTCATATTGAGTTAGTTTAATATCATTGCATTACTTAACTTTACATTTAGAGTAATTTCAGTTTAATGCATTCAGCTCTTGAGGCTCCACACAAAGACTCTGCAGCATCAAATTTGCAAGAGTTTCTCCTGTTTATGCATCTTCTTCTGTATGAGTTATGACTGCACAAGCTCCACCCGCTCTGAGAGGTCAGAGGTCATCATGAGTTGGAGAGAGGAGTTTATGCAGGGAGCAAAAAGCACCTGTTTTAGGGCGGGATGCATTTGATTTCTGCTGTGTTTTCAAAATAAAAGCCAGCTGGAGAGGTCGGGGAGTGCATTAGCCAAGAGAAATTGTTCTCCCGTTCGCTCTCCTCTCGCTATCTGTCGGCGAGCAGCTTTCACTTCTCTGGTTCCCACCGTTTCTGTGCTGAGGGAGTCAGAATGGGATCCCTCAGCGTTCGGGACGGTGTGTGGGTGTCGGTGAAGTGAGCGCATAATGAAACCTGAGCTTGGGAGGAAAACATGAGGAGAAGCTCTGGGGAGCTGCTGGTCCAGGTGGAGCCATCCCTCAGCTGTGAGCAGTAAAAGGATGACTTGCAGAACGAGCGTTGGAATGTGAAGGATCCCCAGTCGCCTGCTCATTCGTTTATAGGGTTAATGTTGTGCAGAGGAATCTAAACTCTTTTTGTTCCTCATATGACCCCGCTCATGTCACATACGATGTTTTCATAGAGTGTGTGTGTGCTATAGGAGGAACGCTAAGGAAGCGTGGTGTAACCGGTCGAGGTGGCGTGTCTGGTTTCTGGTGGTGGGCTGTTGGTGTTGGCTCGCCGGCTGTCTGGACATCAGGATTGAAAAAGCATATTACCGAGATTATGACAAAAACATTTGTTCAGCAGTCTGCTTCAGTGCTCTCGGTCATTCTCTGCACATTCTAATATAACAGGAAAACTGCTTGTTGAGATGAGTATTGATAGGGTTTTATTGATACCAATGCTGATTTTCTATTGTCAATAACATCATATTGAGTTTATAAGTGAAGAAATATGAAATTGGTCACTAGATTTAAATATCTCTGGACAAAAATGAATGAACAGAAATATGTTATAATCGCACAACAGGTGATGTTGATGTATTTTTTTGTTGTATGTTAATGACAGAAGCAGGTCACTGAGTTAGATTTGAGTTGTTTGGAACCTTGTGCTTGCCGTAGTTGTGCTGCACTTCCTGTTTGGAAAACATTTACATGTTAGTATTTTAAAATTTTTGAGTTCACAAACAGTTATTGTGATAAGTTTCTGTGATGAAAGATGGAATTCTGTTTGGAACCTAGATATATTGATGTATGCTAACTGTGAGCATGTCAATGTAATTCCCCATATACATTAGCATCGAGCTAGCACTATTCTTCTGTATGGTTTTTGGGACCATTAGGAGATATGTAACATGTTGAATGTATTGAATCTCTTGTAAGAGAGTAACGTACATTCCTTTGTGTGTTCAGTTTTACAGTATGTTAAGTAAAACTACAGCAGAAAATTGTAACTAATGTAAAGAATTAATAAGGATTGAACCATTTCTTAAAGAGATTCTTAACAGGAGCAGGTTCTTGATTCCCATCCCTACAATTTGTTTTCTTGGGCCGTGACTTTTTTTGGGTGGGACAAGCGGTTCTTAGGGTGAAATAATTTGGGAAACATTGCTCCAGTGGCCACTTGAGGTACTGCATTTGCATTTTTTTATTCACATGAAAGGTTGTTGGTACATTGTTGCTCAAAAAAGCACAGAAAATCTTCTTAATCCTCTTTATCTTCTTAAATCTTACAAATCTAGTCGTAGATCAATTAGCTTTGGTTTAAAAACAGGATTTTATTATTACATTAATGACTGTTGATGCCCTGCAGCAATGACATGAAGAACTATTTGAAGTATTTCTCTGATTTAAGAAGTAAAATACTCCAGCCTTTGTTTCAAAAAGTGAACAAAATCATGTTTTATTGCCTTGTCGTACGTTCAGCTCCTCCTGGTTTGATTCTTATCCATGTTCAATATTAAATGAGGGACTTTCACTGCACATACTTCAATTAAAATTCCATATTTTAACTTTGTTTTTCCATGAATCTTGCCAAAGTCCATCCCGAGCTCCATATGAGAACACAGAGCTTTGATTGTATTCAGATTGTGAATCAGTAATTAATACATACCGTGTTGCACTTGACCCTGCCTGCAGCTCCAGCGAACATTGGAGCCAATAACACGCTCGGTTTTCTCATGAGACTGTTGCACAAACTGTCGTATATCCTGCAGACATGCCTACACAAACCCTGCATTCCTGCTGGATCAGTTTATGCTGCACAGAGATAAAATAGTAAGCTTTTTATCTGAGGAGTAGGAGTTTTAGTGGTGCAGACGACAGGACTGACGGTTTGTTTTTCAGCCTGGGTCACAGTTTGGTAATATACCGTGTAATTTGAATAGAAGGCTGAAGTATATTTGCAGAAATAGACTCTCCACGTTCTGTATCATCAATCTTTCCAACAAAGCATCTTTTCTAGTTATTGCTTCAGGGCTTCATTGTCAGTTGATCCGTGTCATGGTCAGCCTGTTTTTCCCCTCATTGAGATGTAATCAACTTATTCAATCATATTAGGACGAACAACGTCTTCCTTTCAGCTACTTTAAGATTATTTTGTACCACAAAGCTCCTCCGCCCAGAGTTTTCACCCCAAAAGGACGTAAATGAATGATGTTTATTTGACATCATTGACTTTAACAGCTGAATGATTGTTTTATTAGTCTGTGATCCTGATACTATGATATCATGTCCTTAATTTTTATTTCCTCAAATAAAAAACAAACTAAAGCATTTAGTTGTTTCAAGTCATAAAATTTAAAATCCAGGCTCAGAGCAGAACTTGTGGGTCTCTGATAGAGACTTCTGGAAGTTGTTGCCCCTGTTATAGACTTAAGAGAAGACCACACAAGAACCCTGAGTGAAGCCAGACTGTTTAAAGCTCCCCCTGGTGGCTGCCTGGAGTACTGTGCCTCCATTGCAACAAATGGTACATGGGTCAAACTTAGAACAGAGATTCGATCTTCCTTTTAACTCTACTTTTCTTTCTTCAAGACAACTTTTTACCAGATACAATGTGACGTGGTAATAATGTGACGACAAGAAAACTTTGTAAGTTTGTAGTGTAGTTTAGTAGCCGGCTACATTTAACTTAGCTACTCACAGCTTGGTGCTCTGAGACGTGTCCTTACCGTGTAATCTTAGTGAATCCTGGTTGTGTCCTACCAGTGCTCATCTACCAACTCCAACCTCACCAAGCAGAGCAAACGTAACCTGGCTCTTCATTTTATCGATAGACTCTCAGGTTTAAGCTTGTGTCTCAGCCTTTAGCTTCTGTTTTAGCCTTTAGCTTGTGCTCTATCACTCTCCTGTTAAGCTTCTAATCCTCTGTCCTTTTCTGTCAGAAAGTCCTGCTCCTATTTCCGCTATAACTATTAAGTAAATCGCAGAAATTGTTTTTCACCTCTCACTGCCAAGCTTCGTCAGCCATCATAGTAGCTAGGAATTAGCATTTAGAAATCTCCTATTTAAGTACTGAATTATCAATTTCAGGTATATTTCTAGATATGACTCTTTTTCAAGCTCACTTAGAAAGTCCTCACTGGGACTTTAAACACAGACTGTTAAAAAACTGAGATGGAGCAAGTGTTTTTTTCTTTTTATTGGTGAAAATTCCTCCAAAAAGTCAAGAAAAATGTCTTATCATAAGATATCAAAAGACAATTTGCCGCCTGAATTGCCTCACAGGAGTCATAGGATGATATAAATGCACTTTTCATGTTCATTGAAATAAGAGGTTGATGTTTCTTTGGCTCTTATTGAGTCGAATATCACATTTAGTTCTACAAATAATTCTTTTTCAGCCTCAGCAGTGAGGACAATTGTGCTGATTTCAGTGTTTTTTTTGCTGAATTTTGTAGCTAAGGGGTGACATTCGACAGCTCAGGTGTCACAGTCAGAGAGGGTAAAGTTGAGCTGATGATGTAAAAACAATTCAAAGCTAAATCAGTGCTGCATTAGTCACCATCAGCTCTCACTAAAGAGCATCATTTCCCAACAGGGAGGGTGACAACAGAGCGTCTGACCCGTCCTCAGCTTTAGTCATGGGTTTGTGAGTGTGTGTGAGAGTGTGTGTGTAAAAGTGAACAGTCCTCAGCTGCCTCTCTCGTGGCTCCGCTCCTGTCCTCTCTCTCTCCAAACAATAGCTTGTTGTATTTCCTCCCATCGTGCCTCCCTTTCCCCCCACCACGCCGCACATCTGCATCCTCCGTCCTCCTCCGTCCTCCTCGTCCTCCAACCCCGCGGCCCTCCCTGACCTCCGCTCCTTCTGCTCCCTCCGCCTGACCTTGACACATCCCTACTTTTTCCTCGCGGTCACTCGGGAACATGCGCACGTTCCCCCCGTTTGTTTTCCCCTGGGTGGAGGCGGAGGGAGCTTGGTGACATTTGGATGGATCTCGTGGGTCTTTCCTCCAACATCCTTTTTCTCTGACCTCTCCCTGAACTGGTCTGAATGTTTATGAACCCGGGCCAGAACTCCCCCCTACAACCACACCCACTGCACGCATTCCTGCATACATATGGGGCTTCGGCTGCGTCCAAAGATGACGTCCAGCTCGGTTTTATTTATGAGCTCTTCTGTGACTGCGCGCCAACCTTGAGTGTCATGCATTGTCTTTGGAGTGTGGTATGCATAATAGGTGGAGCTACCGTAACCCTTTGTGATCAATTCATCTGCTGTGTGTCCTTGAGGGACGGTGTGTGTCAGGACTTTGTGACATTTTGGCACCGACACAGCTGGAGTCTGTGCTTTAATTACAGCCCGGACGAATTATTCCTGCTAACAGAGCTGTGAGGTGCTGCAGACGGCGAAATAACATACAGCATCAATCAGCTCTGCTCATAAAGCTCCTCACACACTCAGCTCTGTTTAATGAGAGCTGTATTAAAGCTTTTATTTCTCCCACCTGCAGCGTCGTTTTTACTTTTAGCTTCCAGCTGCTTCATCACAACGCTGAGCGGTGACAGCAGCCACAGTTGAGTCATGTCTTTGGAAATTTTGTCTTCTAAGTTGTAAAGTTCTCTCGCCCAGAGTGAATCTTTGCTGTTATAAAATCCTCCCTCTGTGGATCCACGTACCTGACACTGACCTGTTTGCAGGATTCAGGCATTTAAAGCATCTCAGCTTTCTTCTTTCTTACTTACTTGGGTGTTTATTCGTGTCACAATAAGCAGAAACGCCTCAGAGGAGCTCGGTGTTTTTCTTCGAAAACATGCTTCATTCAGTCTTATTAGTTTGGATGATTGCTTTGAGAAACCAGCCAGAAGAGAAAAGCTGTGACAAACACTTCGACACAAAAAGACTCGCAGAATCTGAGAGTGATGAAACTGGCTTAAAATGATCTTCTAAAGTTATTCTAACCCGTTCTGTGTTTGTTTGTGAGCCTTTGAGACCTGTTGCTGCCGGTTTTTCCCCAATTCTCTTTCGCCCCCCATGGAGTATGAGCTCAATGCAGAAAATTAAGTGAAGTAATGGTTTTAAAAATCCAAAATGCTTAAGTTTCCATGAAGCACATGAGGGTGTGGCCCAAGCGAAGAGGAGAAACTTGACTTTGGGTGATACTTTCACACTGTCTGAGAGTTTTGTCATATGTAATATAATAGAGCAATGTAAGAGGTGTTGTTTCTTATCTGTTTTCAAAGTGACATAATAATCTTACTTTTACATAATTAGTTCAGTAGTTACCAAAACAAAGATTCAACTTGCAGCCATTTGTGTCTCATCTCTTCGCTGCATATTTCTCTCTTTCTTCTGTTCGTGGTTTTCAGAGTTTGACTCTTCACACCCTGTCTCTGCACCTGCTTCAACTTTCTGTCACCGGAACAAACAGAAAAAGTGTAAACTTTGAACAGATATTACTCACTGTGAGTGTCTCATACATGAAGGTGATCCTTTTTAAGCTTTAAACTCTGAGACAGATATTTTCTCACACGTATGCACAACCATTTAGTCAATAGTATTTCTCACCTTCTGTACCAAACGTCAGCAGGAGTTTTAGTTTGAGGTAGAGCTGAATGAAATGAACAAAATTTAATATCTTTATATCGATATTAAATGTCAATGGGTTCAGTGAAAACAATTTTATGACTGTAAGTTCCACATCTTCAAAGCCAGACTGAACTTGAGGAATCTGTTTTTTTTTTTTACTAGTCCTACTCAGGGGTGGGTATTGAAAACCAATTCTTGTTAGGAATCAATAAGAAATGGTTCAATCAATCAATCATCATCATCAGCCTTCATTCTCAACAATTTCCCAAGAAAACTCTGATTCATATTCAATACAATCAACATGTTGAACATCTCCTAATGAACCAAAAACCATGTAGAAAAGATAGCATTAGCTTGATGCTAGTGTGTATAGGAAATTGCATTGATATGCTCGCAGTTAGCATACACTGATATGACTTCAGTTTTAAAACAGAATTTTAAGTTTCATCTTAGGCAAACAATACTTCAAACTTGAAAATGTCTTAATACTTAAAGGTAAATTTTTTTCCAAACAGGAAGTGCAGACTCATGGCAGATTTCAGTACAACTACGGCAAGCTCAAGGTTCCAAATAAGTCAAATCATTGTTAGGTGGCCTACTTCAGTCAGTAACATATAACATATATATTCACCTGACTTATTTATTTTTACTCATTTACGCCCATAAATATCAAAATGAAGTGACCAATTTCATGTTTCCTAATAAAACGCTATTGACACATAAAACCTGTAACACTACTTTTGGGAATCGATAAGCAGAATCAATAAGGGCATAAAATCTAATCAGTACTTCTTTTTTGCAAAGCATGATCTGCACAACACCTCCCTGTGGTTTAGATCCTCTTTTTTTGATAGTCTAAACAATGGAGGATGACTCATTTTTTGTGCAAATTCTGCTCCAACCGTTTCTTTATCTTCTGTCGCTGTAACATCTCCCTTCACTTCATACAAACATCTGCTGACAGGTGCAGCTGTAACATCGTATTTCAGGGCGCCAAAAGCAAGAATGTGGTCTTTTAATGCTTCAAATGATGTTTTTAAGTTGATTACAAATGAGTTCAGTATATGTGCATCGTTTTTGTTGTAGATAATTAACTCATAGTGGCGGTGGTTAAGGCTTTTAGTTTTGTTTTCCTCCCAGGACTGGCTGTAAGATTATTACGTTCATTCATTTCTCAGCAGCTAACAAAGCCCCCACTGTCTGAGCCTTCGCTGAGTTACATCTCTCGCTTTTTATCGCTCTATTGTTCCTGGGAGCCATGATGAAACGCTCCCCTCTGCGTCTTCTCAGGAGGTCTTACCCTACTTTAGAGAATGCTAATTCAGTCTGACCACTGAGCGGGAGTCTGAGCTGTGTGGTTGAACCGTCTCTGTGTTCCCGGGGCCTGGCATCGCCGGCGGCAGATCAGCTGCACTGATAGGCGAAGGGGAAACCAGGGAAACCAGGGCAACCTCCGCCCTGACCTGCCAATCACATCGCTCACTGCCGCAACCGTTGACAAGTGACCCCAGCGACCCCACCCCCCTCGCGCTAACCACCGTAAACAGTTGCAGGTGTGTGTTAAACACCTGTTTGTGTGCATGTGTGAGCCTCCAGAAATGAAACATGCACAAACTGCTGCTTCAGTTTGCATGGTTTAAAAAAAAGGAAAGTTGTGCCCTAGATTGATGCACATTGTGTGTATTTCTGCGTGCTGTGTTTGTGTCAGATCGCAGCGTGAAAACTCTCTCTCAGGAAATTACAGAGAGCACTTTTACACACAATCAGAGGATGTTTTTTTTCTTTTCATTCACTCACCTACTAAACCCACTAAAAATGGGCTTCCTCTCTTCAGCTGCGAGGGAAGAAATTCACTGTCAGAGCGAGCACATTAAAGTGCTCTTCAAGCCTACTGTGCACACACACTCACACACACACACAGTCATTCCAAAAACACCAAGGTTACATAATCCAGAGTAATATCTCAGGAGTGCACGCTCACAATCTGGCAGCCGTGGCTTCGATCACCATTACAGACTCGAGCTCTGCAATAAAAAGTGAATTCACTGGGTTTGATTTCTGTTTTGCTGATGTTGTAACGCAGGAGAACGTTCGGCTGAAACGGACATGCTTGGGTCTGCATTTGTGTTTCATTCTTTGTCGGCCACCGAGACCGCGGGCTAATGATAGGTTCAGGAAGTCTTTGAGGAAATGTGGAAACACAGTGAGGAGAGATCACATGAGAAATAACGTGGAGCTCAGAGGCATGAGACCAGTGGGGTTTACAGAAACATCACACACACACACACACCTTCTGATCATAAAGCCTGTTTGCACGACTGTGAGTGTGATTTATGTCACATTTAGGATGAAAACCAAACCAGCTGCGGTGAGATCACACCCTGGGAGTTGATTTAAACATATTTAGGTGTGTTTTATCTCCTTTAATCTTCTTTTTTTATTTCATCCAAACTGATGGTCATGTCCTCGCTGACCCTTGCTGCCGAACTCTGGGTGTGGAGCACTAACAGCGGCCTCAGTGTCAGCCTGGAATCCACTTTGTTTTGGGGAAAATTCCTCTTCGCTCCTCGCAGTCATGTTATGGAAGCCAAGTCTAATTTGTGCCAAAATGCGAGTAAAGAAGGATTCAAGGGAAGACAAAACCCCGCTGTGTATCCTGTTTCTGCAGGGAGAGGAAAAACAAGACGGGGAAGGTGGATGATTTGAACATTCCTTAATTTTTAAGTGTTGTCAGTTTAGTGAGGAGTAAATGTCATTAGCTGCAAGAATCTGCTAAAGCTGCGTTCTGTCCCCGAGCGATGGGTGAGTGTTTGTGGAGCGGGGAGTGATTAAATCACACCCCACACCCACCCGGAGAGACGACTGCGGGCTCCAGATTCAGATATAGATGGAGGTGCGTTACATCAGGAAACCAAGGAAACAAGCAGGAGTGAAACGCCGGGTTAACGAAAGGTTAATATTTTAATCTCTGTGCATATTTGTGAAGATTAGCTGATACCAGCGGAGTGTTCAAGGCTGCAGCCGGTTCCTCTCCTCTCTGTGATCTGTGCATGGATGTATAGGAGTGAGGGAGTGTGTGTAGGTGTGTGAGAGGTTCTTGGCACAGCGCTGCAGTCTTGTGATGAGAGATCAGGAGTTTGGTCTCAAGAGAAACAGGTACGAGGCAAATCTTTGTGACTGGAAAAGAGATGAAAGTCCAGATTTAATGTGATACAGAAGATTATTCAGAGGGTTTATTGTTTCTGCAGGAGGGGAATCACTGTTTTTATTAAAGAAGCATTCATTAAATATTGATTGGTGTGTGAGTGTGTGGCTTATGGGTGGGTATCGAGAATTGGTTCCTTTTAAAAAATGTTAAAAAAAAACTGGTTCAACCCCAAGAAAACTCTGATTCATGATTTTCTGCTTGAAGTTTTACTTAAGAAGCTGTAAAACTGAACACACAAAGAAATGTACATGACTCTCTCACATGAGATTCATTATCAATACATTCAACATGTTACACATCTACTGATGAACCAAAAACAATATCAAAAACATAACACTAGCTTGATGCTAATGTATATAGGAAATTGCATTGATATGCTAGTGGCTAGCAAACATCAATATATTATCTAGGTTTCAAACAGAACTCCAACTTTCATCACACAAAAACATTTCACAATAACTTTTTGTGAACTCAAAAATGTGAAAATACCAACAGGTAAATTTTCAAAACAAGAAGTGCAGACTCATGGTTGATTTCAGCATAACTACGGCAAGCTCAAGGTTTCAAACAACTCAAAACTTTGCTAGATGATTTACACCAGTCAATAAAACATAACCTAACAATACACTGACACCACCTGATGTGCAATTTTCACTTATTCTTGTCTATTTGCATCCAGGGATATCTAAATCCACTGATCAACTCCATATTTATTTACTTATAGAATAAAAAAAATGTGATTGATATAGAAAATCTGTAAAGCTAAAGAATTGGATCAACAAGCAGAATCAATAAGGGAATTAGTATCAATAAGATCTCATAAATACACATCCCTACTCTTTAAACCAGAACAAGAATCTTAAGATAAACCTAAATTTGACTTGAAGCCAATGTAGAGAAGATGAAACTGAAGTGATGACTGGACTTGGAGCCTCGTTCAAAGTTACTTGAGGACGTTGAAGGGTTGACTGACTTATGTAGGTGAAAAGTGAAACTGCAATAGTTCAGACAGGATGTAACTAAAGCCTGAACGATCATTACCAGTTCAGGATGTGACACAACAAACCTAAGTTTAGTGAAAAATGACTGGGACAAGTGTTTAATGTGGTGATCAAAGGTCACGGACTGATCCGATGTGACTCAGAGGAGAAAGTTGTGAACCATTCAGACCTCGATGTCTGTCAAACACTCGAGCAGAACAGTCAGTTTGTCAGTGTCTGGGTGACACATACAGCTGGATATCATGTGATAAGAGATACTTTTGAATTTGCTCTTAATGTGGCTTAAAGGCAGCAATACAAAGCAAACAAAAAAGGACCCAGAACTGAACCCTGAGGAACGCCACAGGAGACAGTTTCAAACATGTGTGGACCAATGACACAGAGAAACTCCTGTCTGAAAGATATAAGGAGACACTTACCCAATACTTCAGCGTCTCACTAAGGATTAGGGATGAAAAATTTGCAAAAAATAAATCAAATTGTGATCATTTTTCCCTGGATTGCTAACACAATTTGTTGTGCAATTATTTCCAGATTCCCTATCTTATGTGTTCTTGATATCAATGGCTATACTAAAAGGGATGTTTTGCTTTTTTATTCTCATTTTGCACATAAAAATGATGATAATAATAATAATAAATTTCATTTATAGAGCGCTTTTCAAAAACTCAGAGTCGCTTTACATCGAAAATGTTAAGAGTGCAGGTAAGAACAAACAGGTAAAACAATATTTTACATGGTAAAGATAACAACAGTGCAGATTAATAACAATTTAAATAAACAAAAGAAAATGGACAAAAGAAAATGAGTAAACAGGATGATCTAGGAATGATGGGTTTCTATGGAGTTGAAAGCAGAAAAAAAAACATATATATATATTGGAGGTGCAAAAGTTGGATTTTTGTCAATATATAAATAATAATTCAAAAAGATTCCACACAAGGAACTCTGTTTGTATATACGGGTACATCTAAAAAAAAATAGAATATCGTAAAAAAAATTAAATTAATTCATTTCAGTAAGTGAAACCCAGATATTATACTGATTCATTATACATCAAGAGAATTGTTTCAAGCCTTTATTTCTTGAAATGGCGATGATTATGGTTTACAGATGATAAAAACCCCAAACTCTCAGAATATTATAACATTACATGAGGTCAATAAAAAAGGGACATTCTGTAATATCAGGCCACTAAAAAGTTTTGCTACTTTCTGACCATTTTCCAAGTTTTCTTCCAATTATTACCCATTTTTTTGCTGCTTTTTTGGCATTTTCTTTCCAGCAGAGGACATTGTGATATCATTGGACACTCTCAAAAGAGTTTCAGCAGATTGAAATTTGCCTAAAATGTTGTGTGAAGTCAAGACAGCAGTGAGTAGTTTGGACAAAAAAACTTTCTTTAGAACTTTCTGTAGAAATGGGCCTGTAGTGGTTGGATGGTTGTGACTGGAAATGAGATGAAAGTCCAGATTTAATGTGGGGTAGAAGATAATTTAGAAGGTTTATTACTTCTGCAGGAGGGGAATCACTGTTTTTATGACAGAAGCGTTCATTAAATATTAATTTGTGTGTGTCTGGCTTTAAGTACTCGGGGTTAATGGATGCATCATCCTCTTAAACACTGTTTCACACCTCGATGAGACAGAGAAAGCAGCTTTTAACTCCTGCTCAGACGACGCATACTCAACATTTACTCACCTTTTTATCTCCAAACACACTCGGAGAGCAAAAAAATCTGCAGCTCTGCACATCCTTCACCCAAAATAACCCCACGAATAAAAAAAAAAACTGACACAGAGAGGAAGCTCTGAGCCCGTCTGTCAAAAGCAGAGACAGCGTGAAACTGTCCTCTGTGTGAATCTTTTTGTGTCCAAAGGAAGAGCAGTCAATGAAACAAAATGGCTCCCTTTGCTCAGTCATTGCCGGCAATTTGGCCCTGGTTTCCTTGGCAACGCAAAGTTGGTTTCTCACTGAGGACGAGGAGAACGCAGCCGCAACAATGCTTCACATCCAGCAGCAGCAGCAGCAGCAGCAGCAGCTTTGATTCTGTTTTTCTCCTCATCAGTTGTGAGCTCGGTGTCGGCAGCAGCGAAAGGTTGTTATGCAGAGCAGGTCGTTGATCTCACGCGTGCACGAGCTCGCTGGAAAAACGGCGTGATTGTCCCTAAACACGGGAGAATAGAGAGTCTGATTGAGCTTGTTTTCTGTCTTTTTAAAGGAATCGCTCTCATGGTTAAAGCTCTCTAATGAAGGGTTTGTTTTTCCTCTCTCACGCTGACAGATTCATGCTCAGATATCAGTAAACGAGGTCATTTAAGTCGACATTAAGCCTTTTAACTCACTTTGGTTCATTTCTGGACAGGATCAGGGTTGGTTTCTGCTTTTTAATAGGTCAGTGAAATACATTCATGGTGGGATGAGAAGTCTAAAGTTTTATTCTACAGACTCTTTACTCGACATGTTTCACTGAGAGAGAGAGAAATGAACAAATATCTTTACAATTTCTGCTCCTTTGAGTGTATGAAACTACAACAGAAGCACAAAGTGTCCAAGGACAAACATCTGTATCTTCTGTCAAGTGTTCAGAAACTTCAACCATATCTGAAGTCAGGCTGTGCAATACAGAGAAAAAATGCTGTTGAGATATTTTTTAAAGTTTCCTGCGTCTCTCTGTTCAGCTGAATTCTCCCTGAAATGATGATAACAGACTCTAAACTAATCACCTCTGTTTCTCTCTGCTTCTGTGACACTATTTGTGTTTGCAAAGAGTCTTAATCATGTTGATATCTGCTAATTATTGACATTGATCTATAATGTTTCCTTTACATGTGCACGTTGGCTCACAGGGTTTGTCCACCTCCTGCCTTTTTTTGTAGAGATCAATAATCTTTTTCCTGTGATGTGAATCAATCAGTTAAATATACAAAAAATTAAAATTTGGCTTTGTTGAAATTTCTCTTTTCCCCCCACAAATGAGTTCAAGTCTAAAGAGAAGAAGCAAAATTTCAACTTTTCTAATAATTTTCATTAACTCAAAATTTGACTTTTTATCTCAATATTGTGACTATTTATGCCATAATTTGATTCTAAAGTCAAAACTTTTACTTTTGAAACTCATAATATTGACTTTTTCTGTCATAACTGATTATTAATCTTATAATTTTGACTTTATTATCTCAATATTTTGACTTTTTCTCTCACAACTTCAACTTTTTGGCTCAAATTGTATCATTTAATCTCAAAATTTTGCCTCTTTATTGCCTAATAATGACTTTTATCACAATACTTTGACTCTCTACCTTAAAATTTTGACTTATTTCTCATACAGTTTACTTTTCATCACAAAATTCTGACCTTTTATCACAAAATTTGGACATGTTTTATGACCCCCTTTATTGACTTCTGATGTCAAAATCTGACTTTCTATCTCATAACTTTAACTTTTGAGCTGAAATGATCACTTTTTATCTCAAAATTTCTACTGTTTGTGTCATAATTTCACTTTATTTCAAAACTTTGACTTTAGAAACTCAAAATATTGACCTGTACTGCCAGAACTGACTATTTTTCTCAAAATTTTGACTTTTTATCTTAATATATCAACTTTTTATGTTGTAACTTTGACTTTCTAGCTCAAATTTTATCATTTAATTTAAAAATTTTGACTTATGTCTCATAAATATTATGTTTCATCACAAAACTCTGACTTTTTATCACCAAATTTTAACTTCTTATGTCAACATTTGACTTTTTAACTCATAACTTTGACGTTTGAGCTCAAAATGTTTACATTTTATCTCAAAGTTGGACTAAATATGGGCCAAAAAAAATTCTCAACACTGGTAATGACCACTGTGAAAAGAGGGGCACTGTTGTATATTTGCTTTTCGTCTGTTAAAGTGCATTTCTACTTCAACATTTTCTGTTTGAGAGTGCAGGGCAAACAGTCAGAAATGAGGAATTTTGTAAAATCCCCCTGGACATAATTTCACCATCAGAAGAGTTTGTTTGGTCGCTCTTGTAAAACGTGATCTCACACACTGAGGCTGACCCTCCTGAGTCTGTGCAGCTGTGTTTTAACATTTGGATGTAAAGGATGTAAATGCAGGTGCGTCTTTGTTCTCTTCTATCGGATCAGATTTGCTCTTTATTTGCTCGGACTCCGATGACCTTTATGGAAACCTTTCAGCTCAAGTCCTCCATCTCAAACAAGCTCCTGCTTATCAGTAACCTATTACTTCTTGCTCCGGCTGCCTGCGCAAACATTGGCTCAGGCATTTGCCACAACTATGTACACACTTTGGAATACAGTGAACACAAACACAGATATGTGAGACATCCACCGCAGCGTTCGCTCTCACAGGACTTCATGCCATTCACGTCTCCTTTCCCAACAAAACACATCCCTCAGCTGCTCCTCTGTCCTCAAGAGACAGGTCGTCGCAAACAAGGGAAGCAAAAAATTCGGCTACAATGGCGACTTTCTCCACAATTGGATTTGAGTGTGTGGAAACGTGTGGGCATCTATTCTCCCAAGGCCTGTTGGGGTAATGTGATTGTGTTTAATTCACTCCTTACATACCCTGGAGCCAAACCCTGACAGGCTGTTATTGACCGGCTTGTTTGGGATAATAAATAATGCAAATCACATTTACCTGCCACAGAAAATTAATGTGAAGGGAGAAACATCGCCCTCGGCTTGAATCTTTTTCCAGAAAAGCTCCGGACGATAACTTTAATGTTGTTTTCCTTCAGGTGGAGTCGGCATCGCGTCCACTCAGCTTTGCAAGACGGTGAAGGACGTGACCGTGTTTGGCACCGCGTCCGCCAGCAAGCACGAGACCATCAGCGAAGGCGGGGTCACGCATCCCATCGACTACCGCACCAAGGACTACGTGGAGGAAGTACGCAAGATCAGTCCGAAAGGTGAGGAAACTGCAGTTTTCATGTGCAGGGGTTAGAAAAAGTGTTTTAACTGTTGAATTCACAGCATCCAGACTATTTCACTTGGCTGAACCAACAGAGACATAAAGATTTGAACATGTTCAGCATATTTTTAATCATTTTGTCTCTACCAATAAACACAGGTGGTATGTAGCTGAGTATTATTTAAAAACTACATACATAGAAGCCCAGATAACATTGGTTTTCAATCACTTTCCAGATGAATTTATGATTTGGTATATAAATGGGACTTTAGGACTTTCTAAGTGATGTTTAAAAAAAGTCTCATATCTAGACAAATGCCTGGTCATAATCCCCAATTCAAAATGAGATTATCAGCGTTAAAATAGATTATTTCTTAATTCTAATTCCTAGCGTCCTCATTGGTTGGATTGGACCAGATTGATTAACTCTAAATCTCTTTGACAACACCACGCTGGCTGACGAAGTTTAGTAGTGAGGAGAGAGATCTGTGTTTTTCTATCACAGGAGAGTGATAGAGCACAAGCTAAAGGCTAAAACCATAGACTGTATAATGAGTGGACGTAACGACGTTCGGCTCAAACTGAAGCTTCCAGCAGATGCCCCGCCCCTTGGTGTCTGGCTGCAGTATAGGTCATAAGCCCCGCCTCCCCATGCATTCAGGATATGAGTCGGGAAAACTTCAAAAAATTACGATACCTCGTAGAAACGTTTCTCTCATCCTTACGCTGAGGTGGTATGAGGGTGTAATTTGGCTGCATGGTGTTTAAGTTTTGTTTTTTTTACTGAGAAGTTGGTTTCTCATTAGTTATTGGACGTTAAAAACCGTGTTATAAGTTTCATTTTAAGATAGTTGGCAGCTGCCGGTCGTGAGTAGTTTTAATCGGGGATATAAGAAACGCCAAGAAAGAGAGCCAAATGGAGACTAAACCTTCTAAAGAAGAAGAAATAAATATTTTTATTCCTCTTTTTTACTCTGCTCCACCGGAAATTCTCTACTGTGCAGACTCTGGCTGCATAATGGCGGCTCCCGTGACGGGCGTTTTTGGCTTTAATATCGACGAACGTTGACAGGCGGAGCCGCGCTGTCCATTCTTTTTTTTTTTTTTAAGATATTTTTTGGGCTTTTCTGCCTTTAATCGGATAGGGGAGGACAGTGGATAGAGCAGGAAAGGGGGTGAGAGAGTGGGGAGTGACATGCGGGAAACAGGCCACAGGTGGGAATCGAACCCGGGCCACCCGCTCGAGGGCAAGCCTCATGGTGCGCGGCCATATCCACTAGGCCATCTGCGCCCCACGCTGTCCATTCTATATACAGTCAATGGCTAAAACAGGAGCTTATGTGTTTGTGCTAATGTTGATTCCTGTCCACATGCAGCAGTTATTCTGCAGTGATCTGTTCAAACCTGAGAGTCTATCAATAAAATGAAGAGCCAGGTTACGTTTGCTCTGCTTGGTGAGGTTGGAGTTGGTAGATGAGCACTGGTAGGACACAACCAAGATTCACTAACGTTACATGTTACGTCTCAGAGCACCAGGCTGTGAGTAGCTAAGCTGAATGAACCATCCTACAAACTTATAAAGTTTGATTGTTGTCATGTTTTGAACAGCAGCGCTACATAACAGTTGATAAATACATTATCTTGTCGCATTGTATCTGGTAAAAAGTTGTTTTGAACAAAGATGCATGAGTCTTCTGGCAGCACTCAGGTTTAAAAAGAAATTTACGAAAACCGTTGATTTTCTGCAATAATTTGCTTTGTTTTCTTGAGATAACAAAGCTGCTGTCTCAGTGATTCTGACGCAATTTGATGTATTTCAAACATTAACATGAGTTGACCTTCATGAGTTTGTAGCATCAGTTATTTGTTAAGAAAACTTGAATTTCCACAGTGCCAGTGAATGCATCACAGACACAACCCGTAACATTTGGTCGACGGAATTTAAAGCCTGAATTTCGTGACAGTTTTATTGAAGAATGAGTGATAAGAAATGATCCCGTCATCCTGAGAAAACAAGCTTTATTTTCTTCTTGAGATAACGAGAAAACTAAGTAGTTATTGAGAAAAAATGGAGCAAATCTATTGGAGAAAGTCAGGCCTTCCATAGAAACCAACCTGTAGTGTGTTTTACATTCAGTCCGACGTAAAAGTGTCAGAAATGTGACTTTAATTTGTTCATAATTATCAAATCCTGTGTGTTTATCAAGACGTCAGATTCATCACTATACTTAATTTTCTTCTGAGTTTTTACTTTTTTCTCTTTAAATTGCTTTTTGCATCAATCAAGAAAATGTGAAATGACACTAATAAGTCAGATTCACAACATTCATTCAAAGTGGGTGACATATTAACAGCTTTTTTTAGCGTGTCATCAGAGGAAAATGGCGGCGGTGTAAACCTGATGAATTCTGGGTGACTGCAGCGTTTGTTGATGAGCGATGAACAAAGTGAGAAGATTTTTCGTACACTTGTTTTCCTTTCCTTGTGACACAATCCTCAGCAGACAGAGCTGGCTGCCATGTTTGCGAGACTGACTGACAGCATGTGGGGAGTTATTTTTCCCATCAGGCAAAGCAGCGAGCGTTAAGGCAAAGTCTAGTTCTTCTTTTTTTAGCTGCTGCTGTGTTTCTAACAGGATTTCTAAAGCGGTCAGGACTCATTTGATAGTCTCCCCTCTCCGTCTCGTCTCTGTGACATGGAGCGAGACAGACGGACGTTTCAGAGACAGATAGGACGAGAGCCGGAGCTGACACTTTAGACAGAATGGATCTAATTAGAGTCCAGTAGTTACGGGCGATGGAAAGGGGCAGAAACCGGGAGACAGTTAAGTAGACACGACGCCAGTGCCGTCTCAGGACGACACTCGGAGGACGCTAGTTATCTCCGGGCCAAATCGCCTCGTTCCTCCCCATCGGGTTAAACTCCTCAGGGGAGACCGTGTTTCCTTGTAGTAATTCAGACTCGGACGTACCGGCCTGTAATTCCCCTTACACTCCACCTAAATCTGGCTTTTATACCATACTATGTTTCAAAGTTTAAAACTTAAAAAACCACAAGGTCAGAATTCATCAGTGACACCTCATTTGAAAGATTAAAGTCTCTAGTTATCAGTTATATGTGGCTAAAGTCCATATCAGGATAAATNACAGAATGGATCTAATTAGAGTCCAGATCAATGCCCGCTACCTTTCCCCGTCTTTGGCCCTCTGTCAATTCATCTGTGCTGCGGTCACGGCAGAGTCCTGCTGTGAGCCTCCTGCGATCAATAGAGGCCCGGTTTAGCGGAGCAAGGAGGGGTAGCCCAATTTGAGGAGTCCCCTCTGGCACAAAGGAACATCATTAAGTCTGAGCCTGCATGGCCGGACATTAACCCCTTACACTCCACCTAAATCTGGCTTTTATACCATACTATGTTTCAAAGTTTAAAACTTAAAAAACCACAAGGTCAGAATTCATCAGTGACACCTCATTTGAAAGATTAAAGTCTCTAGTTATCAGTTATATGTGGCTAAAGTCCATATCAGGATAAATGCAGCTGGATCACTTTTTTCCTCATTTTTTATAACCAACTTTTGAGCATCATTACATTAAGATGCTTCATGCCAGATACAAGACATCCACCACATCACTTCTGCACCTTGTCATCCACCTCTACCTGAAATTTGAGCTTTCTAGGTAAAACCTTATAGGAGTTAGAGAGTTTTTAGTCTCAGGTGTCTTAACACAAGCAGAGCTGTTCTCACCTTCCACGATCTCGTCCAAAGTCTTTGTGCAAACAAAACCAGCTTCATCAGTGCTCAGTGTCCTCTTTGTAGTCAACTTTTCTCTCTTTGTGAAAAGATTAGCCAAAAATCTTGAAATTTTAGCTCCCAGTCACGGACTCTACCTCTTCTGTTGTGCACATGAATATGGATAAATATGCAATAAAGACATCTCTTGACCGTCTAACTAGCTACAGCAGGCAACATGTGAACAGCAAGGCTATTGGTTACTGTACAAGTGATTTTCAGGGCCGGTAGCCATTAAATGAGCCTGTTAGGAGGCTTTTTAATTGCTATTGGCTTGTCAAGCAGGGAAAACTAGTTGTATAAATCAGGCTCTCCTGGTATCAAATCTCTGTGTATCGAGATGGGGAGACTTTTGTATTGTAGCTTAAACCTAAAGGAAATTAAATATGTCAAGTTTTGTCAGATTGACATTGAGGAGGAAATGCTCTAAGACTGTGAAGCTGCTGTTATTGATGAGAACGGACACGACAGACAGACAAACAACGGACTTTACAGGAGAAATTTCACCACTTGGAATAATTTGATGAAACAACACTTTTGATATGTTTGAACTCTGGATTCTTCTGGTGGAAAGGAGAGTGAATTTTCAGGGTACGGGCGTCAGGATGTGACGTAATGATCCCAAACAGGTAGGACGTCCACGTTGTTGTGAGTGAAGAAAACTGTAAAACGAACTCAGTGGCCGAAATGTGAAGAATCTAAACTTTCTAACACAGGATGCATTCCAATTTACGGTGAAGGTGTTTCTGTTTATAATGTGCTTTTGTCAGAGGAATGGTAAACAGGTCGCCAATGACCCGTTGCAGCACACGAGGTTAATAAGCAGACAGAGAAAGCTTCATAGTAAGGTCGCCATGCACCGCATTCTGTCCCAAGGTCGGTTTGTTATTCCCTCCACCCAGGAAAGGAATGAACAATGACAGACGGATATTTTATCCCTCTTCTCTTATCAGCGACAAGAATGAGAAAACAGAAAACAAGAGGAGTCTCACCCCTCACTCCTCCTCTCCTCTCTTGGCACATTCACGGGTTCCTCCTCCTGTAAACATGGCCCAACTTGGCTACACTTTCTACTCCGGGTGAACCCTGGCATGCGGAGGAGACGCGGCTCCAACGAAATCCAGACCTGAGATAACTGTCCCCCCTTTTTCCTCCCCTCCCCTCTTGTTTCAGGGTTGGATATTATTCTGGACCCTCTGGGAGGATCGGACACTCATAAGGCCTACAACCTGCTGAAGCCCATGGGCAAACTCATCACTTATGGTAAGTGATTCACAAAGAAAATGCAAGAGTTAACCAACCAGGGTTCAGTCTGGGGAGAGAGTTTGCAGAAGTTTTCCACATAACATTTTCCAGATTCAGAACCACATTTATGAGCCAATAATACAGAAAACTCAACCTCCACAAGAATGTCCTTTTGCCCTCAGTCTGTCTCCACATTGTTTGATTTTGAGGCTCAGTTCTGGTATTCTCTTAGGTAACAGAGTGAATTTAAAATACATAAATATATGTATATTTGAATCTTTTTAGCATTTATTTGTCATGAAAAGCAGCAGGGAGACAGGAAACTTGCACAAACATCAACCGTTTTAAATTTTATCACAACCATAAATGTCACTTTTTGAGTTAAAGCTTCGATTTGGGATGTTTCCTCTCTTTGCTGCAAGATTTCTGCCCCTACTGCACCTTTATATTTTTACTTTTAGCATATCTTTCAGTTCTGATTTGACTGTGGGTAGCTAATATAAGTTTTAAAACGAAAGAATAGAATGATAAAATAAGAGGAAGAAGAAGAAGAAGAAAAGTTAAAAATAAATTAAAGACATTAGCGGTAATAAGTTGGCTGTTGCGCCCCCAGCAAGTGCCGTGTTTTGTTCAATTTCTTTGAAATTACAAAGTAAGAAGGGAACAATTAGTCGATATTTAATTTAAAATCTAATCACTGTTCACCACCAAATAAATGGAGAAATATCCCAACATCATTGTGTCACAATATTCTGCTATTTCCAAAAAAACAGGTGATAAATAACTGCAGAGTTGATGAATATGTTTTGTGTAATGAATAGCAATAAATTATTCACTTATTTTCATTTACTTTTCTTGTAAATTGTACAAAGCAGTTACTTACTGATTTGGATTTGCTTAAAGTTAAATTCAGACGTTATTCTAAAGAAGTTATGTGCTAATTTTCACCCAACTGTCTTGAAATTTGGGGATAATATTTTGAATATTTACTACCTAATTTTAATGGAATTCAAAGTTCAGTGTTACCAAAGACTTTACTTTAAAGTTTTGTTTTTGTAAACAGTGCTGCAGCCAAAAAAGGCTGAAAAAACTCCAAGCAGAGATCAAAAAAGTGAAAGTAAACAGGTAGAAAAGAAAAGCAGGTTATCTTTATAGAGATCAGACCAATTACAAAACAAACACAGGTGTGTGAGTGTGTGTGTGTGTGTGTGTGTGTGTGTGTGTGTGAGGGAAATTAGGCAGGAAACTGGACAATGACGACTTACACAACCAGGATTACAAAATCCAACATCTGAGGACAGTAACAGAACAATATGACAACACTCTGAGTTTAGGAGCAGAGATGAAGCGTCTTCTCGTGGGGGCGGGGCGGGCGCGTGACCCTGCAGCAGAGGTCGGTGTCCTCAGCGTGCGGTGTGTCACCGTGGGAAGGCCTTTACGCTCGCCGTGCCACGATGCCGATCTGGTCGCAGCGTTCATGCAGCAGTGGGCGGGGTCGGCATCCATGAAGAACAGGGCTCTGCTTTTGCATGCTACACACAAAAAAAAAAAAAAAAACACCACTCAGCATGATGCCCCCCCACCCTAACCCGTTCCCCCTCGATCGCCCCACCCTCCCCGGTCCCTCTCTGCGGCCTGCTCCTCTTCCAGTTTATCAGAAGTATGCACGATGGAACAATGGGCGTTTTATCCACATGAAAACCTGGAATGTGTCTGAATGTAGCAGGCCGAGTCCCTCTCTGCTCCCACTGCCAGTTTTCTGTCCCCTGGTTCCCCCCAGAGAGAGAGAGAGAGGGTGAGAGAGGGTGAGAGAGAGAGGGATGGGAAGAGGCTGGAGTGAGGAGAGGTCTTCAGGATGAAAGGTGGAGGTGGCAGTGTGTGTGTGTGTGTGCGCATGAGAAGTAGGGCTGGGTAATTAATCGCAAATTAGATTAAATCACAACATGACCTGTTACAATATTCTAATCACAGACAGTGAAATATTTATTTAACATGTATCAGAATAACAGATAAACTTAGCAGTCTGTGTTTTCTGCTCGACACCACTGTTTCTCATCCACTGAGCCAAATTATTGAAACTTAACCTTGGAAGGCAAAGAATCTCAGAGGTGAAAAATGGCAAAAAAATAACAAGCAGCAATGAAAACAGGCTTAAGGTAGCTCAAAAAATTGTCAAGAAGCAGCAAAAGTGACTCAAATGGCCCAAAACCAAAACATAGTTAGAAAACTTGGGAAATAGTCAGAAGGCAGAAACAATGGGGGGAAAAAAGTGACAAAAACAGTGAAAAGCGGTAAAAAAAAATAGCCAAGGGAAGAAAAACATGTTAAGAAAATTTGGATAAAACAAAAAGAATAGTCAAAAGGGAGCAAAGAAAGGGTCCAAAAGTTGTGGGAAAAAGAGTGAAAAGTGACTGAAATGGCCTAAAACCAACAAAAATGGGCAAGAACATGATGAGAAAACTTGGAGAATAGTCAGAGGACAGCAACAATGGGGGACAAAAGTGACATAAAACTGTGAAAAATGGTAAAGAATAGTCAAAGGCAACAAAAAATTGCATGAAAATTTAGATACAACTGAAAAAAATAGTCAGACGGTAGCAAAAATAGTCCAAAAGAGTTGGGAGAAAAGAGTGAAAAGTGACTTAAATGGCCAAAAAAACAACAAAAATTTGGAAAAAAAACTTAATTAGAAAACTTGGGAAATAGTCAGAAGGCAGAAACAATGGGGGAAAAAAAGTGACAAAAACAGTGAAAAGTGGTAAAAAATAGCCAAGGGAAGAAAAACATGTTAAGAAAATTGGGATAAAACTAAAAGAACAGTCAAAAGGGAGCAAAGAAAGGGTCCAAAAGTGGTGGGAAAAAGTGAAAAGTGACTGAAATGGCCTAAAACCAACAAAAATGGGTAAAATATCCGGAGAAAACTTGAAAAATAGTGGGGGGGNCCCCCACCCTCACCCGTTCCCCCTCGATCGCCCCACCCTCCCCGGTCCCTCTCTGCGGCCTGCTCCTCTTCCAGTTTATCAGAAGTATGCACGATGGAACAATGGGCGTTTTATCCACATGAAAACCTGGAATGTGTCTGAATGTAGCAGGCCGAGTCCCTCTCTGCTCCCACTGCCAGTTTTCTGTCCCCTGGTTCCCCCCAGAGAGAGAGAGAGAGGGTGAGAGAGGGAGAGAGAGAGGGAGGGATGGGAAGAGGCTGGAGTGAGGAGAGGTCTTCAGGATGAAAGGTGGAGGTGGCAGTGTGTGTGTGTGTGCGCATGAGAAGTAGGGCTGGGTAATTAATCGCAAATTAGATTAAATCACAACATGACCTGTTACAATATTCTAATCACAGACAGTGTAATATTTATTTAACATGTATCAGAATAACAGATAAACTTAGCGGTCTGTGTTTTCTGCTCGACACCACTGTTTCTCATCCACTGAGCCAAATTATTGAAACTTAACCTTGGAAGGCAAAGACTCTCAGAGGTGAAAAATGGCAAAAAAAATAACAAGCAGCAATGAAAACAGGCTTAAGGTAGCACAAAAAATTGTCAAGAAGCAGCAAAAGTGACTAAAATGGCCCAAAACATAATTAGAAAACTTCAGAAACAGAAACAATGGGGGGAAAAAAGTGACAAAAACAGTGAAAAGTTGTAAAAAATAACCAAGGGAAGAAAAACATGTTAAGAAAATTGGGATAAAACTAAAAGAACAGTCAAAAGGGAGCAAAGAAAGGGTCCAAAAGTGGTGGGAAAAAGAGTGAAAAGTGACTGAAATGGCCCAAAACCAACAAAAATGGGCAAGAACATGATGAGAAAACTTCGAGAATAGTCAGAAGACAGCAACAATGGGGGACCAAAGTGACATAAAACTGTGAAAAATGGTAAAGAATAGTCAAAGGCAACAAAAAATTGCATGAAAATTTAGATATGACTGAAAAAAATAGTCGGACGGTAGCAAAAATAGTCCAAAAGAGTTGGGAGAAAAGAGTGAAAAGTGACTTAAATGGCCAAAAAAACAACAAAAATTTGGAAAAAAACTTAATTAGAAAACTTGGGAAATAGTCAGAAGGCAGAAACAATGGGGGAAAAAAGTGACAAAAACAGTGAAAAGTGGTAAAAAATAGCCAAGGGAAGAAAAACATGTTAAGAAAATTGGGATAAAACTAAAAGAACAGTCAAAAGGGAGCAAAGAAAGGGTCCAAAAGTGGTGGGAAAAAGTGAAAAATGACTGAAATGGCCTAAAACAAAAAAAAATGGGTAAAATATTCGGAGAAAACTTGAAAAATAGTGGAGGAAAAAAGAAAGAAAATTGGAATAAAATTAAAAGAATAGTTCAAATGAAGCAGAAATGGTTTAAAAGTGGTGGGGAAAAGAATGAAAAGTGACTAAAATTGCTAAAAACCAACAAAAATGGGCAAAAACATAATTAGAAAACTTGGAAAATAGTAAGAAAACGGCAACAATGGGGGAAAAAAAGTGATAAAAAACTGTGAAAAGTGGTAAAAATGGAAAAAGGCAACAAAAATGGCAAGAAAGTTAGAATAAATCTAAAAGAATAGTCAGAAGGAAGCAAAGGAAGAGTTCAAAAGTGTTGGAGAAAAAAAATATAATGTGACTAAAATGGGCAAAAAGCATTTATGAGAAGCAAGAAGAAAATTTAATGGGTTGTTGTCATGCAATAATTTATGCCAAAAGCAGTAAAGAATGGTAAAAATAGCTAAAAGGCGAGGAAAAAATGGCAAGAAAATTGGGATAAAGCTATAAGACTGGTCAAAAGGAAGCAGAAATGGTCCAAAAGTGTTCGAAAAAAAAGTAAAAAGTGACTAAAATGGGCAAGACACAGTCAAATGTAATGGGTTGTTGTCATGCAATAATTAATGTGAATATTTCCAACAATGTGTTTGTTTAAAGACCCATAGGATGAGGAACCTAGAAATAACCACACAAGAAAATGGTGATTGCAGTACGGGGAACAATTATCGCAATTAGATTATGATAATGTGTCATGAAAGATAAAACAGGCTCTTGCTCTGACCCCCCCTCCCCTCTCAGGTGCAGCAAACATGCTCGCCGGTCAGAAGAAGAACCTGCTCGCCGTGGCCAAGAACTGGTACCATCAGTTCTCCATCCACACGCTCAGTCTGATCCAGGGGAACAAGTCTGTGTGCGGCTTCCACCTGGGTTACCTGGACGGAGAGATGGAGCTCATCAGCCAGGCCATGAACATCATCCTGGATCTGTACAAGGAGGGAAAGATCAAGCCCCGCATCGACTCCACCTGGCACCTGGAGCAGGTTTGTGACATATTTAGTTTCTTTCCTGAAAGATCAGTTTTTCACACTCAGGTCTGTTTTGTAGTATGCTGCTCTGGTTATCAGTTTTGCAAAGTGGATCTGATGGATTTTTTTCCTCATGTTTAACTTTAACATATTGAAAATAAACCACAGGTATATTTTGGCATTTCTGTCATTGATATACAAAGAGATTACCAGGGGACGCATTTTATATAGATCAGTGGTGACATTCGAGGAAAAATAATATAAGAAAAATTAAATTAGAAGTAAATACATCCCACCCAGTTCTGGCCTATATGCCATGCTACCATGATCAAAATTCATCTGTGACACCTCATTTGAAAGATTAAAGTCTCTAGTTTCAGAAAATGTCATTTTTTTACATGTAGTTAAAGTCCACATCAAGATAAATGCAGCTGAAACACCTTTTTCCTCTTTTGGACATCATTAACTTCAAGATGCTTCATGTCAGACATAAAATATCCAACACATCATTTCTGCACCTTTTCACCTACATCTGGGTGGAATTTGAGCTTTTTAGGTCAAACCTTGTAGGAGTTAAAGAGTTTTTAGTCTCAGGTGATCAGCACCAACAGATGCATCCTCATAAACCACAGTCTAGTCTGACAATATCGTGCAAACAAAACCGGCTTTGTCAGTGCTCAGTGTCCTCTTTGTTGTCAACTTTGCTCTCTTTGTGAAAAGGTACGCTAAAAATCATGAAATTATAGCTCTTAGTCACGGATTGTACCGCTCCCGTTGTGCACATTGATATGAACGATTATCTATTATGAGGAGGAAATGCTCTAAGACTGTGAAGCTGCTGTTATTGATGAGAACGGACACGACAGACAGACAAACAACGGACTTTACAGGAGAAACTTCACCACTTGGAATAATTTGATGAAACAACACTTTTGATATGTTTGAACTCTGGATTCCTCTGGTAGAAAGGAGAGTGAGGCTTGGAATTAGCATTTAGAAATAACTTATATCAGCACTGATAATCTCACTTTAAATCGGGTATAATAATCAGGCATATATCTAGATATCAGACTTTAATTTGCTCTGATAGGACTGAAGCTCCAAACAATGTTTTCATCTGTTGTTTAAGCGGCTCTAAAATGTTGATACCATCGACTGTATAATAAGTGGACGTAACGATGTTCGGCTCAAACTGAAGCTTCCAGCAGATGCCCCGCCCCCTGGTGTCTGGCTGCAGTATAGGTCATAAGCCCCGCCCCCTGGTGTCTGGCTGCAGTATAGGTCATAAGCCCCGCCCCCTGGTGTCTGGCTGCAGTATAGGTAATAAGCCCCGCCTCCCCATGTTTTCCAGATATGAGCCGGGAAAACTTTAAAAAATTACGATACCTTGTAGAAACGTTTCTCTCATCCTTACGCTAAGGTGGTATGACGATGTTATCTGGCTGCATGGTGTTCGGGTGTTTTTTTTCTGAGAAGNTCTGTTGTTTAAGCGGCTCTAAAATGTTGATACCATCGACTGTATAATGAGTGGACGTAACGACGTTCGGCTCAAACTGAAGCCTCCAGCAGATGCCCCGCCCCCTGGTGTCTGGCTGCAGTATAGGTCATAAGCCCCGCCCCCTGGTGTCTGGCTGCAGTATAGGTAATAAGCCCCGCCTCCCCATGTTTTCCAGATATGAGCCGGGAAAACTTTAAAAAATTACGATACCTTGTAGAAACGTTTCTCTCATCCTTACGCTAAGGTGGTATGACGATGTTATCTGGCTGCATGGTGTTCGGGTGTTTTTTTTCTGAGAAGTTAGTTTCTCAGTTATTGGACGTTAAAAACCGCGATATAAGTTTCTTCTTACGATAGTTGACAGCTGCCGTTCGTGAGTAGTTTTTATCGGGGATATAAGAAACTTCGGGAAAGAGCCAAAAGGAGACTAAACCTTCTGAAGAAGAAGAAATAAATATTTTTATTTCTCTTTTTTAATTGGCTCCACCGGAAATTCTCTACTGCGCAGACTCTGGCTGCACAATGGCGGCTAGAGAAACGGGGTTTTCTGGCTTCAAAATCGTAGAACGGTGACAGGCGGAAGCATGCTGTCCATTCTATATACAGTCATTGGTTGATACCTGTTCGACTCTGTTTTAAATGATGGTTTCTGATCTTTGAATTCCTGCTCGTTGTTTGTGTATCATGATGCTTCTGACTGTGTGAGTGTGATACACATCAATTCAAACCCGATGAACCCAGTCACCTGGAGTGTGTGTGTCTGCACGCGTGAGCGCGGTCTGCCGGCGCTGGGTGTGGCTCGCCACTCGTCAGAGGGTGAAGTTTGTCCACAAGCCGCTCAGTGTCTCCTCCTCCATCATCATCATCATCAGTCAGTGGCTCAGACAGACAGTCAGCTTGTTGCTGACAAAATGAAGACTGCAAACAGATCTGAATAGGCAGAGTGTGAGAAACACAGAGAGAAAGAGGGAGTCGCGGGCTGACATCTTCTGTTGTCAAAGTCAGAGCTGGTCAGTGTTGTTTCTTTTTTTTTTCTGGCCTGAGAGAAACACCCGCTGTCTTTCGCTGCCATCTGACGCTTTCTCTCTGCTCCTCCATCTGTCTGCTCTTTCTGTCCCTGTCTTTAGGTTACTGACTCTATCTCTGTTTCTCTCCATCTTGCCTTTATTCTCTCCTTCTCCCTCGGCTCGGCACACTGTATCGTTTTTGCTTTTTCTCTCTTGTTGCTATGGTGACATCCTTTAGTCAGTGTGTGTGCGTCTCAGGGAGGGGCCCTGATGTATGAAAAAAGACACACAGATGAAGAAACAGAGGGAAGGTAGATCTCAGCGAAGTTTGAAGTGAAGACAAAGACAGAAAAGCATCCGTCAGTCATGATCACTGATGGATTGTGGGAGTTTAGCGGCCACGCCCAGACTCCATCGATCTCAGTTTATTTCTCCCGTGCTGCACCTTTAATCAATCCTGCTCGGATGATATTGATGTATGAAAACCAGTGTTATCCCTCTATCCTGCCCCCCCCCTCTCTCCAGCATCATTATCTTCATCAGCGTCGTGGTCGTGCCACAAATAGCACACACTCCGAGTGAAGGGTGGAGCTTTCATTCAGGTTAAAGGTGATTCTTATAACTCTCTGACCCCCCCCCCTCCTTGTTTCAGACATGCTCCACCAGTTGCTCCCCCCTCCCCTCCACTTCAACCCCCCCTCTTCTCTCTCTCTCTCTCTCTCCCTCCTGCTCAGAAGAGTCATCAGGGCCACTTTTCAGCCAGGCTTTACGTTGCTAGGAGATGGCCCTGTTGCCGTGGCACTGGTCGCTAGGTGGTCTGCCTGCCTCGCACGCAGAGGGAGGATGGAGGGGGGGAGGAAGGGGGAGGGAGGGAGGCGGGGGCAGACAGTAGACAGAGAGCAGTGGTCAAGAGGAGGGTGGGGCCGCTCTGGGAGTCTCCTCTCATGGATGTGACGATGACGAACGAATCAGGTCGTTTTTATTTAAACAAACATTTCTTCTCTTTCCGTACGTGAAGTTCACTCCCAGTGAAGTGTTTTCTTCCTGTTTCAGAGTCTTCATGAGATAAATGTTCACCGACACTCCTGACATTTAACCGTCTCTCTGCTAAATGCACGAGGATGTGATGAACACAAGCAGCAACAATTGGTCTTAAGATGTGGAGCCTGCAGTTCATCGAGCGTCCACTAGGGGCTGGCTGTAGAAACACCAGAAACAACAAACACAAAGCCAAAAAGGCTTAACTGTACATGGATGAAAATTTACCTTAAAGAGTTCATTTCACTTTTATTTCACGAAAAACTGCATCATATTTGGGGATGGGTACATTTTACATCTGAGCTGATACGATACCAAGTACCCAGGAATCTGATTTAGCACTCAATTTTTGTTACTTTTTTGTGTGTTTATGTATTAATAAATGTTAATTCGTTTAAAAATGGAATTTCAAAATACTTCAAAATAACATATTTATTTCTCAGTATATGAATTTTATCAAATAGATCAAAACAACATTCATCTGATTGTACTTAAACATCACAGTTGTTTCACAAGTTTCTTCAACATTCGTAGTCACAGCAGCAAGGCAAGAAAACATATAGTGCAGAAATTCCAAGAATATATAAATATAATAATATGATAAGTGTCAGCAAAAGAAGAACAACAGACAGAGCTGCAGCAACAAGATTCCACTGAAGTGATGCTTAGAAAAAAGAAATCTACAACTAGAGGGGGGGGGGCTGCATTTCCTTACAGCAAATGCTGGATGTTGAAATGCTGAGCACAGTTTTTTACTTTAATAAAGCACAAATTAAAACCCAGCTCTATATGCAGCATGGAAAATCAGCTGCTCTTCCACTCCCTCACAGTCACAAAGATGCGTTTAGGTACCGAAAAAATGATACCGTCTGATTTTATGTGAATTTAGCCAAAGTACTACTCATGAAATTCACTTGGCACCTATCAAAGTACTAAAAAAGAAAGAGTAGACTCTCTTCTTCCATCAGGAAAAAAAGCTTGTTTTTACCCCTTTCTGTTCTTTTTCAATCAACAGTGGAACACAGGCTAGTTTCACCAAAAAATCACCTTTTTATGACCTTTGATTACTTTTTGTCTCTGAAGCTCCGTCCTTTGTTCCTCTCCATGATCTTTGTCGTCTTTTTTCATGAACATACTTCATTTGAGTGTAAGCTACCTGAACTGTTGGAGTTGCAACATCTGCCATTGTCTCTCTGTCGTCTCTTCTCTTAATCTTTGCTGATCTCTCATCCAAACAGAGCACCGCTGCCACCTACAGGGCTCAGTTTGTCAGTGCACTAGTTTATAAGCCTGATATTGATGCACAAGCTCCTTCGCTGTGAAGCACATTGAACTGCATTTTATTTGTATGAAAGGTGCTATATAAATAAAGGTTGAAGGATTGATAAAAAGCTGTGAGAAAGAAAAGAAGACTTAAGGTTTCTGCCCCAGAATCCACCTGCAGGCAGAGGCGACAAGCTTTGAGATAAGTTGTCGTTGCTCTTTAGTTCCTGCTGGAGTGATGAGGTTTGGATTCTCGCTGCCAAACACAAACTGAGATAAAGTTTGGATCGATTCAGCGCGTGTTGATTTTGCTGCTCAGCCGAATCTGTTTCTTGCTGACCGTCACTTTTAGGTCCGAAGAGAAAACAGATGTTGAACAGATTGCTCAAACTTGAGGCTTCGTTTTGTGCCAGCGGAGCACTCTTGAGTTTGTGCCCAAACACTGAGAGTGAAATGACATTAGGAAGAGTTTCTATCTGCCAGTCTGAACAATACAACATCTGAGTGTTGCTGCTGGGCAGATTGGAGGAAATAATGGTGAATTATTAATGAGAAAAGCACGAATACGATGAAATTACTGGATAAACTGAGCTGTGATTGAATTCCTCGACTTAATGATTGTGACAGCGAAGGCATGTCGCTGCCTCTTCTCTCTCTTTTTCTCCTGTTTGTCATTTCTTACTTTTGCTTGTTGCTGCTGCAACATTTTCATTTCCCCTCCAACGTTATTAAAGTCTCATCTAAACAGATGTAGTGTCTCATAAACTGTATATTAAACTTCTATTTCTGGAGCGTGTAAAGTTTGTTTAGCCCATGGAATCAAATGTAGGATTAAGGACGCAGGATGTGAAGAGTCTTAACTTTCACTTATCACTTGTTCACTTTACCTTGTGAAACTGGTTCATTTAAAAAAAAATTATACTGTATTTTTTTGTGCTCAAAGGTTTACACACCCTGGCAGAATTCATGATTTCTTGGCCATTTTCCAGAGAATATGAATGATAACACAAAAACTTTTCTTTCACCCATGATTAGTGGTTCTGGTGAAGACATTTATTAACAAACAACTGTGTTTACTCTTTTTAAATCATAATGACAACAGAAACTTCCAAAATGACCCTGATCAAAAGTTTACATACCCTGGTGATTTTGGCTACAGCAGAATAAAGTGAAGGTTCTAGAGTGGCCATCTCAGTCTCCTGACCTCAATATCATTGAGCCACTCTGGGGAGATCTCAAACCTGCAGTTCATGCAAGAAAAAACAAGAATTTACAGGAACTGGAGGCTTTTTGCCAAGAAGAATGGTCAGTTTTACCATCTGAGAAAATAAAGACCCTCATCCACAACGAGCACAAAAGACTTCAAGCTGTCATTGATGTTATTATGTTTGTGTTTGTCATTATGATTTTAAAAAGACTGATTACACTGACTAACTTATGATTACATTCTAAACAGTCATTTGACATCCAGGCATAAAGAATTAAACTATGCTCAAACTAACAAAGGGAGTTAATATTTAAATTGTGTCTCTTAGGAAGGTTTAAAGAGGGTGATTGATAGTGGAGCCAAGCAAAGTCTGCTTTTATTAGGGTTATAAATTCAATCCACTTATTCCAGATGAGAAAAATTGATTTTTTGAACTCTCAGGATGTAGGTTAGGTTGTTTTGTGGATAAAACAAACTCACTTTGAGGCACCTCCAGAAGAAATAGAAGCAATTTGCCTTGTGTAAACCAGGGAAAGGGCCGGTATTTCAGGTTTGGGTGGGCCAAACAAATATTGGCTGGGCCTTGAATTCCAAAAGTTGATAGAAAACTATCAGAAGTAATGAGAACAAATAACTGGTATACTACTGTTACTTTCTGTTATTTTAAACCGGATTTGCTTTTTTTTTTTTTTTTAACACATTTTTATAGCATTTTTGGGAATTGGGTGGATCTACCTCTGATACACCACCAGGTTGCACAGTGACAGCTGTCCATTTATTATAGACTGTAAGAAATAAAAATCTAAATCTTTACCAAACTCATGCTCAAGTCCTGCCCATATAACCTGAGGCAGAAAGTTTCATTACAAAGGGAATTACTTTTTCCAAAGTTGGCTTAAAAGGTTGCTGAACTCGATTCATTTTACAAACTTGAAGTGAGAGAATTTCATACAAAAAACTGTCTTTTTTCAAAGAAAAGTTTGGAGTGTTGTTGAAAAGTGGGCGGTCATGGGCCCCTTGGACCCCACCCATAATGCCACCCCTGCTTAAACCAACGTTGTCTCCAACATGTTGGACTTGGATTCTTGTATTTTTCTTAGTTTGTTGTCTGAAGTATCTAATAATATTTTTCCGTCAAAGTTCTCTCCAACTCAAAGAGTGATGAAAAACATTGAAAACTGCTAATTTCTTCCCAAACCTCCACTGAGATCCTCCTTCTAGCTTCCCTTTCCAATTTATTTTGAATGTGCAAAATCTTGTCATTGTTAGCCATTAGAAGAGTTTTATACAGTTTAAAGATGGATTTTTGTGGCATTGAATTGTGCAATACTCTCAAAATTTTGTAAAACTCACATTCAGTTGTTGAAAAACCAGAGCCTTTACACTTCTGACTGAAATAATGATGTAATTGTAGGTACCTAGAAAACTCATTCTGTTCTAGACCCTCAGACTTTGGAAGCTGTGTAGTGTATTTTTTTATGTAAATGAAACATATGTTGTGAGCCCTTTCCTTACCCAGAAATCAAATCTTTTATCTCCTCTATTAGGGAGCAAATCTGTACAGTATGAGCACCATCTGAAAAGTTCCAACATGTAATGAATTTCACATGAGTTCACCACTTTCTGCCTTATTTTTAGGGGAAGATTTATCAAAGGTTTTTTTTTCACTTCTTCTATTTTATTCCCAAGTCTTTTATCTGCCAGTGCGGCCTGTGGAGGAAAAATAGTGGCTCAGCTCAATTCTAGATTAAATTTGATTCTTGTTTTTTTTTTACCTTGTGTAACCGTTTCTTTTTTCTCCTCCTCTTGAAGGTGGGAGACGCCATGAGAAAGATGCAAGAGAGGAACAACATCGGCAAAGTGATCCTCACCACCGAGCCCATGCCCGAGGAGGAGAAGAAGGAGGAGGCCAAGAAGGAGGACAAGAAAGAGGACAAGAAGAAGGAGGACAAGAAGAAGGATGACAAGAAGAAGGACGATGCTAAGAAGGAGGAGAAGAAGGACGACAAGAAGAAGGAGGAGCCCAAGAAGGAGGAGAAGAAAGAAGAGGAGAAGAAAGAGGAGGTCAAGAAGGAGGAGAAGTGAAAGGAGAGGGAGGGATAGTCGAGCAGACCAGCACAGAGTTTGTTCTTTCGGGGTGGGGGTGGAAGTGGGAGGAGGGGGTGGAGGGTGAGGGAGGGTGAGGATTGGAGTTAGAAAAGGTAGATTCTGATGTTTTCACACCGCTGTTGATTTTTCATCCCCTGCATTTTCTCCTCGCGGCTCCTCATTGGTGGTAATTGCTCCAGCCTGGCTCCGCCCCCCCCCCTCTCCTCCGCCTCCGAGAATTTTCCCTCCAAGCTCCAAGTTACAAAATTCGATCGATTTCTTTTTTACCTCTCGGGAACCGCAGAGGATTGTGGGTACGAGCGAGACTGGGCGGAATTACCGTTTCCTTAACAACCGTATTCTCCACCCTCCACTCCCACTGTGCTAAATTATTCTGCTCCGACTTCCACCTGCCACCTCCTCTCCTCTCCTCCCTCCTCATCACTGTGCTGAGTCCACCCACACCCACACCCACACCACCACCACCACCACCCACACCCCCAGGCCGGACCCACAGACAGGCACAAAAAGCGGCGGAAACACCGAGAACCACACCCACCCACACACGTTTCTCTCTCGGTGTCCAGTTATGTCACTAATGCATGAGTCAGAGAGGCCTGTGATTGGCCGATGCCTCCTCTTGAAGATATTTACATCACTCCTCCGACCGTGACATCGGCGAGGTAAAGTGTCCATGCTACAAGGCCTAACTTTGTTCAACGTTAACTCGGTCCACTCTCTGGGACCAAGCGTTCCCATCAGCCCTTGCCTGAATATGAATCTCCCTCATAATGAGCCTTTCTATGAAGCGCTGAATAGGGAGGCAGAAATCATTGCTCAGCTTCCTTCTCCTTAGTTACAGATTTTTCTAGCTGACCAACTGTTGGCAAGAAGTGTGTGCTGCCAATTAAGAGAGAATTTGTTTCTGTTCAAACAAGCCCCCTACACACACACACACACACACAAACATACACACTGTGAATGTGATGAAAGGGGCACTGTCACGCTGAGACAGTGCAGCGTCTGAAATGAGCAAGTTGAGAAGGTGAATACCGGTGGGGTTTCGTATCCCCCTCTCCTCTTCCTCCTCATCCTTCCTCGTGGCGTTCTCTTCCTCTCTCAGTGCCCGCCCGTCCGTCCGTCGGCCTGTCCATCACCTCGACCTGAGAGGGGAGGATTCAATTCAATCTGGCGTACATACTTCTTCGCCTCCCCTGCTTCTCTCTCTTTCCATTTCCCTCTTTATGGTCGGCATAGCAACAGGCGTCAGCCTCGTCAGAGGTGGCCTTCTTCGCTCCTCCGTCTCTATTCTGCCTCCCTGAGTCTTTATTTGCTCATTGTTGTTGCTCCAGTGTTCAACAGGTGCAAAAATGTATGAAGGAGTGAAATGAGGAGGGGAAGTCAGTGAAGCCATTCAGAGACAAATTGAGATCCAGAGAGAGGCGTTGAAGCAGCTCGCCGCTCCCCCTAAAGGCCATATGAACCCAGAGTAAATCCATTTCGCTTTAATCTCCTCGATTTCATCACGAATCTGCCTGGGTGGACTCTAAATCTTTCAAGTAGGAGGATATCAGCTTTAAACTTCGTATTAAACCCTGACATTTATCTACCTGTCCCCTCCCACACACACACACACACTCACACACACACACGCCAGCCCACCTGCCTGTCTGTGAGCCCGGCCTCAGCGTTCAGACTCAGATGGTGACTAGTGACTTTGTAAAAAACAAAAAGCAAAATTTTTGGGAAAAAAAAAAAAAGAAACACAGGTAAAAAGTTGTTGTGTTAGCATGAGTGGCCTCCCTCATGTGCTGTGTGTGGTGTGCCATTGTGTGTGAAGATGTGTGTGTCCTCAGGTCGTCTGTCAGGTTTTAAAATGCACCCTCTCCCCTCCTTCTCTCCATCCCCCCTCCCCCCTCCCGTCTGATAAAGAGGCCTGTGTTATGAGGACCGTTGGTATTAGTATTTTGCACTCTGCTCGCTGATCTTAATGCACTTACGAGCATGGCGGTCGCACTCCAGTCCCACGCAGGCTTTGATTCTGCTCCCATCATGCACTTGCAGCATATCTGCTGAAGCTCACTGAAAGCACAGGTGGCACACACACACATAGAAACACTCACACACACACACATACACACATGTCTCTGCATGGCCAACTTCTCCTGGGTGGCAGCTAAAATCAAAGCATTCATCCATCCTTGGCGGTTGGAGGTAAAACGTGGAGCCGGGCTGGAGTGCGAGCGCCACGCTGGTGTGGGGAGTGACTGTGTCCTGTCAGCCTCTGGTTAGTGTTCTGTTCTAATCTGCTGGGCTCCCTTTGTGAACCTGTGGACGGTGCTTCTGTTTCCGAGTGCCATGTGAGAAACAAACGCTTCAGTAAAAAAAAAAATAAAGAATAAAAAAGGATGTTTTACTTAATATGTTATTTTAATTTTACCTTTATATTTCTGTTTGTTTGTTTTGTATCCAAGGGTTTAAAGCTCAAAGCTCATGCTCTCTATGTGGGGACCTGCCAGCCTGCACTCCTTTAAATGTGATTATCTGTTAGTCTGAACCATGTGTGCCAAATTGTATGTATATTCCTCTGTCGATGCTTTGAATATCAGCAGTGCATAAAGGAGACGAAGAAAGTTCTGTTTTTAGATGCATCCATCAACCTCGAGGTAAAACGTGAAACACAGTGTGTCAGATTTGAAACTCTCACATGGGTGCTGACAGACTTTTTGCTGCAGTTTACAAAAAGTTTAACACAGTTTGTAGTTTTTGATTGGTTACAGGCCTGCACTGTGCCTCTCTCCTTGCTCGCAGCTAACCTCGATCTGAGGCACCTCACACGCTCATATTTCAACCCTTTTCACTGTGTTTTACCAGCTCTCGAAAAGTTGAATCCTCAAAAAGTGTTTACAATCATAGTATTAATATCATGAGGCATAAACGGCTCGTTTATAATGATGCAAACTTTGCCAAAACTGCAGAATTAATCCTCGAAATCTTAAAAATCCACGGCATCCCTCTCTGTGGATTCCAGAGCAGATGTTTTCACACAGCTGTACGGGGATGCTGATGCTGTAACACAGCTGCACAAACCCCCCCCCTCCATCCCCTTTCTCCAGCTTATTGGCTGATCGTAGCTCAGCTCAGGCCTCCCCCATACGCAACATTTCCGCTTTACAGCTGATCTCAGTTTGCTCAAGGATTATTTGAGTCGTCCCTCTTTCCTGTGCTGCTCGAGCAGTCGCAGCCAAACCCCCCCCCCACTCTCTCCCGAATCAAACATTACTATGACATCTGGAATCTGAAATTGCATGCGTTCATCCACATGTGGAAAACAGATTATGATCTTTGTCTTTCTCACAACATTTCCCTTTGCTTCTCTGGAGCTATAAGATGCCTTTGAGATGAACTCAATCAGTTGGGTGGATGGCTTTCTGCCTCAGAGCACTTCGATTACAGTGACGCTGAAGTGAATGTCATCTGTAAATGGTTTCCCAGTCATTCCAGACACTTATGCAAGAGTACTTCGCAACTCAAAGAGATGCACAGGCGGGCGGGCGGGCGGGCGGGCAGGGGGGGAACAGTTCAAAGTAACAACAAACACAAAAAAGCTGAATGTTTTCAGTTGTAGATTTGATAGACACTCATAGTTTTAGAGGAAAGAATGCACTAAATCAAGAAGTGAAGTATTTCTCTATAGCTCCTCTTCGCTCTGTCTGGTCTTGTACAGCTGATGTCCCTCACAGGCACCCACCACCGTCCAGCTTTGAGGTGGATTTCTTCTGTTTTATGGTTTCTCAGGTCATTCCAAACAGCAGTTTTCTTCACGTAAGAAACCATGCATCGTTCTGTTTCACTGCACAAGCTGTCACACCAATTTTCCTGCGCACCTTCCATGTTTGATGCAAGCTTTAGTCTTCTGAGTCAGTGGATAATTTCCCTCTCAGACTGCGCCACTGTGTTCACTCATCTCCACCGAGAACCCGACGACTACATCCACTCGCAGCTACTCTTCTGTTATTGTTCTCATTTTTTTAAGGTATTGCGACGCAGCAACATCAGAGATGCTCTAAAAGTACAACCTGGCTGGGCTTGTCATGTACAGTAGTTTGATGCATGTTTAGTCGACCTGAATTATCGTCTTCGTTTCTGTACAGCTTCGCCGTCTCTCTCCGGGATAGTCGAGTAGTCATGTAGTGGTGTGCTGTGAGGGAGAACGTCCTTCCCAGTCGTGTAAAAGTTGAAGCCAATCCACTGCCCCTCACTTTGACCTATCTCTGGGAACACTTCGGAAACTCACCTCACCCCCGTCCCTGCACACACACACTCAAAAACACACACACACACCTACAGCTAGTAATTTTCTACACGGCATACCCAACAGGTTGATTTCCATGCTAGTTTTCCTCTTCTTTATGTGTTTTTATTTTCACTCTCCTCATCTCAACTTTGTTTTTTAAACCCTTTGAATTGATGCTGCTTCTGTGCTTGACTCTGGGTTTACTACGTGGTGCCATGTTGCCACATGGCCTCTAGAGCTTGTAACGCTTCAGTGTGTAATGTTACCATATGCCTTACATGTTTTCCAGGACTAATAAAAAAGCATAACAAAACCTCTGAAAGTGTGACTCTTTTATTTCTGGGGAAAAAAAACACAGGCTGTTTTCCAAACCACCTACTACACTAGCGATGCCTACTACTTCGGCTGAAATTCAGTTTGTAGTATCAGTATGCAAAAACTTGCGAGATCTGTAGTAAACTACAAGTTCCCAGATGTTTCTACTGATCCGAGAAAATTTCTTAGTATGCAACGAACCAGTCTACCTGGCGTACTGTTTCCCACAATGCATGGCGCCAATGCCGTTTGTGAATTTGGGGGCGCTCAGGTTGAGGTGAATTACTGACTGGATGACCTTATTTAGTCGAGTTGATGTTGTGTTGTTGTTTTTACACTTTGCCAGGGTCTCTATTTTCACTTCACTGTCCTTTCTTTGTCGCCATTTAGACGAGTGAAGTAGTACTTTCTCGACAAATGAAAATGGTTTAAGTATTTTCGGGGATTTACATTTATCACTTTTTATTTTACACTAACAGCCTACGTGGGAAATGAGGACGCAGTTTTTCCACCAGCTGTAAAAATAACAAGTCAGTTGGTTTCAGATTTATTTTCAATACACGACAACTTTTGGTTCAAAATAAAAAAATCAAATATGGCGATTTTGCTGTAATAAACTTCTATACCTTTACAAGTTTGATGAAATCAGGACTCTAATCTCTCCCTGAATTTGTTGATTTTCTAAATAAATTAAAAATGTTCCTTGAACCACTAAAAATAATGAAAAAACCATAAAAATTCTCAAAAAAATGTACAACTTCCTTCACATGCTTAATTTAATTTATTTATTTTCCTTTGTATCTCATTGACATCTATTTTGACATCTACTTTTATTGCTCCTGTAACTTCACCACTGATTGATGTGGTGAATTAATGACTGAAATGCCAAATATACTCTTGGTTTATTTATGATAAAATTAAACATTAGAAAAAAAAACCCATCAGCTCCACTTCCTGAAACAGAAATCCAGAGAAGTATACGACTAAACAGGTCCAACAAAACAGTCATACTACATACTACTGTAGTATGTAGTATGTAGTAGGTAGTAGGCGGTTTGGAAAACAGCCACAGACTTTAAATAGTATAACTTTCACTTCTGCATATTTTATCATCTACTTCCTGTTTTCTTTCCTCATTGAGGTCACTCTGAAGTTATTCATAGCTCCATGAATAGTTTGTGCCTTTTATTAGCAAATAAATCACCAAAAAGCTGCAATAGAACTTATAAAATCAAAATGCAACAATTAACAGGTTTTACAAATAACATTAAAAACTATTTACAGTACAAAAATCTTCTCTTGTTGGTCGCTTTACTCTGATTTTGCAGATGAATCTTCAATTCCACAGGAGGTCAACACTTGAGACAGACGAGTCAGGTAAGAGGAGTCTGGGTATCCACTCCTGAGACACAGAATAAAAAAAACTTTATTATGAAATTAAAATAACAATGACTAAATGAGATATGTTTGTGATTGAATTATTTTCTTGTTAAATCCACATTTTTGATGTTGAGCAGATCACCACCATTTTTTAAGAACTATCCAAAAATTACTTTTTTTTAATTTTGGTTAAATATGTTGAATATTATGAAACAAATCATGGAAGTTTCTGTTCCACTTACTTTTTTTTTGTTTTTTTACTTGGGTGACCTGCTAAATAACTCTTGAAAATATTCATTATTGTTGCTTAAAAGAAAAAAAAACAGTAACAGGCAGATGCACCAACAGTACAAAATTGGTTCGAATAAGGAAATATTTGTATATTACACACTCGTAAAAATGGACATTATACTCTTTAAAAGTAGAGGAAGTGAGTGGTGACTGCTGCCTTTCCTACTTTTAAAAACATTTTACTTAAAACATAGAATTATGAACATACTTTACCAAATATACGACTGTGAAACTTTCTGAAACTGTGAACATTACAAGCCTGAAAATGATGTTGATGCTTTGTTTGCATTTGTTTTATTTTTTGTTTTCTGGTAAATGAAAATATAATCTATCCGTATCTCAAACACAAGCACGAACACAGCTTTTAAAAACACAGTCGTTATATATTTTGGTCATAATTAAGTGGATTTCATTGTGTCCAGACTGCTAAGTGGTTAATACGACGATTTAGTTCCATAACACAACTAAAGAGGCTCCAGTGAGATGAACTGAAAGTTTTCATTTCTGCTAATGGGTCAATGAGGTGACGTCCCCTTTTTTGTGTCTAAGTGCAATATTTCCTTCCATCATGAATTGACATAAAGTAGTGTACATAAAGAAATAAGATACTTTGGACACAATAAACTTGTGTAGAAATTTGATAATTTTATATTGTACAAAAAAACACAAAACCAAGGAGTTTGGGGGTTTTACAGTCCACCACGTTGGCACCTGACAAGTATCCACAGTAATTAAACTCTAAAAATTGAATGTCAGTTATTGTAAATGGAATTAAAAACACAGTGGCATTATTTTATGCTTGAACCTTTTTAAATAAAACATTCTTTGCAAATAAAAAGAATTTTAAAGCTGTTGAGAAATGTAAAAAACTTTTGTCCTGTAATTTTCACCTTGTCAAATGTCAGGGTGGTGCAACCGTAACATTAGACTTTTATTTTAAAGTGAAGAGAATAAAACAGGAAACAGGAAACTGCATCAGCCAGAGGAGCCCAAATGACATTTGTGACCAAGTGGAAAAGTTTGTAGATTTCTCTGAAATACTGATAAAAAAGGTTTTTTCACTTCATTGGTGACTGGAACAATTTCCATGTCAGGTGGTACA
>RPOG01000956.1:0-20871 GCA_008086565.1 Thalassoma bifasciatum | reverse complement strand
GTTTTTTCACTTCATTGGTGACTGGAACAATTTCCATGTCAGGTGGTACAACCAATGTAATAATGTGAAATGTTATTTTAACATCAAATTATTTATCTTATTCACAAATAAAAGAAATGAAACACACAAAATGAAAATGTATGAGTCACTACAGACACTTGAGAGATACTTGCCAATAATTTCACACAGAAAAAATAACAGGAACATATAAATATATTTTCATATATTTGGTTGCTCCACCTGACATTTTTGGGTGCTCAAATTAAAAATACTAAAAAATAATGAACCTAAAATCTTTGAAATGTTGGTCAACTACTGAAATCTGTTAGAAAAATTAATTCTTCACCCAGAAATATGTTTTTATCCATTTTCAAAGAACTTTTTAAAAATACGTTTTTAGACTCTCTTTTTGTCATTGACCCTAAAAGCAAAATTTACGTCATCAAACAGAAATTATCTGTCTCATTTTATCTTAATGTGGCTGAATGTCTCTCTGCTGCCCCCTGGCTGTTTTTCAGCTTCTTCTCAGTTAGAATTTAAGAGTTTCACATTTAAAATATCTCCAAAGCTGCTGTTTAATAAGGTAACACTCACCCTGATCTGCCGCCCTGTAAAGTGGTTTTGTGTGGGATCCCGTCCCAAATAACTTCAGCCCCTGTTCCCCTCTTCCTCACGGTGAAGGTGAGTCCTTTTCTAAAAGCTTTTTCCAGCCTGGGCAGCAGTCGTCTGGTGTCGTCGCAGTCAGGGAAAAAAGCTTCAAATATTCCTCCCTGGAAGGGTTTTCCTGGACTGGGGTGACCCTCCTGATGAAGGAGCAAATTAACAATTAAATCACATTTAATAAAAAAAAAAAACACTTTATCGGACTTCTCAGAAAAAAACAACAATCTCCCCTGAAAAAGATCTGAAACATTGGGCGACTATATTCTAAAAAACAGAAAAGAGAATCACAGAGACACTGCAAAAATACCAAAAGATCCTCAAAGATGACAAGGTAGCTTCAAACATTTATCTAAAACACTCCTTTTCTGTTTGAAGCGAAAATATTTCAAGACGTTGACATAAATAATTTCCTCCAGTCAATAAATAAAAATGAAAACATAGCTTTGTGAAGTTTTTTTTTTGCCCAAATTCAGTCAAAATTGTGACAAAAAAATCAAAAAAAGGAGATACAAAGTCAAAATTTTGGCTTCTGACTCCTAAATTTGACATTTTATCTCAAAATTTTGAATTTTCACTACCAAACTTTGACTTTCTATCTCATTAATTTTGACTTTCTTTCTCTGAATTTGACTTTTAATCTCAGAATTTTACATTTTTAGCTTGTAAACTTGCCTCTAAAGATTTTCCTTTTTTTCTCTCAAAATTTTGACTTTGATCTGTAAGTTTTGACTTTATCTACAAAGTGTGACTTTATTTCAGAATTTTGTCTTCATTTCAAAATCTTGATTTTCCACCACATAACCTTGACTTTTTATATCAAAATTGTGACTTTCTATCTCAGAAATTCTGACTTTCTATCTCTGAATTTTGACTTTTTGTCTCAGAATTGTGATTTTAATCTTGTAATTTTGCCTTTGTCAAGAGATTTTGACTTTTTATCTGGAAATTCTGACTATAATCTGGAAATTTTGACTCAAATCTATGTTTGACTTTATTTCACAATTTTGCCTTTATCCCAAAATTTTGATTTTCTACCACATAACCTTGACTTTTTATATCAGAATTTTGACCTTTTATCTGGAGATTTTGACTTTTATCTGAAAATTTGAACTTTATTTCAGAATTTTGACTTTATCTCATTATTTTGATTTTCCACTGCATAACCTTGACTTTTTATATCAAAATTGTGACTTTCTATCTCAGAAATTCTGACTGTCTATCTCTGAATTTTGACTTTTTGTCTCAGAATTTTGAATTTTAATCTTGTAATTTTGCCTTTGTCAAGAGATTTTGACTTTTTATCTGTAAATTTGATCTTTATTTCAGAATTTTGACTTTATCTCATTATTTTGATTTTCCACCACATAATCTTGACAATTTACATCAAAATTTGACTCAATATCTCAGAAATTTTGACTTTTTATCACTGATTTTTTTTTTTCATCTCAGAATGTTGTCTTTTTTCTAGAAATTTTGACTTTAACTCAAAATTTTCATCTTCCACCACATAATCTTGACTTTTTATTTCAAAATTTTGTTTCTATCTAGAAATTGTTGCTTTCTCAACAAACCATGCTTTCATGTTTTTAGTTTTTTTAACTGGATTAAATGGGCTTCTTTAATAATGCCTCACCATGTGCTTAATAAAAAAAGAAAAAAATATACATATTTCTCTTGTGCAAAATTATAAATAACGCTCCAAAATCTTAGTTAAAGCCTCATATGGATTTTCAGGTGTTTAAATTTCCAGCTGAATCATTGGTGCTGGCTTTGCAGACATTTCGTGGTGCACTGTAAAAGTGCATTTCCACTTCTTATCCACTTACTGTAAACATCAACAGTCTGTGGAACAAGCTGAGGAAAACCCTCACATTTTGGGGAATCTTATAAAATCCCCTCATACAAAATTTCACGACCAAAAAGGAGGATATATCTGGGATAAAGAGGACGTTAGGGTCACTCTATTTAACACAGATATGTTGAAGTAAGAGTCTCACCGTTTGGATCCCATCAGGGATAACGTACGTGATCTTGATCGCGGAATCTTCCCTTTGACCTGGGATTTTGATGGGAACTCTAGAGGACTTCATCCTTCCTCCAATCCCTCGTGGCGTCGACGTTTTCTCATGACAAACTGGACACTCTGCGTGCACCGTGTCCACGCACCCTGAGCAGAAAGAAGCTCCACACTTTGTTCTTGTCAACTTATCAGTCGCTCCGCACACACACATGAACTCTGGGTCGTCTGGAGAGTCCTGGATCTCTGTTTGGTTTTTCTGTGGATCTTCTTCTTCTTTCTGAAGAAAACCTTCACCGTTGACATGACCCACGCTGCTGTTACTCCCAGGTGGAGTCATCTCTGTTGTACTTATGATCTTCACTTTCTCCTTAAGCACCGGGTTTTTCTTCCCTAAAGACAAACTGATGGATCCAGTCTCTAGAAAATCACTTCTCTGCTTCTTCCTCTTTCCTGTCCCATTATTGTAGCTCTGAACCCCAGCACCATAATCCTCACTGGTTTGTACAAAGAAGGATTCAGAGGAGCTGCTAAAGTCGTGTCGCTCAGGATCAGGCGGCAAAACTCCAGAAAAGACTTCCCTGAGCACAGCACCGATTTGAGAACACAACTCTTTGGGACCGAGGAGGAATAAACTGTCTTTTAAAACCTGGATGGTAACTTTCTTATACTGGCTCCTCACCTCAGCACAACACGCCTGTAAGTTTTCATCGTCTTTGTTTGTGATACCCAGCTCTGACAGCGGCAGCTTTTGCACGAAGAAGTCCACACTCACAGAATCTAGAAGCTTCTGCAGACCCTGCTGACACGCGCTCACTTTAGACGAGGTCGCTCCTCTTATAGTGACAGTCACATCACTTCCAGTCTTTGCGCCGCCGTCTTTAACCTGAACATCAGAGGTGAGGTCATCCACTCGGGTGCCGTACGCCTCTTTCACATGCTTCCAAATCAGCGAGGGAACCGTAATCTCTGCGGCGTACACTTCCTGTTTGTGCCCGTCTGTTTGGTTAGTGAAGCTCGACGACCTGGATCTAATCTTCGCAGAGTCATCTCGACTTCTCTGTCCCACGATTTGAGCCTTTTGCTGAGGCGTCCCAGAGAAACTGCTGGCTCGCTTCAAGCTGGATCCAGACCTGGGTGGTGGATGCGGGGAAGTTCCTGGTAAACTGGACTGAGCTGCACCAAGTGGGGGCGTCAGACTCTTGGGACGGGTGTCACTTGAGTGTAAGTTCGAGGAGGTTTTATTCCTCACAGGAGCAATCGATGTTAAAGCGTTTCCACTTCTGAACAAAATATCTCCTCCTGTGTTTTGGGCGAGTGCAGCACCGGGAATATCTCCTGATAAAACATCACGCCCTAACGTTGGGCCGATGTGCGCCTGTCTCCTTGGAGATGAGAGCCCCCGTAAGCTGAAATCACTCGGACGATTACTCAACGCAATCAGCCCTGAATCCTTAAACCGAGCTGCGAGTTTGTACCTCCTCGCTCCTTCCTCTCTCCTCTCATCCTCTTCTGACCTCAGGAGCCGATTCACCTGTTCCTCCACATCAGACTCTCGAAGAAGACAAGCTACATCCTCTTTTTCTTCCCCGTAATCCAGAAGTAGAAACTGCTTCGCCTCGGACACGTCGCCGCTGCTCCCGATGATATAAACGTTTTTCTCATCTTCATTGAGGAGAAGTTTGGGAAGTCTGACGCTTAAGTTCTCCATCGCTCTCTGCAATCCTCCTCTTGGGGTCAGGATGTTTTTAGGAAGCTGGGCTCTGCGGATCTTGGCCTCGTTCTCTTGGTAAAGCCGGCTTATTGACTGTTTCGCTCGCTTCATGCGCTCCACACGTCGTCCATCTTCTCCCGTTTCTGTTGCAACTTTTAGAAACAGCGTCGTCAACCCCTGATTTGTCACGTCCACTACATCCACGCCAAACTGACTGAGGATCTTCTGGTATTCCTTAGAGCAATGTTTCTGCAGATACTGGAACATGTCGGCATCAACAATAAGAGAAAAGTCCTCCTCTGGTGCAGAAAGAGGATGTGAAGCTGCACCTTCACTTTGTCCTGTATCTTCCCAACCAAAACCTCCAGGTGTGAGGTTCCTGTACGAGCTTGGTCTGCACTCATCGCTCTGACTTTGTTTGTTAGGTTTCCTCCTTTGCTCTGACTCATGTGTGTGAGGTTTATGTGCTTTCTGAGCAGACGTGGAGCCACTGGTCGTAGTTTGAGCGGAGTCGTCTGTTTTTGCAGCCTGAAGACCGAGGAGTTGTGCTAAAGCAGCCTGGACTTTGGAATAATCCCCCTGTAAAATGCACAAGTCTTCTGTAGTTTGGTGTATCTGGATATCAGGGTGGCTCTTCTGGAGGTTTTTCAGTGCGCTCATTCCCCCAGGAAGCTGGCTGCAGTTGACAGCTGCAGATAAACTCAAGATGACCTGCGACGGAAGAAAGAGACAAACAGATCCGGCTTAATAATCAGCATTTTTCTTTTATGGGGCTTTGAACCAGAATTTATGCATTGCAAACAGAAACAGTATTTTGAAATTTTTGGCTTTGGGTATAGTTTTCCTGAACCAATTAATATTGTTCCATATTAGATTTTAAAGGGACTGTGAGGACTTTCTAAGTGATCTTGAAAAAGTCTCATCCCCAGATATATACTTGATTATAATCCCCAACTTAAAATGAGATTATTGGCACTAAAATAAGTTGTTTCTGATTTACCCTCTGGAATGCTCTACCACCTCACCTCCAAACCTGCCAAAATGTATCCACTTTCAAAACCCTCCTCAAAACCCACCTCCTCAAAATTGCTTTTAATGTTTGATTGCTTTTAAATGTATTTCTTTTATCTGCTCTAAAACTGTAATTTTTACTTTGTGATGTTTTATTTGAAGTTTTTATGTTCTGTACAGCGTCTTTGAGTGTTTTGAAAAGCGCTTTATAAATAAAATGTATTATTATTATTATTATTATTACTGTGGGTCTCCATGACAACACCACACCAGCTGACGAAGTTTAACAGTAAGAAGTGGGATCTGTGTTTTTCTCCGCTGAAAACAATTTCTATGATTTATTTAGTAGAAATGGTGAAACACGAGCTGGACTTTTTGACAGAAAAGAGACACAAAGGCAGAGGAAAGATTAACAGGAGAGTGATAGAGCACAAGTTAAAGGCTAAAGCATAAGTTAAAGGCTAAAACACAAGAAGAGCCAGGTTACGTTTGCTCTGCTTGGTGAGGTTGGAGTTGGTAGATGAGCACTGGTAGGACACAAACAGGATTCACTAACGTTACTCGGTAAGGACATGTCTCAGAGCACCGGGCTGTGAGTAGTAGTAACGAAGTTGGAAGTGTAAAATTTAAATAAAAACAGAACACAATGATTTGCAAATCCTCCAAGTAATATCCAATCTCCATTCATCTTTAAAGGAAACACACAATTCATGTCATCACAACAATTTCCTCTGCCTCTTGTTTACATTTTGAGCGACCTTGTTTGACTTTTACGGAGCCCCTCAAGGGACAAGAAAAGGTAAAATAATAATAATAATTTCACGTGCGCACTTGCAACTTTTACGTGCTCACCTGAAACTTTCACGTGCTCACCTGAAACCTTTTCTGGTGCTCACCTAAAAGTTTTAGGTGACATTTTGTGTACATCCAACGATAGCCACAGAGCTGTCCAGATATTTGAAGCTGTCTCTCTACAAAAATCAAACACACGATCCAAAGCGGTGAATCCTTTACAACGAAACAGACGTGGTGGAACAGGTGATGCTACGCACGCACTAACTCTTGTATTTTCATTTTGTAGAGAAGAAAACTGTCAGGTGTGCATCTGAAGCATTTCTGGTGCGCACTATGGGTTCAGGTGAGCACGTAAAAGTTTCAAGTACGCACGTGAAATTATGATTATCATTTTTTTCCTTTTCTTGTCCCTTTAGGGGCTCCGTAGAATTTTGACCAGAGGTTTTAAAAATATTTGACCAGTAAAGTGAAAGTAAAAAAAAGACTGCACCTCAATCTGTGATAAGCATGAAAAATCAAGTTTCTGGTTTTGTCTCAATAATCTTACCATATCTGGATCCAAGCTTTCCTGATGCTCAGTGACGATGACTTTGTGTTTCTTCTCATCCACCTCCAGAGTGTGGGGGCCATGTTGAATAACTCTCTGTGCCACTGTGAGAGAGGGGTCACCAGAGGGAATCAATCCTTGTCTGTGAGAAATCCTGACTAAGCTCTTTCACCATTGACTTGCACGCCAAGAGTCAGTCTGAGTGTAAATCAGTGCGTTATCCAACAAAATGTTACAACTACTGCTGTGCAAATAATCTGGAATTAAACTTACTGTAATAAAAACATTCCTTGTGTTTTTTATTATCATGACAAACGCCCATGTGCTAACTTTACTGACCTCCACTCTCTTCAAAGGTGATGAGGGCACAGAGTGGCGTCGCCCCCACGATGGCGACAGACTCCACCTCCCCTCCTCCGTTCCTCCTCCTCAGAAAGTGGATTAATAGTTTGTCTTTCAGCCTGTTTTCCTCCACGTCTGCAGGCAGACCACTCACCCTCACAGTCCTGCCCTGCTCTGCCATCTGCTGGGAGAAAAACAAAGACCAATGTTAAGGAAAACTCTTCAGAGTGATCCAAAAAAAAAAACTCTCAGGGGTGATGCAATACACCGCCCAAAATTGTTACGATTGTGTGAGTGTGTGCAGCAACGTGGTGAATAGAAAATATAGAACATAAGAACATATCTGATAATATTACACCACCTATTGGAGGTTACTAAGATATTACATCAACATAACTGATTTTTTATTTTCCACTTTCCTTATCAGAGACTATGAAAGCCAAGTTCAGCAGGTTAAAAAAAAAAACTGAAACTGATTCGGCTGAACTTTTTTATTTTTTGCAAGTGTTCAATCTCTATGTTGAAATGAGGAATCACATTTATAGAATATCAACATTTCAACTTTTTAACTCATAACTTGAACTTAATTACCTCAAATTTTTGACTTAATTAACTCAAAATGTAACACAGTTATCCCAAATAGTGTCTTATCTAAAAATTCTGAGTTTTTATCACATTATTTCAACTTGAAATCTCATCATTTTGCCTTCATTATCTGAAACTTTTTGTCTTTTTATCTCAAAATTTTAACATTTTATCCCGTTATTTGACTTTTATATCATACTTCCGCTTTCTTTCCCAAAATCTTGACTTTTTTATCTCAAAATTTTGGTTTTATTAACTCAAAATGTAACATAATTATTCCAAATATTGTCTTATCTCAAAATTCTGACTTTTTATTTTATTATTTGACTTTTTATCTTACAATTCCTCTTTCTTTCCCAAAATCTTGACTTCTTTAATCTCAAAATTCTTGGCATTATTAACCAAATATTGTCTTATCTCATCATTTTGACTTTCTACCTCAAAATTCAAACTTATTGTCAAAATATCTGACTTCTACTTGATATTTTTACTTCCTTTCCAAAATTATTTGCCTTTTTACCTCAAAAATTTGAATTTTCTTTCTCAAAATTTTGTCTTTATGTGCCATAAAATCCCATCAAAGCTAAGTAATTTAGTTATCATTTTTTAACTGGTTGAAATGAGATCCATAAGAGACTGATTATGGTTAGAAATAAATTTAAGTTTCATTGTTAAATCCTATAAGAGGGTCAATGACGTGACGTCCCTTTTTTTGTGTCTGAGTGCAATATTTCCTTCCATCATGAATTGAGTATTTTATCACATGTATTTCTTTATTCTATGAAACCTGTGTTATTTGAACACATCTTTAAACTATTAAAATATAACATGTTTTCTGTGTTTTGGTTCCTCAAACCCCCAAAATGTCAGGTGGTGCAACCGTCCTGACAAGTATCCACAGTAATTAAACTCTAAAAATTGAATGTCAGTTATTGTAAATGGAAATTAAAAATACAGTGGCATTATTTTATGCTTGAACCTTTTTAAATAAAACATTCTTTGCAAATGAGAAGAATTTTAAAGCTGTTAAGATATTCAAAAAACTTTTGTCCCGTAATTTTCACCTTGTCAAATGTCAGGGTGGTGCAACCGTAACATTAGACTTTTATTTTAAAGTGAAGAGAATAAAACAGGAAACAGGAAACTGCATCAGCCAGAGGAGCCCAAATGACATTTGTGACCAAGTGGAAAAGTTTGTAGATTTCTCTGAAATACTGACAAAAAAGGTTTTTTCACTTCATTGGTGACTGGAACAATTTCCATGTCAGGTGGTACAACCAATGTAATAATGTGAAATGTTATTTTAACATCAAATTATTTATCTTATTCACAAAAAAAAAACAAATAAAACACACAAAATGAAAATGTTTGAGTCACTACAGACACTTGAGAGATACTTGCCAATAATTTCACACAGAAAAAATAACAGGAACATATAAATATATTTTCATATATTTGGTTGCTCCACCTGACATTTTTGGGTGCTCAAATTAAAAATACTAATAAATAATGAACCTAAAAACTTTGAAATGTTGGTCAACTACTGAAATCTGTTAGAAAACATAATTCTTCTCTCAGAAATATGTTTTTATCCATTTTCAAAGAACTTTTTAAAACTAAGTTTTTAGGCCCTCTTTTTGTCATTGACCCAAAAGCAGATCCTCCAGAAACATTGAGAAGTAATATTTTGTTTAATTACAGGAATAATAAAATAAATAAAAAAAATTCAACATCCAAGACTTCCTACTTGTTAGTTAAAAAGACTAAATATTATTAATAAATTCATTACAATGATATTCAGTTTTTCTTTTACATATTTCACAAGAGACCTGAGATTCTGCAGGGACCAGTGGGTGAAGCTCTGAGGGACGCATGAGGTTCAACCTGTGGCTCCTCTCACACGTCCCTCCCTCTCTCTCTCTCTCTCTCTCTCTCTCTCTCTCTCTCTCTCTCTCTCTCTCTCTCTCTCTGTCCACTCCAACCAAAGGCACAGAAATCCTTATCATGACTTGAATTAATCTGAAAACCATGTTAAGTCTTGTCTGAGTTGTGACTTGATGCCTCGTTGTCTCCGCTCATGTATCGAGCTCAGACACTTTGCAGAGCTGAGAGACAAGGAAGTGAAAAATCACTAAACTGACATTCAGACTCTCGTCAAAGCGACTTTTCTCCTCAGTCGCTGCTGCGCTGTTATTATCACTTACACATTTATTACAGGACTGAAACATTTACACTGACCTGAGTTTGGTTTCAGAGCCTTATGTTTGGATCGAGTAGAAACGTCGTTGTGTCTGATCCGAGGAGGAAAAGTGAAACTACAGAAAAACCTGTTTGATTTACTGAACTGAAGGGGGCGACTAAGGACAATCTCCATGTATACAACAGGCTTATTAAAATGTATATATGTCTTATTTTCATTGTGCAATTTTCAGGACCCCCTACATATGTTTTAATATCAAGATAGTTTACAAAACAATTATAATAACCCAAGATATCCAGTGATAACGCACGTTTCTGGTAAAATAACAAGGTCTCCCTGATTCAGAAGGGTAAAAAAATTGCACTTCCTAAGGCAGAAAAAGCCTTTTATACTCCCAAATAAATGAATAAATAAATAATAAATAAATAAATACTACTCCTACTACTAATACTACTACTACTACTACTACTACTACAACTACTACTACTACTAATAATAATAATGATAATAATAATGATGATAATAATAATAATAATAATAACTGCCTTTATAGCATTCTTAAACTTATTTGTTAACAAACAACATGATAAATATCTATGTTATTAAGACACAAAGATAACAGCATAAATTGATTTCAATGCTTTCACTTCATTTACACCTTTATTATCTAATTTCTTTTATTTATTTTATTATGTTATCAACTCAGCATTTTTTGTGCCTTTTTTTGTTTATATTCAACTCTCATTCTTACATTTTTTTAATTTGGTTACTTTATTTTACCTTATTATATTCTTTTTTTAACTTAACTTATTTTTTTATCTTATTATAGCAATCTCTTTTTTTAACTATTTACTGTCTTATTTCAATTTGATAATTTAGCTTATTTTTGATAATAAATAGTAATGTGAATTAGTGTTTAGTGTAGTAGCTTCTTATTATTATGAGTAGTAGTCGTAGTAGTAAGGCTAGCAGACTCAGTATCATCTTTTAAATCTCTTCTTAAACCACACTTTTACCGTCTTGCTTTTATGTGATGTCGTCTTCTTTCTCTTCTTCCTCTTCTTCCTATTCCTATCACTGTGTCTATCTCTTCACCTCTCTATTGTCCTCTCTTGTATTTTTTACCACCCTGTTACAGAGATGACTCACTCACTTATTTATTTATCTATCTATTTATCACCCTATTTATTCATTCACTTACGAGTTGATTTTAATTATTTATGTTTTTATTTATTTATTCAATTATTTTCAATGAGTTGAGCGCTCCAGTTATCATTTCCACTCTAATTTTTAGGCTGTTTTATCCTTTTATTACCTTATTTATTCACTGCTATATTTCATTGTTGTTTTTATCTTCTCTATTGTTCCTGTTTGCTCTTTTACTCCTTCTCGCCTCTGGTCCTCATGGTCTCATCATAGAGTCTTGCACTGCCTGAGTTCTCTTCTCTTTTAATTCTGATTGGTCTGTATGATTATTAATTTTTATTGTTGCTCGCTATCTGATTCACTGTTTGTTTGTTTGTTTGTTTGTTGTTTGTTTGTTGATTTTGTCCCTGCTGTAAAGCACTTTGTGAACTGTTGTTTTTCAAGGTGCTCTATAAATACAGTTATTATTATTATTATTATTATTATCCCCTTCAAACAACAATCATCACATTAACTCTTTCTTTCATTCTAATTTGTAGTCACTTATACTTTTATATATTTGATATTTCATCTTAATTCATACCTGTGTTTGTACAAAGAGAGCACAGTTGACACTAAAGCCAAATTCCTTGTATGTGCCTAAAAGATACTTGGAAATATTCTGACTCTGATTCTAATCATTTTTTCTGAAAACTCTTTCACCTTTTCTTCATTTTTTAACAAAATAGGACACAATGGAAGCCAAATTCTACCAGTAAAAATAGTAATAAAAAACAAATACTGGTCTTGTTGTGATTTTAACTCAAAATTTTGTCTTTTTTTCCTCATCAGGTTGACATTATCGCAATTTTTCTGTTTTTCTCATATGTTTTTAATTCATTATCTCATTATTATATATAACATTATATCACAACATCTTAAAATTTGACTTTTAAGCTCATGAATTTTGACTTTATTCCTTTATTCTGATTGGTCTGTATGATTATTAATTTTTATTGTTGCTCGCTATTTGATTCACTGTTTGTTTGTTTGTTGTTTGTTTGTTTGTTGATTTTGTCCCTGCTGTAAAGCACTTTGTGAACTGTTGTTTTTAAAGGTGCTCTATAAATACAGTTATTATTATTATTATAGTAGTTGTTGTTGTTGATGATGTAGGAGTAGTATATTTACTTTTATGTATTTACTTTCACCAAGTTATATTATCAAGCAGTATGGGTAAAATAATACTAATAATTTTTAAAAAGAAATGTAAGAAGACGTTTTTAAAATCGATGCCAGTCTTAGTTTTAAGTGGCAGTCACGAGCGTCGTTGCCTTGACAACACCATGTTCCTCTCGAACCGTAGAAGAAGAAAACAGCCTTTTGTTCAATCAGGGGCCTGGATTGCGTTTCACTGTGCGCATGCGCAGTAGGGCTCATATTTCATGTGTCTATTGGAGGTCACGAAGATCTGCGTAACGTTAAGGTGAGTCCAGCACGCTGTCACTTTGAAACACAGATAATTCTTTAATGCTTAACAGAACAAGCTTTTCTTAATAACGAAACACCGTTGTAGACGTGTGTTAGTTTGATATTTCTGAGTGTTTGTGTTTTAAAGAGTTGATTTAGCCTTCACTGAATGTTCCAGCAGCTAAAGACAGAACATGCTCACACACACCCGGCGTGCTGTTTTATCTACCTCTACCTCACTTTAATGTCTCTTTAAAGATGTCACAGGTGTTACATGTGATGTTTTTTATCTTCCTGCTCCGTTAATGTCGAGCTGTCGTTGAATTATCCTGACAGCTGTAGCCTCGGAGCTAACGTTAGCATGTGAGCAGCTACATTAGTTCAATGATCCTCAGCTCTGGCTCCACAGCACGAGGCCACTGCCAGTTATTATTGGATGGGACAGGATTTAGGCCTTTCTAAGTGTACTCAATAACATTCAAAAGGTTTACTTGCATTCGTCTAATCCCTCATAATGTAGAGTAATTGTATCAACCTTGTTGCTGTCTGCAGGTTGCTGTCATGGCCAAGCTGTTTGAGTCCATTGGGAAGTTGGGGCTGGCCCTCGCCATTGGTGGAGGCGTAGTTAACTCTGCACTATTCAATGGTGAGTTATGTTCTAAATAGGTACTAAAAACATCATATAACAAGGTTTTTTTCACTCTTAAATCAATCAATCAATAATTCTTTATTTATATAGCTCCAAATCATAACAAACGTTATCTCAAGACACTTTACAAAACATTAGCAGGTTGATACCTGTTAATGTTAAAAGTATTTAGTTATTTTATTAACAGAGACCCAACATCAAGACAGGATAAGGAGTGTTATCTCATCTTGATCCACCATGAGTGTAGCACTTTGCAGCAGCTTTTAGCAAAGTTACAGTGGCAAGGAAAAACTTCCCTTTAACGAGCAGAAACCTCGGACAGAACCAGACTCATGTTAGACAAACATCTGCCTCCGCTGTGTTGGGGTGAGAGAGAGAGAGAGAGAAGGAGAGAAAGATAGAGAGAGAGAAGAAAAATTGGAGAACTGTCCAAGCCACAGCAGCAGGAGTCAGGTCGTTATCAGGTCAGGTCATATTAACATATGTAAAAGATCTGAAACAGTATTTTTTTTTTCTTATATATTGTAAAATACTGTTTCAGATCTTTTACATATGTTAATCTTGTAAATTGAATTGTATTTATGTTTATTGTCTATTTTATTCTTATTACCTATAGTTTCATTTGTAAATCTCCATGTTTCTTTTGTATCCTGCTGCTGCTGTAAAGCTGAAATTTCCCCCTGTGGGACTAATAAAGGTTTATCTTATCTTATCTGTCCCACATCAGCTGGTAGATCCACAGCAACAATCCAGATGAACCTACAAACAAGCTCAGAGACTCCCAGAGGATCATGGTTTATAACTATAATAGTGCACTAAGATAAAAGTTAGACTGACAGATAGAGGAGAAAGGGAAACAGAAGCCTAGTGTGTCAGTTTCCACCCCAACAGTCTCGACCTATAGCAGCATAACTAAGAGCTGGATACAGGCCTGATCCAGCTCTAACTATAAGCTTTATCAAAAAGGAAAGTTTTAAGTCTACTACTAAAATGATGCCCATTATATGAACAGTGGAGGCCAAGAAGTCTGAACAATCCTAAAGTAACAGCTGTGAACACAGTGACTCAATACAAGGAAACACAAAACTGTTCAATAATCATAACACTTAACAGATGCGTCATCTAAACATTGCACTGCAAGTAATAATAATAATAACAATAATAATGCATTTTATTTCAAGGCGCCTTTCAAGACACCCAAGGTCGCCTTACAAAGGGTAAAAAAACGCATAAAACAAAATAGAGTTAAAAACAGCAACATAAATGCAGTAGAATAAGGGACAATATGGAACAGTTAAAAACAGTAGGTATTATGGAACAGATGAGTTTTGATTTGAAGATGGGGAGGGTGACAGAGTTACGGAGATCCGGGGGCAGTGAGTTCCAGAGCTGGGGAGCAGAGCGACTGAAGGCCCTGCTCCCCATAGTGCTGAGACGGGCAGGGGGTACAGTGAGGTGGAGGGAGGAGGAGGATCTGAGGGAGCGAGAGGGGGTGTTGACTTGAAGGAGGTCAGACAGGTATGGAGGAGCCAGGTTATGGATGGATTTGAAGGTGTGCAGGAGGATTTTGTAGGTGATCCTTTGTTTTATTGGGGGCCAGTGAAGTTGTTGGAGGATGGGGGTGATGTGGTGGGAGGATGGAGTTTTGGTGATAATACGGGCGGCAGAGTTCTGAACCAGCTGGAGTTTATGGAGAAGTAATATCAAGTAATAGAAGTAAAAATCTTTGTTTTTATGTTTGCTTGCTTCAAATTTTGATAGCAACATTATCTAGCCATTTTCTCTCCTCCTTAATTAGAGAATAGAATAGAAGTTTATTTATAGGGCAAATTTTATGACAGGGAAGCTTTGGAGGCAGAACAATACAGAGAGAGAAACGTAAAATAAGAATAGAAAATGAAACAGAAACCCTGACACAAACCCAAAAAAACTCAAGGAATATTTACCTGTATGTATGTATGTAAAATAGATATGTTTTGAGTTTAGAAGGTAGGTAACTATCTTGAAAGTAGAGATAGTTACCTATTATGCGCTTTATCAATTTTACATTATGTAACTTGTCAAGAATATCTTGGCTGGAGATTTAAAGAATAGCTTTGCATGAAGAATAAAGCATATTAAAGTACCATCTTGCCAATTCTGAAAATATATCCAAATGGCAAGTGCTTTGTCAAAATTGTTAGGAAGCCCAAATGAAGACCTGCGGACTAAATCTACATCATGTGGAGGCATTACTTACAAAAATGTTTCATTTATAACACAACCGTTCATGTGATCCTGTGATAAAAGTAAAAGAGCAATGGAAAAAGGACATGGTTGTGGACATATCACTCAATAATTTGGATTCATGTCTGCAGAATATACTCCCGTGTTTAAAGAAGTTGGCGATAAATTCGTCCAATTGAAAAATAGTACACCTCAACAGTTATGCAAGTCATGTACTCCAGACATGTTCTGTAATTAAAGAGTGATGGATAACTGTGCAACAGGTCATTTATGAGGTACTGGAAAAGAAATTCCAAGTCTTTCCTACACTGACTTTTTGGATTTGACCACGAAACGTAAAATCTGTGGCTCGTTCTTTGACAACAGACGGATTATTTTGGCTTCTACGACACCTGAAACACTGGAGGAGAAACACACCTCCTTATGAAGAATGGGCCACAACTGTAGCTTTATTAACAGCTTATAAGAAAGTAAACATATTCTCTGTTGGACAAGATCAATAAAGGCTTTTCAGGGTCTTTAACCTAAGAAATCAGTCTTATAGTTATTGTACTTAATTTTTTAATCTTTTTTTTTTTTTTACAAGATTTCATTTATGATATCAGAAACTAGATTTTTTTGTGGTTTCATGTTTAAAAAACTGATTAAAATGTTGAATTTAAGAATAAAACACCTCTAACACAAGACTCTTTTCCCTTCTTTCCTAAAGTTGATGCAGGGCACCGGGCTGTGATATTCGACCGCTTCAGAGGAGTTCAAGACGCCGTCGTCGGTGAGGGAACCCACTTCCTCATCCCCTGGGTTCAGAAACCCATCATCTTTGATTGTCGCTCCCGTCCACGCAACGTGCCCGTCATCACAGGCAGCAAAGGTACATCAGCGCTCACCTTAAGTTGTTGGGATGTTACTCATACACAGCATTTGTCCGTTGTAAAGTCAGATGGTTGAATGTGATCTCTGAGAGAAAGGAAAATTATTACTCATCTGAGAGGATTTGAGAGAAAAATGAAGACAGATTTCTGATTTGATCCTTCCCTCCTCAGATCTGCAGAATGTGAACATCACGCTGCGTATTCTCTTCCGGCCGGTGAGCGGTCAGTTGCCACGGATCTTCACCAGCATCGGTGAAGACTACGATGAGAGGGTGTTACCATCCATCACCACAGAGGTCTTAAAGGCTGTCGTGGTGAGTACAAGCAAAGAAAAGTTTTATAAATTAGTGATAACCAGGTGATAAACGGACTTGTGTTTAACAGCGTGTGTCTCTTTTTCTTACAGGCTCGTTTTGACGCAGGTGAGCTCATCACCCAGAGAGAGCTCGTGTCTCGGCAGGTCAGTGAGGATCTTACAGAAAGAGCCTCCACCTTTGGCCTCATCTTGGACGACGTTTCTCTGGTATGTAGCTCCTGGGAAGTTTCCAACTGTCTCCTCAGGTTGTTTGCTTAGACTCAAAGACATGTGAGACAAATCTATTAGATAAAACATCCTTTTATAGACCAACCTTAAGTGAACATCTCATTAAAAAATATTTGAAAGGCTTGGTTTAATTCTTGTGTAGATGGATGTCTTAGTTGGTAAAAAGTTTCACACAGAAACCTTTGTTTATTAAAGTATGTCAATTGTTAAACCTGGCAGAATTACCACTGTTGTTAATTTAATCGTTTAATCTCCCTTGAAAGTGCTCCAATATTTGAACACATTGGTATGACTCTTGAGGTTTTTGTTTGTTTCAAAAATATCACCATGAAGAAATCTCTTGTTTTCCTTTTTGCAGACACATCTGACCTTTGGCAAAGAGTTTACAGAGGCTGTGGAGATGAAGCAGGTCGCCCAGCAGGAGGCCGAGAGAGCCCGCTTCATTGTAGAAAAGGTATTTTGAACTAGGGCTGAGCGATTTGCAAAAATACACTAATAGTGATGATTATTTTCTATGTTGCAATAGCAAATTTTTATGCAATTATTTCTAGGTTTCCATCTTATGTTTTTATTCCAACACATTGTGGGATATGATCAGTTACATTAATTACAGCATAACAACAACCCACTACCACTACAACTGAGACTGATTTTTAAACATTTTACCCACTTTTTACTTCTTTTTTTTGCCACTTTTGGACCATTTTGTGATACTTTCTCACTATTTTCCAGATTCACTTCAATTTTCTTGGCAATTTTTGCATTTTTTTTTTGTTGCTTTTTTGGACACTTTTCACTCTTTATTGCCACTTTTGGACCATTTTTTTGCAACAAACTGACTATTTCCCAACTTCCTTGCCATTTTTGTTGACTTTGGTCATTTTTTTTTACCATTATTGCTACTTTCTGAATTTTTCTGTGTCTTTTTGGCCATTTTAGTCACTTTTCACTCTTGTTTTTGAGTAGTTCTAGATTTTATGCCAATTTAAATGCTAATTTTGTTGCTTTTTGGCAGTTTTTACTACCTCAAACTAAGTTTTATTGCAACTCTTTGCTGTTTTTGGCTCTTTTTACCACTTAGATTGTTTCTTTTGTAAAGGCAGTTTTTAAACAGTTTGTCTCTGGTTGAGTTACTCTGGTGTAGAGCAGAAAACATCTACTGCAAAAACTGTATCTGATATTTTGACACATTTTATGTTATAGAACTATTGCACTGTCTGCAATTAGAATATTGTAACAGGTAAGATTGATTGAGCCCTGTTTTGAACACAGCTCCTCCAGATAACAACCTTCCTTGTGAAAAAGGTGGAAAAAAAGTGATGTTGGGCAGCTCATGTTATCTCTTTGTGCTTCCAGGCTGAGCAGCAGAAACAGGCAGCCATCATCTCAGCGGAGGGAGATTCCCAGGCTGCCTTACTCATCGCCAACTCCCTGATGGAGGCCGGCGATGGTCTGGTGGAGCTACGTAAGCTGGAGGCAGCCGAGGACATCGCTTTCCAGCTCTCACGCTCCCGCAACGTCACTTATCTGCCCTCAGGACAGGGCACGTTGCTACAGTTGCCTCAGTGATAAAATCTCACCTCCCGTTCTTCCATCCGGCTCTCGCTGTCACCTGCCTTCACAGGGGCCTTGGAAGGGGTGGTTTGAGGATTTAATAAAGGACTTCTAACTTCTCACACACTTCTTCCACTCTTTCTAGTACCATCTGTGGACTGAGCTCTTCTGGCAGCAGCGTATAGTGGGAGACGCAGTGAGAAAGTGCAGTGAAACTAGTCCACCAGTGTGTGAAGAAGTGGAGGGAAACATAAATATATATATACATAGCTCTTTGTTTTGAAAATAATTGAAGATGCAGTAAATTCTCCTAAAATATGTCTTTGCGTCATCGTTAGAGATTCATAGCTCTGCATGTGATGAAAGCAACAGAGGGTTTCTCATTATCAAAGGAAAATCAAGATATTCCTCTAAGAGAAAGATGATTATCGGTGATAGCTGCCATCACTCAGCTTTTAACAGTGCGACCAAAATGTGTCGATGCGCGTTTTCAATCTGTAATGATCAGCTTTCTTTTGGATTTAATGACAAAACTGACTGATACGGTGGTTGATTCATTCCACTTAAAGTCTCTGTGGAAAGAAATAGTTCTTTCTGGGAAAATCTGCTCACTCGCTAATACTTAATTCTTCTGTGATTTCCAGCCCTGATCAGTGAGAACAAACCTGTCGGTCAGAACAGGACGTTCCTTCAGTCTTTACAGTCGTCGCTGTGTCTTTAGTTTGTGGAGCAAGTGTGAGCCCCATGTTTCAGAAATGTCTCAACTCAATAAAATGAAGTGTCTTTCTAACCAGGAGTGAACCTGCTCATTATTCATGTGTGTGTGTGTGTGCTTGTGTGCGTTTCCTCGAGTGTCATTTTATTTGTTGCCACCTGGGGGTGCATCCTCGTTTTGGAATAAACCAATGACCTCACTCTTTCCTCTCTCCCTTTCAATAAAAATATCATCTGCTGTATCCTATGAAAGCCTATTTCCACCAATAAAAAAGACAGTAAAAACTTAGCTTTGTGAAAGACAGTGAAAACTTTGAGGGTTTTTTTTTTTGCCAAATTAAGTAAAATTGGGTTAAATTTTGAGATAAAAGTCAAAATTTTGGGAAAAAAGTCATTCAGTGATAAATAGTCAAAAGGTTGTGATTAAAAGGTGAAATTCTGAGGGGACAAAAAGCAAAAATTGTGACAAATCCTCAAAATTTTGAGGGACACAAGCCAAAATTGAGGGGAAAAAAAGTCAAAACTTTAATAGAATTAAAATGTGGCGACTGAACAGTGAAATTGTAAGAAAAAGAGTCAAAATGGCAAGAACATGTGTGAAAATAATGTTGAAAATATTGTAACTTTTGGAGATAAATACTCAAAATAATACAAAAATTTGAAATTCTGAGATACACAGTTGAAATTGTAAAATACAGGGCTGAATTTTTGATACAAAATTGAAAAATTTCAAGAGAAATAGTCTAAATTTGGAGATAGAAAGCTTTAATTGTGAGGAACAAAGTCAAAATTCATGAGCTTAAAAGTCAAATTTTAAGATGTTGTGATATAATGTTATACATAATAATGAGATAATGAATTAAAAACATATGAGAAAAACAGAAAAATTGCGATAATGTCAACCTGATGAGGAAAAAAAGACAAAAATTTGAGTTAAAATCACAACAAGACCAGTATTTGTTTTTTATTACTATTTTTACTGGTAGAATTTGGCTTCCATTGTGTCCTATTTTATTAAAAATGAAGAAAAGGTGAAAGAGTTTTCAGAAAAGATGATTAGAATCAGAGTCAGAATATTTCCAAGTATCTTTTAGGCACATACAAGGAATTTGGCTTTAAAGTGTAAACTGTGCTCTTTTTGTACAAACACAGGTATGAATTAACATGAAATATCAAATATATAAAAGTATAAGTGACTACAAATTAGAATGAAAGAAAGAGTTAATGTGATGATTGTTGTTTGAAGGGGATAATAATAATAATAATGATAACAATAATAATAATAATAATAATAATAATAATAATAATAATAATAATAATAATAATAATAATAATAATAACTTTATTTATAAAGCACCTTTAAAAACAACAGTTCACAAAGTGCTTTACAGCAGGGACAAAATCAACAAACAAACAGTGAATCAAATAGAGAGCAACAATAAAAAGTAATAATCATACAGACCAATCAGAATTAAAAGAGAAGAGAACTCAGGCAGTGAAAGACCCTATGATGAGACCATGAGGACCAGAGGTGAGAAGGAGTAAAAGAGCAAACAGGAACAATATAGAGGATAAAAACAACAATGATATATAGTGAATTATGGAAGATACGGAAGTGGATTAAGGCCACTAAGAAAAAAAAAAATTCCAAAAAAAAAAAAAAGTCAGAATTCTGACTTTAAACTCAGAATTCTGACTTAAATCTCAGAATTCTGACTTTAAACTCAGAATTCTGACTTTTTTCTCAGAATTCTGACTTTAATCTCAGAATTCTGACTTTTTTCTCAGAATTCTGACTTTTTTGTCTGAATTCTGAGATTAAAGTCAGAATTCTGAGAAAAAA
>RPOG01000955.1:78516-204555 GCA_008086565.1 Thalassoma bifasciatum | reverse complement strand
AAATCAGCTCCTCAATCCTCCTCTTGGCCTGATCCAGAGCCTGCAGAGACCAGGTCCACTTTGGTTACTTTATGGACCACATCAGGGTAAAGATGATCATTAAAAGACGTTAATGACTTCACCTTTTTGTCGTCAGCACAGAGCTGAAACTCCGTCGGTGCAAACTCTGCCGTCTCAAGAACCAGGTTAGCTTGTCTTCTAGGTGGCGCATCCGAAAATCCGGCAAATAGTGACTGCACAGAATCTGAAACAATATCTACAGACAGAGAACGGTTTCACAGCAGAGTTTTTAACACCTCTACCCTCTTTCATACGGATGTTAAAGTTACCTTTGATCTTAGAGATGAAGCTCTTCTCCTCCACCTCCTCGCCTTCTCTCTTCTTCATGCTTTTGTGGAACTCAGTCACCATGGGCGTCTGGAAGATCAGTATCTTCACGCTGCTAACTGACTTTGGGTGTTTCTTCCTCAAAAAGTCCACGATCGCCTCCACCATGGCGTCAGCTACTGCTGAAGGGTTGACCCCTCCCTGACCTACAGGCAGAAAAGACACCAATGATGATGATGATGATGATGATGTGAGAATCTTTACAGTCCATCAAACTCTGAGGTGTCTCATTTACCTCCCCATCAGAACAGATCATCCATCAAACACTAAAGTCTGCAATCATGTCTTGCAGTGAGCTTCAGAGTAAGTTCACATGCTCACAAGAAAGTTTCTGTTGCACAAAACGGTTTGCACACCTAGGACCAATAAGTTTATGTCATGCAAGAAAGATTATAACAAACACAATGGTCAAGTCATTTGCCTTTGCCAGAACCTAATATGAGAAAGCTCTAACCATGTCAATCCCCTTTTAGACCTAATCTGACTCTAAATGAGTCGTAGCTCACATATTCAGCCACACCTCTTCTGGTTTCACACTCACGTGGGGTCAGGTGACTGGCTTTGTATCATTAACCTAACTTAGTTTTCGTGGTCTTTTACCTGCTTTTATCTACCTTGAGACTCCACAGGGTTTTACCCATAGGCTGTATAAAACATGGACGTGGACTGTGTCTCAATTTAGGGTCTGATCCTTCAAAGGCTGGATTTGTAGACCAGTTACATCACAGCGGTGCACCGAAGGCTGTCTCAATTCGGAGGCTCATCCTAATGCGGCCGATGAATCCAGCATTCTTTCTTTTCGGGGTTTTGAGAAGGACAGGTCCAGTAGATCCTTCACAGCCTTGCATATCCCAGGATTCATTGTGCGTCAGCATGAAAGTTGATGGACTCCCAGAGGAGTTCTGTTGTAAATGTTCATTTCACAGCTGTTGGAAAAGCTTTCAGCACCAAACTCAGTGAATAAAGTGAGAAGAAGTTTTAACTGAAGCTTTTACAGCAATTGTACAAGTAGCGCCTGTTACCTACCAGGTTTACATGACAAATGTCACATATTTTTTACCTTTATAATGTGCATCATGGCTCTTTCCTCTTCATCTTTTTTTTTACTTATCTCTTCTCTCTCGTTTATGAGAGATTTTTAAATCAGTAAAAATGTAATGAACAAGTTATTGAAAATGTTTTTTTTTATTTTTTTTATTTTATTTTATTTTTATTTTATTTATTCTAATATTGAATTAGAAAGGAACTATTAACAACAGATAATTAGAGGGAATTTATTACTAGCTGGATTCTACCTGCAGGTAACCTATAGTATATTTTCATCTGTCCCTCAAGTCAGCCACTTGCAGATGACTATATATTTTTAATGTATTAATATTATTGTTAGTGTTGGCAGGAATCATTTAGACCCTCTTTATAGGTAAAAGCAACAACAACAGTTGAAAAAAGTAAAGAAACCCAGCTAAAAATCCTGCTGTCATACAGAACTACCTTTAGATTATATTTTACTACAGAGCAACGTTAACACCTGTTTCTTTCTTCCTCTTTATTTTATTTTAAACAAGTACATTCCACGTCAACGCTGGTAGTGAAACACTTCCAGCTCTAAAAAAACACATAAAAAATGAAAAAAAAAAAATTCAAACTTTCTGGCTCCTTATCCACTCCTGCACTATGTTCAACTGCTGCTAAGCAACGAGGGCGGGGCTGTGCCTGACATCGCCCGCCTGCATATCTATGGCCTGTCTGTCTCTGATCAGGAAATCAGGAAGATTTGCAAATGATTGTATTCTGCTTTTATTTACGTTTCACACATCATCCCAACTTCATTGGAATTGGGGTTGTAGTATCTCAACACAGTTGCTGTATGTACATCTCTGAACAGACCAAGAAAGACAAACCCCTCTCTCTTCTGATTCTTTCTCCTTTTGTGGCCCTTAGTTATTTGTGTGTTTGTGTCAAAACCCCATTGAACCTCCCCTGACTTCTTTTCTGTTATATCATACTTTGCACAATCAGTCTGTTCCTGAAAAATTGACCTAAATTGGCCTTTTCCTGCCACAAGCTGGAATCAGCATTTCCAAAACAACCTCTGGCAATCTATGGCTCAAACACCTCCTCATAAAACAACAGGTGCTGCCCTGAGACTGATGATGAGCTCAAACAACACGGCTGTACAGAGGTCAGCCTGAATGGGATGATAAAATAAGAAAGAGGAAATATGAAAGACGAGGATGAAAATGTTTGAGAGTATGAAACACATACAGAATGAAACAAAGTTTTTTTGTGATAGTGCTATAAAACATGAAGAGGTGTTTGTGTGAAGTTCTGCACAGACCTGTTCCTAGGGCGGGGAAGGCCACAGACTGGAACTTGTTCTCCTCACAGACTTTCAGCACAGAGTAAACTATTTCCTTGATCCTAGCAGAGTCATTTTTTTGGATGTAGACGTGGATGATGTTTCTGCAGGGCAGACGCCCGGCCGACGTTAGGATCCACGAGCGAGGCTGGTAATTAGGAGAGTTCACTGCAGACAGGAAGAAGAGGAGTCAAAACACAGCCACCCCTGCTGCTGAAGTGTGTGTGTGGATCAAAGTGTGTGTGGATCAAAGTGTGTGTGGATCAAAGTGTGTGTGGATAAATGATGCTCAAACTGCAGACACACACCGATCCGTGAGCTCTCCTGCAGAACGCTCATCCCAGCGCTGTCTAAGATGGCTTTGGACACTCCTGAGGTGTGGAGAGGAAACAGTTGGTTAATTACTCTAACCTTTACTCCCTGAAAGGTGACGATAACAGCACAGAGACACTCACCTGTTTGGAGGTCAAAGTTTTGATTGGAGGAGTTGATGATGACATCACATGTCTCTTTGGTGATGTCACCGGACGAGATCTCGAGGGAGAGCGGACCCATCTGCATCTGGTACACGCCGAGGGACGGAGACGACACCTGACCAAAGGTCGCTGTGATACACAAACAGAAATAAAACAGCATTTACATCTCTCTGCTGTGTCTGCAGGTGATTAAACTCTAAACCTTTTCACTATGATGTTTGTACCTTTCGCGCCTGAGCTTTGCTGTGGTTGGTTGGGTGGTTGCCCAGCTGGTGACTCGACAAATTCCCCAACTCCTACCTGGATGCTTCTCTGATCATTTTGACCTTTAAATTCTCTGATGAAACACTGACAAAGACAAGAACAGAAGTCTGAGCAGCTTTGAAAGAGGAGTCTGTCTCATAATGAGATCACCATCCTGATGGCGCAAAGATCTGTTAATTAGAGGTCCCATTTACATGACAACACTTCACCCTGCATTTCACCCTGAAACACAGAAATGCACTTAAAAAAATCAGTGTTTCCACAGAAACGCTGGAGACTTCAGATGCTGTAGTGCACGTCAGGCCTGAAGATGGTGATATAACTGTAGGGGCTGTTTATACAACAACAGATGAAGAAGACATGGGCTGATCATCTGTAGATTAAACTACAAACTTCTTCACTGATTGCAGAAATAGTGCAATAAATACACATTTTATTGGAAGGCAGTCACTGGATTCAGCAGGAGAAGAGCAGAACAGTGGTCTTGTTTAACTTGTGTTAGCTTGGGAGAGAAAGGGCGGACTCTGGCTATGTTCTTTAAATGATAAAATCCTGTTTTTGTGATCAGAGTCAAAGATGACGCCCAGGTTTTTAACTTGATTGGATGGGTTTAAACCCAGTGTTTGCAATTTTGTTCGTATATTCTCTCCCTGAGCCTTAGGATCGATGATTAAAACCTCAGTCTTGTCCGGGTTGAGCTGCAGGAAGTTTTCTGCCATCCAGGATTGAATTTCTGTAATACATTTAAAAAGGGCATCAATTGGCCCTGTCAGTAGTCCTCTGTACCTCTACATGTCGACACACAGTAGGCGTATTGACACCTTTAGTTATGGTACGGAGGACTACTGTGAAGGGTCTCCCTCGTACATGTTTAATTTTTCATTCCCCGGAAAAATTGAGCCTTGGGGTACACCACATTTAATACCATGGATTCCTGAGGAGCACGTGTCCAGACTTACCAAAAATTTCTGATCTGAGAGATAGGGGGCAGTACCAGGGCAGTACCAGAGAGGCCCACCAGGTGTCTCAGTCTCTGTAAAAGAATCCTGTGACACTTCTAGTTTACTCACATCTACAGTGGGGCTGTCGCTCGGATGGACCACGATGGCCACCTCCCTCAGGTGTTGAGGAGCTTGTTGGCTGCTGAAGGTGCGGATCTCTCTCAGCAGGACTCTGGATACCACGTCTCTGGGGAAGCTGAGGTTTCCTGTCCCAATGGCGGGAATGGACAGAGACGCCATCTTGAGCTTCTCTGCCTCCACCAGACATTTTCTGACGATGGTTATCAACACCTGAGACACAAGAAGACACAGACTGTCGTTATCAACACATCAGGAGTGTGGTTCTGTCATTGTCCTGACGTCAGTTTTCTCATTCAAATATCAAATCTTTAAACTCCCTCACTTCCTCTGCCTGACCGCCTCTATTATCCCAACCAGGACAAACCACATGGAAGACTTTCTGACACATGAGGTCGAAGCTGTCGGTGATAACCACGTCTCCGTACTGCAGTGTGGCAACGCCGGCTTCAGACCTAACAGCTGCCTGCAGCCCGGGCCCGGCCGCCTCTAAGATGGCGTTAGAAACAGCTCCCTGCTTCAGGTTCATGTTCTGCCCAATGGTGTTCACAAGAACATGAGTCTGTGGATCAAAAATCACTAAGTCATGTATATGCAGAGTTTAACCTGATTATCAATAACATCAGTTGTACAGAGAGGTTTGCAAAACAACCCCCAAAGCCAGGTTGTTCTGACTTTGCAGAAACTTCAGTATCTATCTGAGGACTCACAGTCTGGTCCTGGATGTTTCCCTTCCACAGAACAATCCTCAGACCCTCAGCAGTGGTCTGCTCCATCCTGCAGCCAATAAGAAAACAAAGCTGAGGTCGATCACTTTCACAAGCTCAAATAAGGAACAACTTGGTCTCCAGGAAGGAGTCACAAAACTGAGGGTGAAAATGAAAATAAAAAGTGGGAGGGAAGAAGAAAAAGGTACGTTACCCTCCGTGCCTGGAGTTTCCTTCAGGGCTTGGACCTCCCATGTTACCATGGTGACCTCCCTGAAATCCAGCACCTGCCTCAGCAGCTCCTCGTCCTTCTCCTTCTTGATGGTCTCCTTGTCCTTCTTGATGTTCTCCTCCCCTTTCACCAAAGTGATGTCCCCTTGGGGACCTCTGAGGACTGCCTTGACCTTGGCCTCGCTGATGTCCCCTTGAGAGAAAGCGCAACAGTTTCAGACTCACAACAATCCAAATCCTAAATAACGTGTGACCGACATAACTGATTCTCATTGAAGGAAATCTTAAAGAAACATGGTTTCAACGGCAGCTCTTGAATTCACTCTGCCTTCAGGTTTGGAGTGGATCAGAACTAAAATGTAGCTGTTACATAAAAAAATCCTGTTGGTCCATAGACTGTATAATAGATGGAGGTGGTCTCTGCAACGCTACTCATCTGTTTCCAAAACAGAGTTCTGAAGCAAAACGGCTGGTGCAGCCATATTGGAATTGGGACGTGTGAAGAGTCTCCACACTAACAGCTATTGGATGCCCATCAGTCACGTGAGCTGAGCTGGACCTCTGATTGGGTGAACTTGCGGTCTTAATATTTTCTAAACTGCTGATTTGGAAAAATAACCCCCCGTTCTGTGTGCCGTAATAAGCGCAATAAGTGTGCAATGAGCGATTTATTTTTTATACCATGCTGTAAATGTGATAATTTTGCTCTGAAAACTTTTCTTTTGGTCTTGGTGTGTCTATTCGCTATGGAAGCCAGCGTCAAGTGGGCACTAGCTGAACAGCAGATTTTAGCACTTCCACATTGCCACATTCAGACCAGTTGATGCTTGGTATTATCACAAGGGTCAAAGAGACGTTTTTGTAGATCTAGGAAAGATGCACAAGCCCTACCAATCTCGTATTCCTATGTTTCATGTGCTGCAGACATAGGTGATGCCACTCAGCAAACCAGCAATGCCCCAGCACAAAGCCAATCCCATGCCTGCACCAAGCTCATATACACAAAGTTTGTGGCTAAACATACATTTTAAGTGCCTTTAGGAATTACTACCTATTTTGGCAGTGACCTGGGGATCACCATGACAAGTGAAGAGCAAAACAGGGTTAAGATATGTTGTTCACATGATCTTATTTGAGTGGAATTCATTGTAACAGAAAGTCCTGGAGGGATTCCCCCAAATCTAAGTCCTAGTTTCCAGTAATCGCTGGAGAGTAAAGTGCTGAATGAGGAACTGTTTCTTTAACTCACCCTGTAGCCTGGGGTCCGTGTCCTCCTGCCTGTGGCGGTATCGTCGTCGGTTCGAGGTCACTGAACTCTTTGTTGACGGACACCAGGACTCCATCTGCAGTCTTCACTTTACAGTAACTCACACTGTCTTCTCCCTCCTCTTCTTCATTCTCAGGACGAAGCATCACCACGCAGTTAAACTCTGACATTATGTTCGACAGAAAAACGCTCCCGTGTGACTGGAAGTACTTTTTGGCCCCGGGTTTGTTCACGCTTAAGTTGTCACTGAAGAGAGAATCTGTCAGCTCTTTGAAACAAGCTTTGGCATTCTGGACGTGAAGACGAGCTCCAGCGATGACAATCTGTTTCCTCAGATGTTTGAAACTCAACTTCACACTGTTGTTTTTTTCAATGTTGGAACACTCTTGAGATTTCTTCCTCTCAATGAACTGAAAAACAGCGCAGGACGGTACGCGAAGGCTGTCTTGGATTCGCGAGTAGTTTGAAATATATTCACTCAGGTTACGACAGATTTCTTTCACTGGAGTCGAGAAGCCAGCCACCGTCACTTTGTCTCTGCCCGGGGGGATCTTAATGAACACAGTTTTCCCTTTGGAGGAGTTGTAGCTGTCCAGGAGATTTTGGTTCAGGTCGGCCCATTTCTGATGTTTCAGGACTTCTTGGTCTTCCACATCCAGAGTCTGAACCATCAAACTTTCCTTCATCTCTTTCTCGGCAGCAGTCAGTGCATTATCAGAGCTCCCTATCAGCAAAACACCTTTAGCGTCAACGGTGAAGATGGCACAGATGCCGTGGGATGTGAAGAGCTGCTGGGACATGGACATGGGGTTCACGATCTTCAGAAACTCTAAAAGACAAGGAGGGACACTGATCGGTTTCTTACTCATTGCCACATTCCTCTCCAAGATCCAGGACTTCATCTGGGAAACCTCTTCCTTCAGCCCACTGATGGTTAATTTCTGGGTGTTTGTATCGTAGGAGAGGATCATATCAGGGGAAATGTCCTGTGCAGCTTTCTGTAGTCCTTCCTGGTGCAGGATGTAGTGCATCGCAGGAGACAACTCAAGCATTTCAGAGACACCGTTTGTCTGCCGCTCATACTGACGCATGGCTCGAAGAACGACGTCCTCCACAGGAGCCCGGATCTTTTTGATCACGTCAGCTTTACCAGCGACAGTCAAAACCCCTTTGGACGCATCAAAAACCAGAACAGCATCTTCCCTCACAACAGAGCGGACTTCTTCCTCTGCAGTCGTCCATGCAGCTTTGTTTGCAGAACATTCGAACGCCGTGTACTGAGACATGAGCCGGCGGAAAGCGTCCAGAGCGGTGCTGCTCCAGGTGTCCACCTGCTCGGCAGTCAGACCTTTCTGCCTCAGAAAATTTGGAACAGGGCTGAGCTTCACTTCGGGTTTTTTCATGTTCACGCTGCAGTGGAACTGACGCATCTGATCGTTGATGCTGTCAAACAGTTTCTTCTCCTCAAGGAACTTCCAGATAGCACTCAGGACTTGTTCTTTGATTGGTTCAGGCATCTTCCACATGGGTCGTTCTTTGCCGTACAAGGCGGTGCTCAGGGACTCGTAGTACGGGTACACCTTCACAGGAGTTGAACCAATCGAGTAGTCTTGTTTGATGCAGATGTTTTCCACAACTGTGGATAAAAACAGAGCAGGGTTAAGAAGTGGTTCTTAGCAATGAGACATTGTGATCAAAAAAGGAGAGATTCTGCAACAACTGGCATTCCCATATCTCCACAGTCCATTCCCCAAGGTGCCACATACAACCCCACATCAACGTAACAACAACTTTCCCTTTAAATGTGGAATTGATGTAAAAGAAGAGCTGAATAAAAAACCTTTGGGGTCACTGAAGGTTACGATGGCAGCCTCCTCCTCTGGGATCATGGTGATGTTCTCGGGCAGAGTCCAGTTTTTCTCAAAGTAAAACAACAACATGTCTGCAAAGAAACCAGAGATCAATGTTCATGCTGTGACAAACACAGGGAATCTTTCTGTACAGGTGTAACAGGTGTAGGGACTGACACCTGAGCAGCTTTTACCTTCAACCACTTTGGAAGAAAGACTCTCCACTCGGACGCTCTTTGCTGCCTCCAGCTGTCGAGCGCTCAGTTTGTACTTCTGCAGCTTCTGACTGGTTTGGCTCACAGAGAGGAACTTCTCCACACCTGAAACACACTCTCTGTTACTCCTTAAAGGCTCATCAGAGGTCTATAATAGCTTTATTTTTAGCCAAAACGTCACTCTTTAAGGATCTGTTAAATCCCCTTCCATTCCCCACACGGTGACTGAACTATGTTACGTTATTTTGGACCGACACAGCCCTCTAACACCCCACCATTGTTTAAAATGATTATCAAAAGGAGCAATCTCAGCGATCACGCATGATGCATCTTGTACGCATGCTTGTGCATGAATCGAGCTGTGGCTTGGTCCGCCTCCCCAAAATGTGCCAAGGCAGGGGAGTTGGCCGTGTCCAGGCATGCATTACTTGTGGTCACACTGGCCAACATGCCGTGCTTTACATCTGAAGTGTGCTCAAGCACGGCACGTTGGTCAGTGTGACTGCGCCCTTGGTGACTTCTGCCAGTTGCACAGTGACCAACTTATGGCTTAGTGGCTTCTGCCAAGGTCATTTGGATCACCACAGAGAAGTCCAGAGGGACTTAAGGCTGTCCAAAAATGCAGAGTCAGCCAGACCCTAAACAAAATCTTGTTTACATTGGCTCCTCCTGTGTCTGCCTTGGCAGGCTGATAACTCTACTCTCCTGGATATTAGGAACCTGTCTTTGAACCTGCAGATCTCTGCAATGGTTTGTGGTTTGTGTATGTTCAGTTTCATGGTTTTTTTCTCACCTTCAGGACTCTTAAAGGTAACCACGGCTCTGTCGTTCTCCACGATGATCTCCAGACTGAAGTGACTCTCGTCCAAACCGGAAACAGACTCCACCAGCATCGGAAGCAGATCTCCGGATATGTTTTTTTCCACGACGTTATCCAGAACCACAGAGAGGCTCTGAACAGGTTCTGAGGGGGGAAACCCACCAAACTGGCTTAACCTTTGCATGATCCCTTATTTACACATTTATCTTTTTTTTAAGTGTGCAAAAACAAGAAAGTTAAATTATTGCTTTTGATTTTTAACTGTTATGACGGATCTTTGAAAACTAACATTACGAAACTACACAGGGAAAATAATGAACACAGTTCAGGGTTAATTATGCTGAACTGAATTTACAATCAGGAGCTGATCTCTAAAACACCTCTTTATGAGGAGGACATTCAAATATGGATACATTTTTACTGATGATTTTTACTCCTGGCGTGAGCACATTCCCAATTAAAGTGACTGTGAGGAGAATCTGTTATTGCAACGACTACTTCAGCAAGAGGAAGGACCCTATTGGTTTTGAAAAATTAATGAAGATCAGATCTTTTTTTAAACTCTCTGCAGAGGCTCCATATTTAGGCTTCAAATCTTGCTCTGAGGTCTTTGAATCTGCAGATGAAGTATTTGAGTTTGCTGATGGATTTAGGGATAGAGAAAACCAAGTTTGTATTAGCATTGCTGCTTTGCTTAAACATAAATAATATCAGTCTTTGCCCAGGATTAATATCCAGTAACTCAGCACTTCATAAAGGTTTTCACAAACAGGATGTTTTGAATGTGTCTGGTGTAAATCTGTTTTTATTTTGTTTACTTTGATTAACTTATGGACAGGTGATGTTACTGAATCACAGCCTGATACATTTGTCTTCTCTGTATCACTGAGCTTCAAGGTCCAAATGGCACATTTGTTTGATTAAAAACTACAATGTGCAGCAACGATAAGAAATAATCAAGTGTTTTGGAGATGACTTGACATGTTTTTCAGCTGCTTTTAAAGATCTGCTGAGTCCACAAACAGGAAGTCAGAAAGAGACAGATTAAAGAAGAGTTAGTTTGAGTCTAAATCATGGACTGTATAAAACATGGACATAGTCTCCGTGATGTCACCCGTCTGTTACTGCAGCTCTGTTTTGAAGCTAAATGGCGGGCGCGGCCATATTGGAATTGGGACGAGTGACGAGTGCCCAAACTCACAGCTATTGGGCGCCCGTCAGTCACGTGATCTGAGCTGTGGCTCTGATTGGGTAAGCTCTTAGTCCTAATATCTTCCAAATGGCCAAGTTAGAAAAAAATTCACCCCCCTCACAGTGTGTGCTGTTAGCAAAATTAGCGATAAAGACGGGAGACAGAGTTTGTGCCAGGCTTTAAATACAATAATTTCTGCTCTGAAAACAGCTTTTTTTTTGGTTTGGTGTGTACGTGACTTCCAGTACTTCTGGAGCCAGCCTCAAGTGGTCACTGGAGGAACAGCAGCTTTTTAGCACTTCAGTGTTGTCTCATTTTTTTAGACCGGAGGTTGCTGCTTGGTCTAAACAGATATGACAGTTCACATCAATCCAGACTCATTGATTACTCTTGTGTTTCAAAAATAAGCGCTGTTACTGTGAGTAAAAAATCAACACATTTCATATGAGAACAGTGTTAAAAACTGATCTCTTTAACACAAACTCACCTGAGACTTTGTCACTGTTGGTCGGACACTGAAGGAGAGAAATGAACAAATTTAATCTCACAGGATGAAAAGTGTACAGAACTAACTGAATAGTAATCCCAGTCTACGGTTCACCTCAACTTTTGAAAGTTGGTATCTGAAATGCCTGCTAAAAGACGGCTGAAAAATACTTAGATCAAAACTGTGTGTAGTTTTGAGCTGTTTGTGAAACTGAAACGATAAACAACAGATGCACAACACTGACGTCTTAAATTTGTAAATAAAACTTTTCTGTTTGAAACATGGAGTCTGATACAGGTCATTAGAGCTTTACAGCTGCTCTGGTTTTAATGTTTAACTTCATGTTATAAACTCATATCTTTAACACCCCCTCTGTACTGACGTCTGACCCCCTCCCCGGTTGTTTCCACTGCAGCCTCTGAGTCTCATTTCACTGAAACACTGACGAGTTTACTTTAAGAAAAATGTATGAACACAGCAGAAATGTACATCCATGGATCCTGAACAGTAGGGGGCGCTCAGCTTTACTCACAGCAGCAGAACTCAGACGCAGCTTCACCGTTTTCTTATCCAGGACAATTTCATGGTCTTTACGGGCGAGGACTCTCTCTCTCACTGAAATCACAGAAAACCTCATTTTCAAACCTGTATGGGACTTTAAACCTTTCACTTTCACACTGAGAAAAGTTGAGCCACTCACAGAGATTTAGGAAAAAAAAACAAGATTGGGAATAAAAACACAAACTTAAACTTGGACTGAGAATTCTCATAATTTTATAATTTTATCTTTGTAAATTTTAATCCCGTAAATTTAAAACCTTATCCTGGTAAACAAATATCATACTTTTAAATTCATAAGATTATTCCTGTGAATTTAAGACTGTGTTCTTGTCAATTAATAAGCTTATTCTCAGTGATTTACGAGCTAAATTTAATTCATTTCTGATATTATTTCTTGGATAAAAACAAGATTTTTTTCCTCAAAAAATATGAAAACCCATGTAAAGGTATTACTTTATTATTAGAAATTTATAAGGTAATTGTAGAAAATCTACTTTTTCTTTTCTTTACGATCAGGTCTCTGAAACTAACAGAGGCGCCCCCTGCTGGCCAAAGCAAGAATGAAGGTTCTAGGCTTTAATTGAAAAATAAAACATGTTTATCCACGTCATACAGATTTTATGGAATTTGGATCAGAGTCCAGAGGGAGCAGCAGCAGCAGCAGAGGTGATTTTTATGGTTATATAGTTAGATGATCAGACCTGAGTGTTTATTAACCAACTTTACAGCTTGATAAAAAGAATTGGGCTTGGTTACTTATTTCTCCAGTTTGTGTCGAAGTTCAACACGGGCCTGTTAATGTGTCTGTGATCTCCTCACTCTGTGTTAAACTAAAAAACTGAGTGTGAATTGATACATTGATGTAATAAAATGGAGAATTTAACGTTAAAAACGGTCATGAAGAGGATCACTGTGACTGTTAGCCCCATGGATATTTATGAGAAGGCTAAATGACTTAAGGCGGAGTCAGCAGCGTCGTCAATGTGGCGGCCATCTTGGAACAGGGGACTGCTCTGGTTCTCTGAACTGTAGTCAATGGAAGGAATGATGATTTACTCATTAAAACACTCGTAACTCGCTGAATTCTTGACGATAAACAGATAGGTTTATTGCAAACCTTATTCGCGTGGCTATGATTCTGGCTGAATTTTAAATCGCACAAAAAAAAATTTGAAAATATTTACTTTTTACAAATTAATTAGCTTAATTTCTGACCTTTACAAAAAACCAAGCCGTTTGAAAATCGGTTGAAAATCGAGAAATCTGCAGTTATTTCTAAGTCCAGGCTCCATTGACTAAGGCAATGAGTATTCGAGGAGCCCTGTTCCAAGATGGCCGCCACGTGACGACGTTACTGCCCATTGGCTTACAGAGCGCATGCGGCATGACGTAGTGCTACGTATAAGTGAATGTGAATTGTAAGACTGAATCTGACTTTTGCGAACTTTTTTACGATTTTTTTTTTCCAGTTTTAGGAACGAAGAGAATTTTCAAGCAAATAAATTCTAATGCAAAACATTACATTTATTTTCAGACCATATTTTTTCAAATTCAATTTTGAGTGGCACAAATCTCAACCCACATTGAACTCTGTTTAAGTATAAAGTACTGGAATAAAATCGGATTCCCTGACAGAGAGTGACTTCGAAATTTACTCACCCTCCTGTGTCCGGAAATAAAGCTCTGCTCTCGGGGCTCCGGCCTCCACCTCCACCCTGCAGTCCCCCCCTCCAGATTTCCTCTTGCTGTTGAAGTAAAGCTCCAGTTTGTTAGTCACGGTTCTGGTCTGATCCGGGGTCCAGTCCCCCTCCACGGTCACCGGGAAACTCTCCTTGGTCTGCTCCATGTTGAGTTCACCCACAGACTGACACCAACAGAAAGTGCTGTCAGTCTTTGGAGTGGAGTGGGGTTACTTTCACTTTCAGTCTTGCGCCGAATGACGCAGAAATAAAACAAGGTCAACAAAGATCCAGCTGAGTAAAGAGCATTTAAATAACTTAAATTAAAATCCTTCTCACTTTAACTTTGACACATTTTTAATCTTGTATTTGTGTGTGTGTGTGTGTGTGTGTGTGTGTGTGTGTGTGTAGCCCAGTGTTCTGCAGCGCCCCCTCCTGTGGATGAAATTGTTTTTATTTTTATCTCAAAATTTTGAGACAACTTATCTTACTGCACAAATGAAAACTGCACTGGAATAGCTCATTTCCAAATGCTAATTCCTCGCTTTTGAATTGGGTCGGCCTTAACCGGTGTGATTTAAAGCAAATCAAAGTCTCTATGACAACACCACGCTACACTGACAAAGTTTAACAGTGAGATGAGAATATAAACAACCAAGCAGACAGTTTTTGTTGTGCTCCTTTAATGAACAACACCTCAGGAAAAAAAAACCCAAAACAGAACAAAGAATGATGAAAAAATGAACTATGAAATATTTTTTTAATACAATTTAAGATTTGAGTTTTAGATTTTAATTGACACATTTCAACTTAACCCAAATTTTAGACAGTTATAGCATGTGATTTTGCATTTACTGTTTCAAAACAAAAAGAAAAATCACCACCCCTACAAAATAAAAGGATTATAATCCCGAACATGAAACTGAACAGAGCTTCACTCTGACAGAATCAAGAAATGATGGTTTCTGTTCAAGAGAAAAGTCAATGTGATAGTGTCAGTTTTGCCAGTTTGAGGATGAACTAATTTCATTTTTACCAACACTCATTGTGATTCTTTTTTACTGCTGTCATATTCTGAAAACAAAGACGCTTTTATTTTGAAAGTCCTGCCTGTTTGCCTCTCTCCAGCAGAACAGGAGAGACATTAACCCCTCCAACAGGAGAAAGCAGAAACAGGAAGCGCCCTCTGCTGTTTGAAAAAGGGACTCATGATTCATAGTTAAACTCATCGCATGTTGCAAATGGAGTAGTGTTAAAAGCTCCAGTTCCTCGAGTGTCCACTAGAGGCTGGCTGCACAGACACCGGGAACCACACACACACACACACATTCAAAAAAAAAAAGAAGAAGACAACAAAACACTGGATAAAACTTCCATGTTACAAAACAGAAAACTATCGTAAAGTATAACTTCTAGGTCTTTTTATATAGTTTGTAGGTTTAAAAGATTAAAAAGACTCTTTATTAAAACTTGAACCCAGAGTCTGAGTAGAAAAGTCTCAGAGTAGTTTAAGTGAACGTGATCAGATACTCGGGATACGCCAGCGAGTCGTTGAAGACGATGAACATGGTTGGAGGGGTGCTGTTGTCGGTGACGCTGTCGTACAGATCTGAAGTATTTCCTGAAGTTTTGGCGGGTGGAGCTAGCATACCACGTGCTCCCTGGGTAAATTCTCCCACGAGGACTCGGGCCAGGTACATGCGCTTGTGCCCGTTAGCATCAGGTGGAGCATAGCCTTGTGCAGAGTAACGCGGATCAACAGCGAAGTAAGTTCCATTTCCGTACATCGCAGCTGCAGAAACAAAGAAACTGATGATCAGGTTTTATTCTCACAACTGAATGAAAAACAGACGACAAAATAACCCCACAGGTCAGAAAACTACAGTTCAGGTTTTTACCGTGTTTTCCTGCGTAGCTGCGGTTGAATCCGTCTTTGTTGATTCGATCGATGGTGTCGGCTCCAGTTCCGTGGAAAAGCCTCTTTTCGTTGTTTTTGTGATTGTTCTTCTTCTCCAGTTGTTTCTTCTTCACCTGGTAGCCCTGCCACAGCGCTGGGTTTTGGACTCGCTCGATCTGTAGAAGAAAACATTTTACTCAGCGTAACTTTCGAGTGTATCACAGATAAACTGCCTCGCCCAAAAAAGAAGTCACCACCAAAAAAAAAGGTCATACACTCTAATATTTCGTTGGACCGCCTTTAGCTTTGATTACATTCACTGTGGCATTGTTTCCATAAGCTTCTGCAATGTCAGTCTAAATAAAGGTAGGTCACACAGTAATTAAAAAGTGGTTCTAGAACGTAACTACTACCATCTCAGACTGGCGACGTGTTTCAGAAGAGGTCTTGTAGGGTTTCTAAGAGTTACCCCAATTCGTCTGGACTCTGTGGAGGCCAATCCATGTGTGAAAATGATGTCTCATGCTCCCTGAACCACTCGTTCACAATTTGACCCCGATGAATCCTGGCATTGTCATCTTGGAATATGTCCGTGCCATCAGGGAAGAAAAAATGCATTGATGGAATAACCTGGTCATTCAGTATATTCAGGTAGTCAGCTGACCTAGCTAACACTGCCCCCACAGGCTTGTACAGTAGGCACTAGGCATGATGGGTGCATCACTTCACCTGCCTCTCTTCTTACCCTGATGCGCCCATCACTCTGGAACAGGGTAAATCTGGTGAGTAGTCTGGTGTACTGGAAGAAGGTAACGAGGTCTCAGGTTAGAAATACGAGGGATTGTTTGACTTCGGAAAAAAAGGTCAAAGCCTCACTGATTAGTGGTTTTCTTAAAGCTACACAGCTGTTCAGTCCCAATCCCTTGAGTTCCCTTCTCATTGTGCGTGTGGAAATGCTCTTACTTTCACTATTAAACATAGCTCTGAGTTCTACTGTTGTTTTTCTTCCATTTGATCTCACCTCACGTTTCAGTGATCTCCGATCATCATCATTCAGGATTTTTTCCCCCCACATTTCTTCCTGGAAGACGATGGGTCCCCACTATCCTTCCAGTTTTTAATAAAGTGTTGGACAGTTCTTAACCCAATTTTAGTCGTTTCTGCATCAATCTCGAATCTACAAAAGAGACGAACTACGGTTACTAAACTGGGAAGAGTTTGTCTGATTGTAGAAAAGGTGCTGGTGCCCTACACAGAAAGGTGTACCAACAAATCCTTTACTCTTCGTTGAGTAACGTGGTCAACCCCAATTTATTGAACAAAGGTGCTGAAAGATAATCGCCCATGCAGTAATTATCCAATAGGAGGCTCGAACCTATTTGCTTAGTTAAATCCAGGTGGAGACTTTTTTTTTGGCCAGGCAGTGTATTTAATAAATAGATATTTGATAAATAGAGAGTGGACGTACGCTGATGATGTTTGGATTCAGAGTGGTCTGTGTCACTTCTGTCTCGACTTCGTTGTATTCGCTGCTTCCTGCCGTCAGAGAAATCAGTTTGAGGAGATCTCCTGTCATGTCGCTCCAGTGTGAAGGCAGAGCAGCGTCAGCTACAAAGAAATAAACAAAAGTGTTTGAGATGGCGTCTTCATTCTTAAACTGACAGAAAATCACCATTTCAGTCAGGACCATTCTCATGAATAAAAAAATCATTATTTGGCAAACAGAGCCAGCGCCAGTGACAATACATATGCCACTGGTAATGTTGAGTTCTGAGAAGTGTTTTTAATGCGGTGATCTCCACTACAGAGTAGGGCTGGGTGTTGTTAGGAACCTCATGATTCGCTTCTATCAGATTTGATGTTGATTTCATGGCTTTGATATTCATTTAGTAAGAAGAAATACACAAATAATAAGAGTTCTAGTTGACAACATTTTCATTTTCATGCCCATAAAGTTGGTGGAGCCGTCTTTTCTCCGCCGATGTGGTTTTGTGTTTGGGTGTTTTGGCCTTCTAGGGCTTCCGTAGTATGGAGCCATGAACCCTTGTGCGGAGGCCGGAAGAAGCGGCTCGTAAATACTTTTTATTCCTCATTTTTCATCTTTTCTAGGAGCTAGGAAACACATTCCTGTAAGTAATTATGTGCAAAGTGTTTTTTGTGAGTCTAAAATCAATTTTCAGTTAATCTGCAGTAAATAATTGTGATGCTAACTTCATTAGCCCATTAATGGTATTTTACATTCATATTAGCATCAAGCTCGCGGACTTTTTGCTAACTGGGGCTAGTTACTTGAGAGTAAACTTCCTCAGATAATTCAGGCTGTTTACATCATTTTGACTGTTTGTTTATGTTGATTTATTATTTTCCTCTTTTTGTATTTTCAGTTTTACAGTAACTTTGTGTGATTAAAGTGAAATAAATGAGCAAATCTACAGCTTCAGTCTCATTCCACTGTTATCTTTATCTGTCATAATGGGCGGTGTTAACGGAGGGCAGTACACACAGCGCCCCCACTGGCCAGGAGGCGAATTGATGTCGAATTGAGCGGGGTAATATTGCGATGCATCGATTAATCAGTATTTTTACTCTCCCTCACTACAGAGTCGTATCCGTTTTTGATGACAGAGGCTGTTTTCCAAACCGCCTACTACACTAGCGATGCCTACTACTTCGGCTGAAATTCAGTATTTAGTAGGCAGTATGCAAAAACTTGCGAGATCTGTAGTAAACTACAAGTTCCCGGATGACCTACTGATTGGAGAAAATTTCTCAGTCTGTAACGGACCAGTCTACCTGGCGTACTGTTTCCCACAATGCACGGCGCTGATGCCGTTTGTCAGTTTGGGGGCGCTCAGGTTGAGGTGAATTACTGACACCTACTGGAATAAATCAGCTCAACTACAACACAACAACAAAAATGTGAAACGGTCCCAGAGATAAAAGTGAAGTGACAGGAAAGAAACAGCGGTAAATCTGCTCACTTCATCATGAAAGAGCTGTTTACTTTTACCAAATTCATAAAAGCCCCTAAATCATTTATCACTTTTTATTTTACACTAACAGCCTACGTGGGTAATGAGGACGCAGTTTTTACACCAGCTGGAAAAATAAAAAGTGAGTTGGTTTCAGATTTATTTTCAATACACGATAACTTTTGGTGCAAGATTAAAAATGAAATATGGCGATTTTGCTGTAATTTATACCTTTACAAATGTGATAAAATTGGGACTTTTATCTCTCCCTGAATTTGTTGTTTTTCTAAATGAATTAAAAATGTTCCTTGAACCACTAAAATAATGAAAAAACCATAAAAATTCTCAAAAAATTACAACTTCCTTCACATGCTTAATTTCATTTATTTATTTTCCTCTGTTTCTCATTGACATCTAATAATTGAATAGATGAAAATAACGAGGACATTGAAGTGGTGACTAACTACACCACTTAATTACTGACTTTACGGTTTACATGAGTACCAAATAAATACTACTTTAATTTGTAATCTTTTTTTAGGTAGTGCTCCACTTCCTGAAATCCAGAGTAGTATACGACTAAACAGGTCCAACAAAACAGTCATACTACATACTACAGTAGTAGGTAGTAGGCACTGCCTACTACCTACTACTTCCACATGTAGTATGTAGTAGGCGGTTTGGAAAACAGCCCGAGAGTCTGAAGATCTAATCTCTGAATCTTTTAATGATAGTGTGTTCTCCAGACAAGAACATTATTCACAAACTGTCGGACTATTTGCCCTCAGGAGTCACATTTTTCAAATATTTCAGGTTCATAAAATGCTGGAATTGGGTTTGTACAACACTCCAAATATGAAGCAGAAATTAATCTTTAACTACAAGTGATCAAAAACAAACGTTCTCACCTTTCAGGTCTTTTCTGAAGAGCTCCAACATTTTCCCTCTAGACAATGGAACTGCTCTTTTATACTTGACGTCAGCGTTGTACATCTGACTGTTGATCTTGATCTTCACAGTTTCTTTCTTCTCCAGAGCTTCCTCCAGTTTGAGGTTGGTGAAAATGTCGAAGGGAACCATCGACCCGTTTCTGTCGTACTGCCATTCGACCAGCGAACTCACCAACATGGCCCGTCCCTTCAAGACCTCGCTCCTTTCCACTTTCCGTATGATGTCCCTGAAAGACGAGAGCAGAGGAGAGTGAAGAAAAACCCTGCATCTGAAAACTGTAATAACCTTTATTCTTCTTTTTTTCTTTCAGTCCACGACAGATCCTCTGACCTGATCGAAGACTCTGCGTTAAAGACAAGGGACCAGTCTGGGAGGTCCACCTAAAATCCGAGGAGCAGCAGGACAGGAAAGAGGTCTGCCTAAGAGTGGCAGTCTGAGGAGACGTCGAGCAAGTCGAACAGGTACAGGAGGACGCTGTCGACTGACTACATGACCAGACACTACCAAAAGAAGCGGACGAGCCGGTTTTAGTCGAGGAGTTAGGAGGAGAACCGGAGATCCAGAGCCTGCAGAGACCAGGTCCACTTTGGTTACTTTATGGACCACATCAGGGTAAAGATGATCATTAAAAGACGTTAATGACTTCACCTTTTTGTCGTCAGCACAGAGCTCAAACTGCGTCAGTGCAAACTCTGCCGTCTCAAGAACCAGGTTAGCTTGTCTTCTAGGTGGCGCATCCGAAAATCCCGCAAACAATGATTGGACAGAACCTGAAACAGCATCTACAGACAGAGAACGGTTTCACAGCAGAGTTTTTAACACCTCTACCCTCTTTCATACGGATGTTAAAGTTACCTTTGATCTTGTCGAAGAAGCTCTTCTCCTCCACCTCCTCGCCTTCTCTCTTCTTCATGCTTTTGTGGAACTCAGTCATCATGGCCGTCTGGAAGATCAGTATCTTCACGCTGCTAACCGACTTTGGGTGTTTCTTCCTCAAAAAGTCCACAATCGCCTCCACCATGGCGTCAGCTACCAACGCCGCGTTGGCCCCTCCCAGACCTACAGGCAGAAAAGACACCAGTGATGATGATGATGATGATGTGAGAATCTTCACAGTCCATCAAACTCTGAGGTGTCTCATTTACACCACTGACACAAACTTAATCTTCTGAATCAGAGCCAAGATTCTATTAAACACTGATCCACACACATGTCCTACATCATGCTCATGAGAAAATTGTCCGCGAAACAGTTTGCACACCTGAAACCAACAAGTTTATGTCGTCCTCCTGTCTTTATCTACCACCCTTAAGACCAGGCCAGGCTAAGCTTTCAGCTTCTTTAATACCAATTTCTAACATGTCCATCTCTTCATTTTAGATCTCTACCTGACATATTTCCTATCAATCCTGAAACCCTGGTTCTGGTCCTCTATTTAGACAGCTTACACTATGTCTCACCACATAGTGAAATCCCACTGTTACCTTTTCTGTTTGCTTGAAGAAATAAATGACCTTTCCCAAAACATAGCTGGCTCGCCAATTTACGTTGTAGATTTCCCCCAAAATAATCAGGAAAATAAACGTAGCTGTTCTGCAGCCTCTTGCAGGTTGATTTAAGACAGTTCTCACTATGTTAATCTATGCACAAATCTAGACAGATAGAAAGATCCATCTCCTCCAATTTTTCTCCTTTTGTGGCCCTCAGTTATATGTGTGTTTGTGTCAAAACCTCTTTAACGGCCCCTGACTTCTTTCTTTTCATATCATACTTTGAAAAATCAGCCGGTTTATGAGAAATTGGCCTAAATTGGCCAACATGGCTGAACATGGATCAGCTTGATGAGACAAGAGCGAGGAAACATTAAAGACGAGATGGAAATGTTAGAGAGAGTAGACTGAACACAGAACGATTATAAAACATGAAGAACTGTTTGTGTGAAGTTCTGCACAGACCTGTTCCCAGGGCGGGGAAGGCCACAGACTGGAACTTGTTCTCCTCACAGACTTTCAGCACAGAGTAAACTATTTCCTTGATCGTAGCAGGATCCCTCTGTCCGACCACGTGGATGATGTTTCTGCAGGGCAGCTGCCCGGCTGACGTTAGGATCCACGGACGAGGCTGGTAACCAGGAGAGTTCACTGCAGACAGGAACCAGAGGAGAGTCAAAACACAGTCACCCCTGCTGCTGAAGTGTGTGTGTGGATCAAAGTGTGTGTGGATAAATGACGCTCAAACTGCAGACACACACCGATCCGTGAGCACTCCTGCAGAACGCCCATCCCAGCGCTGTCTAAGATGGCTTTGGACACTCCTGAGGTGTGGAGAGGAAACAGTTGGTTAATTAATCCAACCTTTACTCCCTGAAAGGTGACGATAACGGCACAGAGACACTCACCTGTTTGGAGGTCAAAGTTTTGATTGGAGGAGTTGATGATGACATCACATGTCTCTTTGGTGATGTCACCGGACGAGATCTCGAGGGAGAGCGAACCCATCTGCATCTGGTACACGCCGAGGGACGGAGATGACACCTGACTAAAGGTCGCTGTGATACACAAATACAAAAATAAAACAGCATTTACATCTCTCTGCTGTGTCTGCAGGTGATTAAACTTTAAACCTTTTCACTTGAGATGTTTGTACCTTTCGCGCCTGAGCTTCGCTGTGGTTGGTTGGGTAGTTGCACGACTGGTGACTCGACAAATTCCCAGGCTTCCTGCTGGATGCTCCTCTGATTGGTGTGACCTTGAAAATCTCTGGTGAAACGCTGACAAAGACGAGAACATACGTCTGAGCAGCTTTAATGGAAAAGTTTGTCTCACAGTGATGGAGACAGTTTTAAGGCTTGAGAAAGGAAAGACACTTTGATTTTTCAGCTCCCATCATCCTTTCCTTTCTGCTCCAGATTCTCCTGATGATTCATAAAAACAACCTAAAGAATCGACAGTGTAGGGATGTGGATCATTAATTTTATTCATACTGTTACTTAGTGATACTTCTTAATGGTTTGAGTCTGTTACAATATCACTACCAATACTTTTCTGTTATTATCAGAAAAAACTGTTTTTAATAACTTTTATTACACCCATTATAAATGAATGATTTATTTCTTTGAGGTTTTTTTGCCAGAACTAAGTTTTCATTTTCTTCTATGTTGTAAATTTTCTAAGTAACCGACACTTCAGGATCTATTTCTGATAAAGGGAACTTCGAATTTCTGAGCTTTCATCTTGATGCAGATTCGTAAAACGTAAAGAGTCAATCTTTCATTTTTTCGGGACCCTCCCTCGGAAGCAAGAGGATTTATCTCAAGGAGCTATTTCGATAAATGACTTAAAAATGACTTGAACTCCTGGTGATGCAGACGTGCGTTCCTTCTGCTTTTACTTCCCAAACACAGTTTCTCCTGCAGACACCTGAGTGACATATACTCAAACAAACAGAAACCAGATCATCTCTCACTCCAAAGAAAGCTGCTCCTATGTGAACAGATTCTACGTTTCAGTACTGAGAGTGCAGATGAACCGGTCAGCCCACTATCGTATCAGTGAAACCACTTCTAGTTTACTCACATCTACAGTGGGGCTGTCGCTCGGATGGACCACGATGGCCACCTCCCTCAGGTGTTGAGGAGTTTGTTGGCTGCTGAAGGTGCGGATCTCTCTCAGCAGGACTCGGGACACCACGTCTCTGGGGAAGCTGAGGTTTCCTGTGCCAATGGCGGGAATGGACAGAGACGCCATCTTGAGCTTCTCCGCCTCCACCAGACATTTTCTGACGATGGTTATCAACACCTGAGACACAAGAAGACACAGACTGTGGTTATCAACACATCTGGAGTGTGGTTCTGTCATTGTCCTGACGTCAGTTTTCTCATTCAAATATCAAATCTTTAAACTCCTTCACCTCCTCTGCCTGACCGCCTCCATTATCCCAACCAGGACAAACCACATGGAAGACTTTCTGACACATGAGGTTGAAGCCGTCGGTGATAACCACGTCTCCGTACTGCAGAATGGCAACACCGGCTTCAGACCTAACAGCTGTCTGCAGCCCGGGCCCGGCCACCTGTAAGATGGCGTTAGAAACAGCTCCCTGCTTCAGGTTCATGTTTAGGCGCTACCACAACTGTTACTGCACTCAGACACCTAGTCTTTATTGTTGTAATGCGTGCTCCTCTCTCAAAACTAACTAAGACCGAAACGTCCCTGAAGTCACAAACAGACTCCTCTCTTGAGTGTCAGACCAGGACCTACAAAGGGAAGGTCTCTTGTTAGAAGTCTGGGAGTCGACACTGGACGAGGTAGGAAGGTGGCCTGCAGCCAATGAGAGAACAAAGCTGAGGCCACAAGCTCGAATAAGGAGAAACTTGGACTCCAGTAAGGAGTCACAAAACTGAGGGTGAATTACATTTATTTTTCACTCCTTCTTCTTCTTCCTTTTCTATGCAATGGGAGGCACGGACCACAAAGGAGGACTCCAACCTGGAGGAGACAATGGCACCACTGGAGGGACTTTAGGTCGAGGACGGAGTCGTCGTCGAGGAGCAGGAGGGGGAACTATAGGGGTTCGAAGGACTACAGGAGGGGGAGAAACAACAGGAGGCCCTCTTTGTTGTCCTCCCCCTCTTTGTTGTCCTCCTCCTCTTTGTTGTCCTCCCCCTCGGCCTCGGCCTCGCTGATGTCCACTAGAGAGAGAGAGAAAGCAACACTTTCAGACTCACGACAATCCAACTCCCAAATAACACATCTGACTGACAGGCTGCTTGTTTCTCATTGAAGGACATTTTAAAGAAACACAGGGTTAACGGCAGCTTGTTTTAAATTCACTCCACACTGCAAAAAACTGAAATCTAAGCAAGTATCACTGTCTTATTTTTAGCAAAAAAAGTCTATTTAAACTTGATATGGGCCACATTCACCAGAACAGTCAAGAAAAATGTCTCATTTCAGGACAGATGCACAAGCCTACCCAATCTCATATTCCTAAGTTTCATGAGCTCCAGACGCTGGATTTTTGACAATTTGTTAGGGATGCTACTGCGCAAACCAGCCATTCCCCAGCACAAACCCAACCCCACATCTGCACTGAGCTCATTTACACCAAGTTGGTGAGTTGGCTAAGCATGTATTACCTGAAGGATTACTTCCTGTTTTGGCAGTGACCAGACCATCACCACGACAAGCAAGGAGGATAACAAGGGTTAAAACATGAAGTTCATATGATCTGATTTGAGTGGAATTTAGTAGAACCGAAAGTCCTGGAGGGATTCCCCCAAATCTAAGTCCTAGTTTCCAGTAATCGCTGGAGAGTAAAGTACTGAATGAGGAACTGTTTCTTTAACTCACCCTGTAGCCTGGGGTCCGTGTCCTCTTGCCTGCGACGGTATCGTCATCGTCGGTTCGAGGTCACTGAACTCTTTGTTGACGGCGGAGGCCAGGACTCTGACGGTGTTATCGTTGTTGTCCACCAGGTGAACCTCAGTCAGTGACCCTCGTCTCAGTGGATCGTCACAGTACTGGCGTACGGCCTGGGCTATGGTCTCAGCACAGAGGTCGACAGGAAATCCAAACACGCCAGAGCTGATGGCTGGAAGAGCAACAGAGGAGCACTCCACTTTCTCTGCCTCTTTCAGACTTTCTGTGACGGCTCGCTTCAGAAGCCGCACTGCCGTGTTTCTATCAGAGTCAGAGAACCGAGGACCGACTGCGTGCACAACGTATTTGCAAGGCAGTTTACATGCACCTGTCACGATGGCATCACCTGGACGTAGTTTTCCAAACTTGGACACATAATCATTGCTGATTTTCTGCAGCTCTTGTCCTGCAGCTTTGAGCAAAGCCAGAGCCAAACCACCGATGTGCTGCAAGTCTTCGTTAGCGGCATTGACCACGGCGTCCACACCAAAGCTACAGATGTTTGCCTTCCTCACAGACACCAGGACTCCATCTGCAGTCTTCACTTTACAGTAACTAACACTGTCTTCTTCCTCAAAGCTCTCTTCTCCCTCCTCCTCTTCATTCTCAGGACGAAGCATCACCACGCAGTTAAACTCTGACATTATGTTCGACAGAAAAACGCTCCCGTGTGACTGGAAGTACTTCTTTGCCCCGGGTTTGTTCACGCTTAAGTTGTCACTGGAGAGAGAATCTGTCAGCTGTTTGAAACAAGCTTTGGCATTCTGGACGTGAAGACGAGCTCCAGCGATGATGATCTGTTTCCTCAGATGTTTGAAACTCAACTTCACACTGTTGTTTTTTTCAATGTTGGAACACTCTTGAGATTTCTTCCTCTCAATGAACTGAACAACAGCGCAGGACGGTACGCGAAGGCTGTCTTGGATTCGCGAGTAGTTTGAAATATATTCACTCAGGTTACGACAGATTTCTTTCACTGGAGTCGAGAAGCCAGCGACTGTCACTTTGTCTCTGCCCGGGGGGATCTTAATGGACACAGTTTTCCCTTTGGAGGAGTTGTAGCTGTCCAGGAGATTTTGGTTCAGGTCGGCCCATTTCTGATGTTTCAGGACTTCTTGGTCTTCCACATCCAGAGTCTGAACCATCAAACTTTCCTTCATCTTATTCTCGGCAGCAGTCAGTGCATTTTCAGAGCTCCCTATCAGCAAAACACCTTTAGCGTCAACGGTGAAGATGGCACAGATGCCGTGGGATGTGAAGAGCTGCTGGGACATGGACATGGGGTTCACGATCTTCAGAAACTCTAAAAGACAAGGAGGGACACTGATCGGTTTCTTACTCATTGCCACATTCCTCTCCAAGATCCAGGCCTTCATCTGGAAAAACTCTTCCTTCAGCCCACTGATGGTTAATTTCTGGGTGTTTGTATCGTAGGAGAGGATCATGTCAGGGGAAATGTCCTGTGCAGCTTTCTGTAGTCCTTCCTGGTGCAGGATGTAGTGCATCGCAGGTGACAACTCAAGCATTTCAGAGACACCGTTTGTCTGCCGCTCATACTGACGCATGGCTCGAAGAACGACGTCCTCCACAGGAGCCCGGATCTTTTTGATCACGTCAGCTTTACCAGCGACAGTCAAAACCCCTTTGGATGCATCAAAAACCAGAACGGCATCTTCCCTCACAACAGAGCGGACTTCTTCCTCTGCAGTCGACCATGCAGCTTTGTTTGCAGAACATTCGAACGCCGTGTACTGAGACATGAGCCGGCGGAAAGCGTCCAGAGCGGTGCTGCTCCAGGTGTCCACCTGCTGGCCAGTCAGACCTTTCTGCCTCAGAAAATTTGGAACAGGGCTGAGCTTCACTTCGGGTTTTTTCATGTTCACGCTGCAGTGGAACTGACGCATCTGATCGTTGATGCTGTCAAACAGTTTCTTCTCCTTGAGGAACTTCCAGATAGCACTCAGGACTTGTTCTTTGATTGGTTCAGGCATCTTCCACATGGGTCGTTCTTTGCCGTACAAGGCGGTGCTCAGGGACTCGTAGTACGGGTACACCTTCACAGGGGTTGAACCAATCGAGTAGTCTTGTTTGATGCAGATGTTTTCCACAACTGTGGATAAAAACAAAGTTAAGAAGTGGTTCTTAGCAATGAGACATTGTGATCAAAAAAGGAGAGATTCTGCAACAAGTGGTACAGTCCATTCCCCAAGATACCACATACAACCCCACATCAACGTAAAAAAACTATCCCTTTAAATGTGGAGCTGATGTAAAAGAAGAGCTGAATAAAAAACCTTTGGGGTCACTGAAGGTTACGATGGCAGCCTCTTCCTCTGGGATCATGGTGATGTTCTCGGGCAGAGTCCAGTTTTTCTCAAAGTACAACAACAACATGTCTGCAAAGAAAGCAGAGATCAATGTTCATGCTGTGAAAAACACAGGTAATCTTTCTGTACAGGTGTAACAGGTGTAGGGACTGAGACCTGAGCAGCTTTTACCTTCAACCACTTTGGAAGAAAGACTCTCCACTCGGACGCTCTTTGCTGCCTCCAGCTGTCGAGCGCTCAGTTTGTACTTCTGCAGCTTCTGACTGGTTTGGCTCACAGAGAGGAACTTCTCCACACCTGAAACACACTCTGCTGTCATGCTCCTGACTGATGATGTCACATGGAGTTGTTTACCTTGTTCCTGTGAGTCACTGAGGTCACTGTGGTCACCTGGTGTTAGTGGTTTAGGTGTGGCTTTGCTTGTTTGGATAAAGAATTTATAACTGCATTTTGTTTCTGGGAGGTTGTTCAAGTTGGCCACACCCACACCTGAGGTCATGTGACCACATCTTAGACATCCTTTTGGAGAATAATCAAAAAATTATACCAAGTCCAGCTTCCTTCCTCAGCAGACCCGGAGTCCTGTTATCACAGCGTCTCATCATTTTTTTTCTCACCTTTGCACCTTCGTACATTTTGTTTTCCACTTTTTATTTCTTTATTTTCTTATATTTGTCTATACTTTATATCTTGTTTAATTTTCTACTTCAAATAACTTACACCTTCTCATTCCAAATTATATGCGTTGTTGCTATTCCTGTTTAGCACTAGTACAGAAAGTCAAATTCTTGAAAATCTTGGCAATAAAATTCCAATTCTGATTTTGATTTTTGTCTCAAACTGGTAACGTTGAATTCAAGTTTGCCCACTTTTAATTTCAGATATGGTTACTGTCATTACATCCAGGCCATAGTGAGATGTTTTGGGTTATTTCAAACTCTTATTTCACTGCCTCCAGAATCACTCAAGGTCGAGAATTTGTATTTTCACAAGTTGCTGGCCATTAACGCAGCAATTAAAGCGCAGGACATCCACTTGGTGGCAATAAAGGAATGAGAAAGTGTAAAACACAACCTTGTGTTGACATTTAGTGCCTCAAAATAACTTTTAAATTGATGTTTTCGTAGTGCTGGACCATGCACAGCCTCCTCCATCGCCTGCTCCCTCCTATGACTGATAACCTTCACAAAAATGTTCAATTTAATCCTGATTCAGGAGATCAATAAGAATTCTAAACCATGGCAGCGTTCTTAAAATTCTGGAGACTGTGCTTTTCTTGAGCTGTAAACATTCATCTTTTTTTCAGGTAAATCCCCTTTGTACAAATATTTTGTGTGAGTTTTTTTCTCACCTTCAGGACTCTTAAAGGTAACCACGGCTCTGTCGTTCTCCACGATGATCTCCAGACTGAAGTGACTCTCGTCCAAACCGGAAACAGACTCCACCAGCATCTGAAGCAGATCTCTGGGCATGTTTTTTTCCACGACGTTATCCAGAACCACAGAGAGGCTCTGAACGGGCTCTGAGGGGGAAACCCACCAAACTGGCTTAACCTTCGCTTGATCTTTTATTTACAGATTAAACTTCTTTTTTTTTGAGTCACTTTAAAGAGTCTGGTTCTGATTGGTTCAACTTCAGGGGGAATTTGAGCTTTCACTTTCACACTGAGTAAACTTAATCTGCTTCTGGAGATTAATTCAAGAAAAACCATGAGGTTAAACACGTACCAACCATTGTTTCATGTCATGACAGGGAAAATTATCCTGAATGTTTACAGGCCTGTTGATCAAGTAAGAATCATATAAAGCTGAACATTTGCACCAAACTTTCTCTCATTTATTTTTCTTTTTACCGTCTGTTTTCTCTGAGGCTTCATCCTCAGGTTTCACTTCTGACTCTGGAGTCTTTGAATCTGCTGATGGAGTTTTTGAGTTTTCTGATGGATCTAGAAATAGAGAAAATAACTTTAGTTAGTTTTGCTGCTTTGCTTTTAATGTTTAAATAATGTCCATTTCTACGCAAGAATAAAATCCAGTAACTTAGCACTTGGAAAAGGTTTTCAGAAACAGGATATTCAGGTCCAGTTTGGTATAAATCTGTTTTTCTTTGTTAACATAAATCAAAGTAGCTGTGAGGACTTTCTGGAAAAGCTAGTGATGAAGACTCCACTTCCCATAAGCCCTTGCTCCCCACTATCATGATGAACCCTGTTGGTTTTGGTTGGTTTTGGAAAAAAAATGAATAAAGATGAGATCTATTTTTTAAACTCTACTTGTCTTTGTTCAAGAAAACTTAACAGGATATAACATGATGAGGTAATGTATTTATCAATAGTTACAGTAACAACAAGCAAACTTCTTAAGTTTGTAGCGTAGTTTAGTAGCCGGCAACATTTAGCTTAGCTATTCACAGCTCGGTGCTCTGAGACATGTCAGTAACCTGTAATATGAGTGAATCCTGGTTGTGTCCTACCAGGTCTCATCTACCAACTCCAACCTCACCAAGCAGAGCAAACGTAACCTGGCTCTTCATTTTATTGATAGACTCTCAGGTTTGAACAGATCACTGCAGAATAACTGCTGCATGTGGACAGGAACCAACATTAGCACAAACACATTAGAGACTGTTTTAGCCTTTAGTCTGTGCTCTATCACTCTCCTGTTTCTCTTTTTCTCTTCGGTCCCTTTTCTGTCTGACAGTCCAGCTCCTGTTTGAACTAAATAAATCCCAGAATTTGTTTTCAGCAGATAAACTTGCTAAGCCGGTGTGGCGTTGTCATAGAGACTTGGACTTGTTAATCAATCCGGTCCAGTCTGACCTGATTGGGTAACTAAGAATTAGCAAATTAGAAATAACATGTTTCTGATAATCTAATTTTAAATCATGGATCATGATCGGACATAAATTTAGATATGAAGCTTCTTCAAGTTCACTCAGAAAGTCCTCACAGTCCCTTTAAAGATTTGATGAATCCACAAACAGAAAGTTGGAAAGAGACGGATTAAAGAAATGTTAGTTTGAGTCTTAACATGAATAAAAATACACATCAACCCGCAAACTCATCAATTACACCTGTTATTGTAAAAAAGAGTGTGAATAAATAGTTTCATATGAGAACAGAGGACAGCGTTTAACACTGAACTCTATTACACAAACTCACCTGAGACTTTGTTATTGTTGGTCGGACACTGAAGGAGAGAAACGAACAAATTTAATCTCACAGGATGAAACATTTACAGAACTAACTGAGGAGAAATCCCAGTCTACGGTTCACCTCAACTTTTGAAATTTGGTATCTGAGAAGCAGTCAGGTGTCTACTTCCTAACAGGTTCTTGAAAAATACTGAACCAGAAAAAAATGTTTGGGGTTTATGAAACTGAAACGATAAACAACAGATGAACAACACTGACGTCTTCAATTTGTAAATATAACTTTTCTGTCTGAGACATGGAGTTTTGTTCAGGTCATCAGAGCTTTGCAGCTGCTCTGGTTTTAATGTTTAACTTCATGTTATAAACTCATATCTTTAACACCCCCTCCCTCTGTACAAACGTCTGACCCCCCACCCTGATAATGATCCAGCTAAAAGATGTTTCCACTGCAGCCTCAAAGCTCTGAGTCTCATTTCACTGAAACACTGACGAGTTTACTTTAAGAAAAAAGTATGAACGCAGCAGAAATGTACATCCATGGATCCTGAACAGTAGGGGGCGCTCAGCTTTACTCACAGCAGCAGAACTCAGACGCAGCTTCACTGTTTTCTTATCCAGGATGATTTCATGGTCTTTACGGGCGAGGACTCTCTCTCTCACTGAAATCACAGAAAAACAATTTCATCGAAGTTCCCTCAAACCACAGATATAAAAGAGACTATTCTGCTTTCCTATGTTAACCATGAATTTTAAGTATCAATGCTGGATGTTCAGACCAAACTTGGGCAGATTTTTAAAACTCTACATATTTCGTGATATAGCCAAAAATATCAAGGCATTTATTTTAAGCCATATCCTGCAGCCCTACTTCAGAAATCCCTGTTTTTTTTCTGGATTTGACCTTAGTTCCCACCCAATTCTGGCCTATATACCATAAAGCTTATAACTGAAGAGCCATAAGGTCAAAATTCATCAGTGACACCTCATATAAAAGATTTAAGCCTCTAATTTTAGAAAATGTCATGTTTTTCAAGTTCACATCAGGATAAATGTAGCAAAAACACTGTCAAAGGAATGACAATGGGCCCGCCGGCGGGCCCTGGGAACTAAGGGGTTTTAAACAGTAACATGATTTATATGTCAAAACAAATCTGTATTGTTATCTTTAAAAATTCCTCAAATAGCCACTGAAATCCATCCATAAATTTGTTCACAGTTTGCTTATTTTCTCATCGACTTCTTTATAATCAGGTCTTTAAAACTAACAGAGGCGCCCCCTGCTGGTTAAAGCAAGAATGAAGGTTTTCGTCTTCACTTAAGAAACACAACATCCTCATCCAGCTCTTAATTATTTATTTATTCCATGTGTCACAGCCTGTGGCTCAGAGTCCAGAGGGAGTGTCAGCAGCAGATTTACATGAGTCAGCTGATCAGAGCTCAGTGTTTATTAACCAACTTTAACAGCCTGGTAATAAGTTTCTACCACAGAAAAAACACATTTCACAACATGATGTATAAATTAGGCTTGGTTAGGAATTCAGACTAGAGATTTAGTTGAGAGTTTAAACTATATTTCACACTTTCTGTGGTTATTTCTTCAGTGAGAGTTTAAGTTTATCTCAGGTTTGTTTGTGTGTTTTAGTCTGTGACTCCTCAGTCTGTGTGTTAAACTCTATTTAAGTATAAAATACTGAAATAAGATTGTGTCTCTGACTTTGTTGTTTTTGTTGTTTAACCCTGTCACGCGGACTCACCCTCCTGTGTCCGGAAATGAACCTGTGCTGTGGGGGCTCCGGCCTCCACCTCCACCCTGCAGTCCGCCCCTCCGGACTTTTTCCTGCTGTTGAAGTAAATCTGCAGTTTGTTGGAGGCGGTTGTGGTCTGATCCGGGGTCCAGTCCCCGTCCACGGTCACCGGGAAACTCTCCTCGGTCTCCTCCATGTTGAGTTCACCCACAGACTGACACGAACACGCGGGGAGGAGTCGCTGCTTCTGCGGATACTTTCACTTTCGTTTCTGCGCTGAGAGACGGAGAAAACAAAACCGAGTCCACAAAGATCCAGCTGAGTCACTGAGCTCTGAGTTTACAGACTTAAAATAACTTTAACAAAGAATTTACCCTTTTAAACTTTCATTTTAACAAATATCCAACCCTCCTTTTGTTTTTGAGTCAATTTGGACAAAAGTTATTTTGTCAAAACTTTGTTTTTCTTTCATAGAATTAATTGAAAATTACATGGATGGTTTCATTCAATGTTATTTACATGTAGAATTATCTTTGACTATTTAACACTTTAATACACTCAAACTATTTCTAAGTATCGTGAAAAGACGGTAATTGGGAGACTACGTACTTAATATTTTCAGTCACAATCCTAAAAAGGAAACTCACAAAAATAAACAGAATTCCGTATTTTTTTCAAAAGGTAAGTTGTATTTTGTCACACTTGAATTACATTTATACAAAAAAAAACAAACTGTAGAAAACTTTCTTTCTTTTTTTTTTTTGGTTATTTCATGAATAATCTTTTTTTAATGCTTTGTGAAACATTTTAGCTCTGAATAATTTATAGTTTTTAAGCTTTTTCACCCTCAAATGTTTGTCTTTAACTTTTTTAAAAATACATATATGTTTGTAAAAGAATTGAAAACATTTTTCAGGCCCTAAGAAGAATAAAAATATCCTGACACAGGTTAGTATGAATTTCCACCACATGAACCATTGAATCTAGGAGTAAATAACTTTTAAATAGATGTTGCTGTGATGGACCTGTGATAATAACCTTAGTGCATGAAAAAAAATCAGAATTTTAGTTTTTTTCTGCTCAAAAAGAGGTATACTTTTATATAAATAAGGATTATATCATCAATCACAAAAGTAATTGTTAAATATATGTGAATATGATAGAAACATCTTCATTAAAAAGGAGAAATAACATAGTTTTGAGACAATTGTACTCATTGTATTTTATAAACAGAGTAAATATGAAGACAATATGAGGGTTAAAAAACAAAATTTGGTGACACAAGATGGATTAGTAGCTTTAACTGCTAAAAATTTATCTGTTTTCAGTTTATTTTGAGCTTTATATTCTTGTTCCTGTCATTTTGTTTGATCTATTCAGGCACTTTTCCCTGTTTTTATTCCCAGTCTCAACCATGACTTTTTTAATCAGGAGCTGAATTTATCAAACAAATAATATCATAAAAAAATCACCACTGCAGAAATTTAAACAAAGGCACAAACTCAAGTTAGAAACCGCAAATTTTCCAGGTAACTAAAGGGTTAAAGTCGGCGCTGAAGCTTTTATAAAACCTCCTCCTCTTGTCTTACAAACAAACAAAAAATAAAACAAAAAACTTCACAGTCAGAAGTGAATCACAGAAACAAAACTGATGCATTTCTGCTGCTGTTGTTGATTATTAGGAACAAGTGCATCATAACACGATCAAGTTAATTTACATTTTTGGTGTTGTTTTGCAAAACTAGTTGATTCTTCTACAGCTTTATTAGTTTTACTAATGCATCACATTTTTATCATCTGACATAAAGCAGCATATTTCATTTTATTTGTAACTTTAACGAGCACTAAGGTGACCCTGAAAGATTTACAGTTAAAAAGAGCTGATAAATGATCATTTATTCTGTGATTTAACATCTTTCTGTCACTTTGAGTCCAAGTTAAAAGATTCTTATTTAGAGCCAGAATTTTACCACAGCTGTTTTTTTAATTTTCTGTCACTTGTGATAAAAACTTTCTCAACACTGAAATTGTGGTTTTTCAGGAGCCAACTAAACCTGTGTGTCTTCATACCAGAAGTACAACCATCATTACAGCTCACCTGCTGAATCACAGGTGAGTCTGTCACCTGTTCATCGAGGGGGCGGGGTTAAAATACACACACTGATGAGAAAACACTGTTTCACTGAAGAGGAAAATCAGCACAACTAATAGGTTTTAAAATAAAGTTGTATTTTTTTAAGGAAAGGAAAACAAAATGGATTTTATTAAGTCGTTAAAAATACCACAAGAAATATAAGAAACATTTTCAGCTGATGACTTTGAGGATGTTGGACAGAAATAAGACATTTAAAATCAGATAATAACTTTCTCGTACAAAAACACAGATTTTAACACGTTTTATTCACATGACAACAAACTTTATACGCAGAGAGAAGTGAAGCTGTAGATGTAAATAAACAGAAGAAAAGTATTTGTTTTACAAAGTTTGAAGAGTTAAAATACACTTTAGATCCTTCTTGAGTAAATATTCTCAGATACATATTCACGTGACTTCAAACTCTACTAAATGAAACTTACAAACAATTATTGAAACTTTATCTTTGCTCTGAACTGACGACGGAGTTATTTCCTCTTAGTTTTCTGTTTTTAAAGTGATGAACGATAAAGTTTTAGATCCTCAGGCTTCAGCAGCTGGTTTCTCTTCACCTGAACAGAAAAATAAAAAATCAGAGATGAGACAAAATTAATGTTTTAACTTCAGGTATGAAAACATGAGTGTTAGTAAAACAGCCACCAGAGGGCGCTGAGTGCACAGCTTTGGTTTAACTCAAACTCTCTTTCCTCCTCTATCCATTAAAGGCATGAAAAGCTTTCATTATTATTTTTTAGTATTTTTAATTTGAGCACCCAAAAATGTCAGGTGGAGCAACCAAATATATGAAAATATATTTATATGTTCCTGTTATTTTTTCTGTGTGAAATTATTGGCAAGTATCTCTCAAGTGTCTGTAGTGACTCATACATCACAATCATTCATTTTGTGTGTTTCATTTCTTTTATTTGTGAATAAGATAAATAATTTGATGTTAAAATAACATTTCACATTATTACATTGGTTGTACCACCTGACATGGAAATTGTTCCATTCACCAATGAAGTGAAAAAACCTTTTTTATCAGTATTTCAGAGAAATCTACAAACTTTTCCACTTGGTCACAAATGTCATTTGGGCTCCTCTGGCTGATGCAGTTTCCTGTTTCCTGTTTTATTCTCTTCACTTTAAAATAAAAGTCTAATGTTACGGTTGCACCACCCTGACATTTGNCTTTTTATTTGCAAAGAATGTTTTATTTAAAAAGGTTCAAGCATAAAATAATGCCACTGTATTTTTAATTTCCATTTACAATAACTGACATTCAATTTTTAGAGTTTAATTACTGTGGATACTTGTCAGGACGGTTGCACCACCTGACATTTTGGGGGTTTGAGGAACCAAAACACAGAAAAACATGTTATATTTTAATAGTTTAAAGATGTGTTCAAATAACACAGGTTTCATAGAATAAAGAAATACATGTGATGAAATACTCAATTCATGATGGAAGGAAATATTGCACTTGGACACAAAAAAAGGGGACGTCACGTCATTGACCCTTATATATTTTAATAACATAATATTGCTGGAATTAATCAATCACAAAGTTAAAGTTCTGGCCTTGAAAATATTTTAGTTTCTGTTTCCTTCACAAATTTTTTTCCGAATGACATTGATGTTTCAGTTTTGATATTTTAATTGGTCTTAATGTGTGTTTGTGTGTGTGTGTGTGTGTGTGTCACACACACACACACACACACACACACACACATGCATGTCAGTCCAAACCAACCTCGACCACCACCTCCTCCACCTCCTCCACCACACCGCGTCCACATCCTCTGGAGGTCCATGGACCAGAGGAGAAACGTCCCTATGAGGGGTTTGTGGGTGAGTCACTGCCCCTGAAATGTCCTCGCAGACAAGGCACACCTGAACGGGAACCAGACAGAACCAGAACCAGGGAGGGGGGGGTCAGAACCAGAACTACAGGTACCAGGAGGTTCAAGGTTTCTACCACTGAGAAAACACTGAGTTTCTTCTGTCTGTGTTTACACTTTTCTGTAAAACAGCACATCTGCTAAATTCTCTGCATTCTCTGTAACAACCAGCAGGTGGCGACTTCACTTTCTGATCCCTCTCCAGCAAAGACCCAGGCTGTTTTCCAAACCGCCTTCATGTGAAAGAAGAAGGTATTTTTATTGGCTGTGTTTAGTCGTATACTACTCCAGATTTCTGTTTCAGGAAGTGGAGCCGACACATTTTTTTCTATCATAAAAATAGAAAAACAAACTGTGTGAACATTTGTCATTTCAGTCATTAATATTCAAAGATTTTACCAGATGAAATGTTTTATATCAATCAGTGGTGAAGTTACAGGAGCAGTAAAACTACATTATAGTAGTTGTAAATGTTTTTTGAGCATTTTTTGGTCTTTTCATTATTTTAAGTGGTTTGAGGAACATTTTTAATTCATTTCAATTCTTTTATTTTTATTTATTTATTTTACAGCTGATGGAAAAAACTGTATCCACATTACTCATGTAGGCTGAAAAAAAAAGTGAACAAGTGATTTATACAGGCTTTTTTGAATTGTGTAGAAGTAAACGCCTCTTTTGTTGCTGATGAAATGAGCAGATTTACAGGTTTTTCTTTCATACACTGCAAAAAAACCCCCAGAAATCTAAGAAAGTCTTTAAAAATTGTCTTATTGTTCTTAATTTGAGCCACATTCACCAGACCAGGTCATAAAAATGTCTTATTTCAAGTTTTTTAAAGACAAAAATGAGGTGTAAATTGCTTGTAACAAGTCAAAAAAATCTGCCAATGGGATAAAACGAATTCACCCGGGAAGTTTCTTGAAATTAGAAAAGAGACAAGCAATTGATGCCTCATTTTTGTCTTTAAAAAAACTTGAAATGAGACATTTTTATGACCTTGTCTAGTAAATGTGGCTCAAATCAAGAATAGTAAGACTAATTTGACTAAAAATAAGACATAAAGACTTGCTAAGATTTCAGTTTTTGTAGTGTCACTTCACTTTTATCTCATAGACCGTTTCACATTTTTGTTGCCTTGTTGTTGTTGAGCTGATTTATCCCAGTAGGTGACGATAATTCACATAAATCTGAGTCTTCCCAAATAGACAAACAGCATTAGCGCCGTGCATTGTGGGAAACAGTATGTCAGGTAGGCTGAGAAATTTTCCCAAATCAGTAGAAACATCTTGGAGTTTTTAATTTACTACAGATCTTACAATTTGTCTAAACCTGATACCACAAACTGAATTTCTGCTAAAGTAGTAGGAGGTTTGGAAAACAACCATTCACACTTCAAAGAGTAAATTTATGAATTAAAACAGTCAAAAACACTCTAAATCTCTCAGTATTTCTCTGTGATTTGAATGATGGTGATAATTCCTGTTATTTCTACCTGCTCTCTGCTCTTAAAGAGACAGACACATATAAAAAAATGTCAGTGGGAGTAAAAAGAGGAGGAGTTTCTCACAGGTCTTCCACCACCATCTCAGCCCAGGGGAAAGTGCAGTAAACGCCGTCGTCAGGTTGAGATTTTCCCTCCCCACACCTCGTCCCCACGCCCACTTTGTACAGGATGTGATCCAGTTTTATTTTACTGCCCACGTCTGCAGGAGAGAGGAAAACGTGCAGATGTTTGTGAAACTATTATTATTATAATGGGACAGAAACTTTAATCCACAGCAGCTCAATAAAAACATAAAGAATTCTTACCACATGAAATCTCAGCTGTTTCATTATGACAGGCGTAGATCACTTCTCCCTCTGAAAACAACAACACAGACGACAATAAATCATCATCATCATCGTTTCCATTTGTTTTTTCTGCCGTCACAGATTCTGTAAAGTGTAAATAAACTTTAATGAACACTCACCAACAGCTCCAGTTAAATACCAAGCTGCAGCCAGCACTGAAAAAATAAAACACACAAAAGGTAAAGTCAGTAAAATCGCTTTTACACACTAAACAACTGTATGAAAAAGAAAATATTGACGATAAAACATTTGTGAAATGCTGCTGAAGCCCTGGAGATAAAGAAATTTGTTCTGACCAAATGACTGAAGACACAGAGGGGAAATTATAATAATAACTTTAATTTATGTTATGTTGTGCTGTGTTACCTTATCACGTTACCTTATTTTCTGTTCAGTTATTTTATGTTATGTAACATTATGTTTTGGTTTCTTATGTTGTGTGTTGTATAATTATATGTTATGATATTTTTTTGTTTGTTCTGTTCTGTTGTGTTCTTTCATGTGTTGTTGTGTAGTGTTTTGTTCTGTTGTGTTGTGTAATGCTGTGTTGTGTTATGTTGCTTTATATGATGTTATGTTACATAGTGTTGTGGTGTTATGATGTATTATGTTTTATATATATATATATATATATATATATATATATATATATATATATATATATATATATATAGTAAAATAATTTAATTCATCTAGCTACAATTAAAAAAACTAGGAGAAAAGGTATGTAGAATTAAAATAGCTTTATTTAATTATTTTGCGGTATTTAATTTAAATTACTTGAAACAAGTATAACAAAAAAAATCTGCCAATGGGATAAGATAAAAGATTCTTGTTTTAAGACATCTTTCTAATTTCAAGACACTTCCCAGGTGAATTCGTCTGATCCCTTTGGCAGATTTTTTTGACTCGTTACAAGCAATTTACACCTCATTTTTGTCTTAAAAAAACTTGAAATAAGACATTTTTATGACCTGGTCTGGTGAATGTGGCTCAAATTAAGAACAATAAGACAATTTTTACTACAAATAAGACATAATGACTTGCTTAGATTTGAGTTTTTGCAGTGCACTTGTAAAGTTTCTTGAGATTAGAAAAATGTCTTAAAACAAGAAACTTTTATCTTATCCCATTGGCAGATTTTTTTGACTTATTACAAGCAATTTACGCCTCGTTTTTGTCTTTAAATAACTTGAAACAAGACATTTTCCTGGACTTATCAGTTGAATGTAGCTCATATCAAGAACAATAAGACAATTTTTACTACAAATAAAACATGACTTGCTTAGATGTCAGTTTTTGCAGTGCATGCCTCAAGACAAATAAAAACACTCAAAGGAAAAATCCTGACACTGACTTTCATAATTCATGTATCAGAGGGTTAGACATTCTCACATTTAGGATTTAATGAATTCAAGATTTCTCTCCAAAACTTGAACCAAAGTTTATATTTAAGTGAAACATCTGCAGATTTTTTAAAAAGTGAAACACAGAGACAGTAAAGAGAGTGAACCAGAGAAACACTCACACGTGAAGGCGAGCAGCCTCAGTGGGACCATGTTGGCGTCTCTCAGCTTCCTGCTCCGTCCTCCACCTGCAGACGCTCTGACAGAGAGAGCGTGGCGTCCTGCAGGTATTTATGCGTCCACGCTGACAGCAGACATGCAGACGCCTGTCCCGCCGCTGCAGGAACGCGGGGCCTCCTGACACAGATGTGGTGAACGTGTAAAACCCTGCAGGTTGCAGGAGGCAGATCTATAAATCCACAGGTTTCAGGACCTTTAACACTTTGAGTCCCAGCTGCTCCTCGTTCTCCTCCGTCTTCCTCATTAAGGAGCTCGAAAAAACATCTGGATCTGCTTTAAAGGGCTGAAAATGTTTGCTAACAAGCACATATTTACTAAACCAGACTGTTTTCAGGGTCCTAAAGCAAAAAGAAACAGAAAACAGAGTCGCTGTAGTTCAGGACACAAACATCAACATTTCTAATTATTTCAAACTCTCACATGTGACTCAACCCAAAGACTTTCTCTGAAACATCAGATTAAAACTCTCTGATGACTCTTTGCTGTGTCGACAAACAAAAACACCAATCAGAGCCTCACAGGACTGAAAAACAAACATCTACTGTTGAAAGTTTGCAGTAAAATACTTCAAATTATGTTTAATGTGGATGAGATTTTGCAGTTGTGAGAAATGTTGACTCACAGAGATGGACAAAAGTCTTAAATTAACATGTTTTTAATGTTTAATTGGTGTAAATATTTTGCCAATGACTAAACTGTGTGTGTTTCCACATATAAAAAAAAAGATTCACAGACAATTTCCAGCTGTAAGTTTTCATTTCAATCAGGAAAATCAGACTTCAGAAAAGAAATAGTAGTTACTATCTTTGCAAACGGCGTCTCTGATCTTTCCTCTCTCTTACTTCAGAAGAGTTTGAGGAACTTTCAACCAAACAAATGAAGCCGAATAATCTTTCTGAATCAAGTTTTTCAGTCTGATGATGAATTCACAGTCTTAACAATTGTCCTTTTCGAGAAGTTGTCAAAAAGCTGAGAAGATGAAATCTTTAAGTTGTCTAAAATCAAATTAAAACCTAGATAAACATAAAAGATCCTTGACTGTCTCTAGTGACTGATATTTGGTTTTGACCAATCAGAATCCAGTATTTCATACAGCTGGGTAATAAATAACATGACTTTTCCAGCTTCTCAAAAATATCCAAAAATGTTTGAGTCCAGGAGCTGTTTTTATTTCTTGAAGACAGACGGAAATGCTGAAATAAGAATAAACTCTCACAAAAACATTATTTGACTTCATCACAAACATCCAGGGCCTGTGTGTGTGTACAGTCATTAGACAAATGACTGTTAATCATAGTATAACATAATGGAACAACCTGTTGAGCTGTAGATGTAGCCATATACATAACTGCAGGAAAAAAAGGCCAATTCACGAATGCACCATGGACATTTTATTAGAAAAATTCAGTATGAACAAACAGCTTTCATCAGATAATAAAGAAAGATAAAGGGGAAGTTTCGCAAATGAAAAACAAGGTAAGCAAAATGAAAGTTGCTTTGCTTAACAAGTTGCAGTAGGTTATTCTATCCACTACAGGTTAGTGTGTGTAATGGTGGGGTCTACTCCCATGATGCTTTGTTGGGGTGTTTACCTGCCTCATGCAAACCGCTTATCTATTTTTTTCACCAAGTCACCGCTGATGGCAGGCTCTAAACTGTTGAAAAGTCCTCCCCTCTTAAAAGAAAAAAGTTTTTTGAAGAGGCCAAACTGAGAAAAGTGTTGCAGATAATTATTACTCAGGACCCACCAGGTCTCCACAAGCTCCAGAAATGTCCCAGCATGCATCAGCAGCTGCCTGAAGACGTCCAGGTGGCCCCCCAGGCTCATAAATACCAGAGGGCCCTGCAGCCGCAGATTGTTTATGGAGAGCAAATTTCTTAGAATGGAAAAAAAATAATAATAATACAAGAAACTAAACAAGAACATTCTTTTTTGTCTTTAAATGAAATAAGACCTGGACCCTTTGGGGGAAAGTGGCTCATATTAAGTCATTTTTTGTTTACTTAAAAGTTACCCTGGCTACCAGAACGTCATTTTCCTAAATGATCTGTGTTTTTACCAGCTACATAAGAACCATAATAAAATCTCTCAAAATATCTTAGTTTGTATAAAATTTGAACAAATATTTTCACCTGTAGGCCGCCATTGTTGTTTACAATAACGTCTGGGTAGTGATGTCATATGGTTGCACCGGGCTGGATCTCATACAGGATCATATAAGTCCTGGAGCGGACTTCAGTGGTTTCCAGAGGAAGTTTTGTGGGTTTGTGTTGGAAAATAGTCGGCACAGCATTTGGCTTTAGTCTCCGTTTATAATGACCCACACCTGTCAGCTCTTTCATCAGCATGGGCCGGCTAAATGCAGCAAATGCTTCTGGGGAGAAGTGGCCAGAACATAGCCGCGGCTCCATGGGAAGTTGTTTACGCCCACAAGAGATTTCCCACAACTTCCTTCTTTTCTTGTCTTTTGGGAAGCTGTGCAGACTAACATCAGTCTCCTTGTTTCCTTTGGACTGAAAAGTTCACCCAAAAGCAGCCACATGTGGCATTATTATGTTTTTTTCCCTCCTCAAACCTCGTGACTTACGGCGACTAGTAGTGAGGAAACGGCCAAATCCAGATGCTTGGCACCAAGCAACCAATCTACGTCATCAACCCAGAATGCATTGCTGCAGTAAAACAATGGCTGCGCCCAAAGGATAGAAACTGTGTTTTAAACTGTATTTTTTTTAAAGAAAAAACAATTTGTAATGTCTTTTAACAACAAATTCTAGTCTGAGACAAACATTTAAGCTGATTCATGTCTACTTGTCCTTACAGTCAGAGTTCCTTTTAAAACAAACATAAAAATGTCTACATTGATTCAGTTTGTTGTAAGACCTGTTTAAAACCTAAACTAAGAAACATGAATAGGAATTTAACTCATGATGAGCTTAGAAAACATTTTGTGAATAAAAAACACTTGATTTTAACCCAATGCATTCAATTCTGATGGTTAATTACCCATTAATGGAAATCAAAATCACACCAGTGAAATCATTTCAACTAAGTTAAGGTATCCTGAGTCCAGATCCTCTTACAGGTTTACATTAAATCTTTTCTCCAGACTCCAGCTCAAGCTGCTCTGGATTCAATTCATTTAAATGATAAAAATAAAAGAATTCACAGGTTTTCACTTCAGTTTAAACACAAAGACAATTATAAGGGAGTTAAGTCTGACTGATGCTGATATTTAGTTTCCACTTTGCCATCTAAACCTTTTCAGCTGTGTTATTTTCTGTCAAACTGCTCAGAGTTTAAATTTCTGCAGGTCAAGAGCTTTGACTGAGTCAAGTATTTACAGGGTGATCAAAAAGTTTGAAGTTTTAATGTTATTGCACCAGTTTACCCATTTTTACAAACACGCAAACAACTTTTCTTCGAAATCCGAGACTTGACGTTTCCTGTGGATGACGACGATAAAGACTCTGTTTCCCATGAGCACCGTCACCCACCGGCATAAAGTCGTGACTCTTTTCACAGAGTGCATTCGATTTTTTTTTTAACTCTAGTTTTCATTGTTTGAGACAACTTTTCCAGAAGTGATATATATTTTGCAGTTGTGCAGCGCTAGTGATCAAAATGTGACAACAGGCGATGGATTTAAATATTTAAAGTTTAACACAAAGTGTTTCTGAAAGTTTGTTCTCGAGTCTCCGATTGACAGATGTGTTTTTTTTATTGAAGGATTATCCTGACGTTTACAGAAAATGTTTTTATTTCCTCCCCAAACCTTTAAATGCTGAAAGAAAATACATTCAGGTGACTTCAGGTGCGCTTTGTGCTGTTAAAAAAAGGTTAATCTATACCACGTCTTTAAAGTAAGATCGAGAGTCTTCTGTCTGACCATGTGTCTTGTTTTTTCCTGCCACACCTTAAGATTCTTCTCGCTGAGTCAGAGTCTCTGTGAAGTTTGACCTTTTTTCATTACAGGGAAATTAACGCAGTGAGATTTACAGGTGAGAGAGAGAGGGGATGAACGCGAATGAGTTGAAATATATGAAGTTTAGAGCTGAAAGACGTCGTGCTGTGGGGCTGTTTTGACTTCACATGGACCAAATCAGATATTTTTCTGGCTGTTTATGGTCAGCGTCTCCCGATTTCTTCTCCTCTGGGTTTCCATCAGACTGACAAAATGGCTGAAACAACAGGTGAGTTCAACAACCTCAAACCTAATTTTCACCGATTGATGAAACTTAAGTTGGTTTTCAGCGTCTACTCATTTGCATATTTTAGCGTCTTAGGTTGGGTTATAATGTGCTGGGTGTGATTCAACAAACTAAAATTCTTCCTACACACACTGATCAAAGGCAAGAAAACACCAAGTTTAATGTTTTTCCACACTGTGGAACCAGCCTGTGACCTTAACCATACCTTTGAAAACCTTTAGTTTATTGAACTAAAACAACAGTCAAAGCTGCTAACGAGTAAAATATGATCCGGCTGATGAAACTGGACCATATCAAAAACCAACAATCAATCGGTATCTAAACTGGTCAAGGTACAAGACTTGCTCAGCAGTGTTGGGCCTGTCACTGAGATAAGTCATACATTACTCATTACTTTTTTAAATCAACATTATGACTTAACTCATTAATCCCTGCCAACAGTAATATGTTACACGACTGATTATATTACTTTTCTTCACACCCCAAAAATTTGGTAATTGTATCTCTGATAGGAGAGGGAGAGGATGCCTGTGTTCTCTGTTTGTTGTTTCTCCAGTCCAAAATTTTGATTGCACTCAGTCCATTTGGTCCAAATTTGAAAAAATACATTGTTTTTATTCTGAGGGAGAACGATAAATTCTCCGTATTGTAAATTTCACTAATAATCTGTATCCATTTATCAATTGAGGATGGCTCTGGCTTTAGCCATTTTCTTGTGACAGTTGTTTTACAAGCTGCTAGAAGTATACTCGCCAACTTCTTTTCATTATTGTTCCACTTTTATATCCTAGGGGGATATCACCTATGTAAACAGCACTACATATAAAAGGTGCTGGGGGACGACCACTCCAAATATATTATTAATATGCATATGAATGTCACACCAGTATGACACAATTACCTGGCGACTCAAGAAAACGTGGAAGTGGTTCATATTTGGCAGATTTCATGTTTCTTGTCACTCATTTTTGGTGTTAAAGGGGGATAGTTATTTCTTTGGTTTGTCTCTGTGTCCTCACAAAATAAAATGTAGGAGCTCAGGAAATCAGTTCGCATGTTGAAATCACAACCCACAGGTATCAAAAAACAAGTCCCAGTCTTCAATATTGATCCATAAGTGGGGGGCAGTAAGTCATAGTTTTTCTTTTTGTTGCATGCAGTTGCTTTTTAGTTTGCAAGAACTTGTGCATATTAGCTGTCTTTGTTTTTGGAGCCTGTAATCCCTTTTTTTACCAGTTTGGTGTCATTGCCAAAATTTGAAGAATTGTTGGAAATGACACCAAACTGGTTCTGTTTGCAGTGGTGTTTTTCTTTTCTTTTCTTTTCTTTTTTTTTTTTTGGTACCTGTGTCCAGGGATCTTCCGTTTCACCATGGTCACATTGTTTACACACAAGACCAGCTGTTAACAGCCTGCAGCATGTGAATGCTAACTGGTGCTTGGTCCAAAGTTTGAAAGTTTGTACATTTTGCTCATAAACCTAATTTGGAATGGGGGTCGAATATTTGCTTGAGCAACTGTATGTCTTCATCAAGGAAATATAGTGAGATTGAAAAAGCTTTAGAAAGTCTGGTTCAGTTTGTTAAAGATGTCTTTTGCTTTCCGTTTGTCCAGTGAAGGAATATGAATTCAGGATTGTGCTGCTGGGGAAACGTTTTGGAGCAAAGACAAAACTTGGAAACATCATCACCAGCAAACAAGGGGGATATTCCCGGAAACAACCTCTTGAATCTGTCGTCACCTACGGGGAGTGGAGGGGAAAGTCTGTGGCTGTGGTTAAAGCTCCCAACATCCTTCGTTTATCCATGCCAGAGCTGGAAGATGAGCTAAAGGAATGTGTGACTCTTTGTTCACCTGGACCAAATGTCCTGCTGCTGATTGTGAAAGCGTCCTCATTCTCTGAGATAAAGAGAGAACGGTTCATATCAGTGCTGAGTTTGTTTGGGCTGGGAGAAGCTTTCAAACACTCTCTCATCATCTCAACACATGAAATGGTTATGACTGAAGCTATGACACAGCTGCTGATTGATTGTGGAGGAAGATACTACAGCATGTGGGAGGGTGACCAACAGCGGTTAATGAAGAAGATTACAAACATCGTCCGTCAAACCGATGGAGCTTTCCTCACTCTGACCAGGATGTCTGACACATACACGAGACCAGCTCTGGAACCTGTCGGAGGGGTGTGGCCCTGCACATCAGCAACATATACCCTGAAAACCTTTTCTACAACACAAGCTGACGCTGGGGACCTGAACTCAATCCGCTGTAAGTATATTACACTGCCTGGCCAAAAAAGTCACCACCTGGATTTGACTAAGCAAGTAGGCACAAGCCTCTTATTGGATAATTACTTCATGGGTGATTATCTTTCAGCTGGAAACAAGTTATTTAACCCCAGTAATGAGTAATTTTTCATTTCTTCAACAGCCACGTAGAGAGACACACCCTGTGGTCGTAGAAAACATGTTAGTCTGTTTAAGAGGAGTCAAATCATTGTCACCAAGCAGAGAAAATATCTAAGGAGATTGATGCAGAAACTACTAAAATTGGGTTAAGAACTGTCCAACGCTTTATTAAAAACTGGAAGGATAGTGGGGACCCATCGTCTTCCAGGAATGTGATCAGAAAAAAATCCTGAATTATCATGATAGGCGATAACTTAAATGTTTGGCCAAATCCAATCGAAGAAAACCAACGGTAGAACTCAGGGCTATGTTTAATAGTGAAAGTAAGAGCATTTCCACACGCATGATGCAAAGAAAACTCAAAGGGATTGGGACTGAACAGCTGTGTAGCTTTAAGAAAACCACTAATCAGTGAGGCTAACTGGAAAAAAAGGCTTCAGTTTGTTAGGGAGCATAAAGATCGGACTCTGGAGCAATGGAAGAAGGTCATGTGGTCTGATGAGTCCAGATTTACCCTGTTCCAGAGTGATGGGCGCATCAGGGTAAGAAGAGAGGCAGGTGAAGTGATTCCTTACCCCATTGAGAATCTTTGGGATGTTCTGGAGAAGGCTTTGTGCAGTGGTCAAACTCTCCCATCATCATATAAGATCTTGGTGAAAAATTAATGCAACACTGGATGAAAACAAATCTTGAGACACAACAGAAGTTTATAAAAACAGTGCCACAGTGAATGCATGCTTTAATCAAAGATAAAGGTGGTCCAATGAAATATACTCTGTACCAAAGGACCATGCCCAAAACTGTTCAGATCATCTGTAACCCTTCAATTAACCTGAAGTTTTCTTTGATTGCAGTTGATGCTGTGAAGTGGTTCTCAGAACGACTCAGGATTGTGCTGATTGGGAAGACCGGCAGTGGGAAGAGTTCTTCAGGAAACACCATTTTAGGAAAAAAGGAGTTTAAAGCTGAGGCTAGTCAAACATCAGTCACCAGAGACTGTCAGAAAGCTTATGGGGAGGTGGACGGTCGTCCTGTGGCTGTGGTCGACACTCCTGGTCTGTTCGACACAACTTTGTCCAACGAAGAGGTTCTTGAGAGGTTGAGGAAGTGTTTCAGTCTCCTGGCTCCAGGGCCACATGTTTTCCTGCTGGTGCTGGAGGTCGGCAGACTCACCGAGGAGGAGAGGGAGGCACTAAGGGTCATCAAAGAAGGGTTAGGGATGAATATCGAAAGTCACACCATCATTCTTTTCACAAGAGGAGACACACTTGAATATGAAGAGCGGTCCATCGAAGATTACGTCAAAGAGAAATGTGGAGATTCTTTCAAGAAGCTCCTCACTGAATGTGGAAACAGATACCACGTGTTCAATAACTACAACAAACAAAACCGCCAACAAGTTAGTGAACTGATAGCAAAGATTGACACCATGGTGGAAGAAAACAGAGGTGTTTGTTACACCAACAAGATACTGCAGGAGGCAGACAACAAGATTAAAAAACAAGTACAGAAGATCCTGAAAGACAAGGAGAGGGAGATGCAGGAGAAATTGAGACCAGTCCAAAGAGAGTATGAAGAGGAGATAAAAAAGCTGAGAGACAGATTCAAAAAGGAGAGGGAAGAAGCTACAACTAAGGAAGAACTAAATGCAAGACAACTTCAAAAACTTAAGGAAATAATGAATGTCAAGCATCAGATGAGAGAGGAAGAGAGGGCAAAGATGAAAGAGGAAGATCGAAAGCTTAAAGAGCTGAAAGAAATTGAACATCAAGCGTGGGAAAACAAGCTGAGAGTTTTGGAGGAAAAAATACAAGAAAACTCTGCGTCCGATGAGGACAAAAGAGCAGAGCTGGAACAGAAAAGAGAAGAGATGAGAAAAGAACAAGAAGCATGGGAGAACGAACACAGAGAGAAGTGTGAAAAACTCAACAGAGACAGAATAAAAAGAGAGAAACAGTTTGAAACAAAACTCCAAGATCTCCAGAGAGGATATGTCCAGGAGAAAAAGAAACATGAATCAGAAATGGAGAAAGAGGAACAGGAGAGGAGAAAACAGGAGGAAGAGAGCATAAAAGAGCTGGAGATAAAACACAAAATCAAAATGGATGAAATAAAGAGGCAACATGAAGAGGAGGCTCGAAAAAAAGCTGAAGAATTCAACGAGTTCGGCGTGCAGAACATTGACTTCTTTGCAGATCTGATAAGAAGACACAGGGAAGACAGAGAGGAGCAAGAGCAGGAGAAAGAACGGCTTGGTCATCGATTCAGTTCCCAAAAAACCTGGGTCAAAGTAAGAGATGAAACAAAGAAAAAAATAACCCAAAGTGACTGTGGAATTCTTTGAATGATGGTGGTAGATGTGCAGCTAAGGGTATGAAGTCTCATATGAGAGGATTTTTTAACTTTACTGTAAAAAAAGCACAATCTAATGGTCAATAATCCTGTTTATTTTAAGTAGATTTTTCTTTTTTTAAATAAAATATAAAAACTGCAAAATTTCATACATTATATGTAAACTAACAGTTTGGTTCACTTTTTAAGTATTATGCCAGTAATGACAAACTATGTATATGTATCATTTAAAAAATAAAAAAAATTTAACTGTATAATAATAACACATGATCATTCTGCTCTCAAATTACAGTCAAATTAATGTACAATGACAATATATTTCTGTGACTAAATGTGCACTTCAATATATTAAGGTGTATGTCAACACCAAAAATCTAATGTTTCTACTGTAAACTGAAGAAAAATCTTATTATGTCTACTGAATAAGGCTTTTTCAAATCGCTTCTCCTTCAACAAATTTCAACCAATTTTCACCATTCAAACTTCAAAACTTTCAGCTCATTCATTCGGAGACGCCTATGTTTTTGTTTGTCCGTTTAAGCTTTACTTTCCGGGATATTTCACTTTTTTCGTGATTTTTCTTCCATAAAGAATGACTGTAAAACTTTCAGGGGGCCACAAATTCCACTCCACATACTCAAATTTGGGCTCAAAACGTAGGTAATCTTGTTCTGCTTCTGATTAAGGACACTTGACACCAAAAGAACAAAGAACAAAGCCTGCAGGTGGCTAACTGTCACAGAAAGTCATCATCTGTCCCCACCTGCTCTAATGTTAAATCTCAAGGAACTTTCTGAGAGATTAAGAAAAAGTTACACTTTTTTAACTCACATTTCTGGTAAAACTTGTGGCTCAACAGACATGAAATTTACATCAATAGAGACTCCTAAGCCTTGGGAATTTCATAGTAGTTTTGTTTTTCTGCTAGCCCTTAAGGATTTTGCGCTGCCTAAGGAGATTCACACCCTTGTCCCTGGCTCAAATCCAGCTCCTCATCAACTGTCTGTCAGTTAAATCAAACAGCTGCAGCTTCAAACAGCCTAACGAGCAGGTTACCATGGAGACCTGTGATCTGACACACCTGTTTATACCTACAGATCAAAACACTGATGAAGAAAGATACTCAAGTGATTGTTTATCTCCATCACTGACCAACACAGCACACACACACACATACACACACACAGACAAACACAAACACACCAAACATACACACATCACACACTCACACACACACACACTTTCTAGTTATATAAATGTCTTTCATTGTGATTCATCTATTTCCTTTAATTCAGATGATTCTTTAATTCATCGATCTAAATTTTCATTTTGGACATTATTTCACATCCTTTCAGCCAAGATTTCATGTTCAAGAGTTCTCTTTCACTATTTTGCATTCAGCAGTTCAGCGCAAGCTTTTTCAAGATTCCTTTGATCATTTTCAGATAAATTCAGTCATTCAGCATATTCAGGATTCTGCATTAGCAGTTCAGCGCAAGCTGCTTCAGCTTCTGCATTCACAGCGCAATTTCTTCAGAAATTGCTTTTCTAGTTTTACTGTCTAATTGCTTCAAGGAAAGACAACAGTAACTGTTTGCCTTTTTTCACTTACCTCAAATAAACACTTTCTTCTTGTGCATCACTGGTCATTTTGTCCTCCATCACTTTGTTTCCTAATTTTTCCATTCACCTTGCTGCCCCCCAGCTATTTAGTAAAGCTACAGCTTTTAAGTAACTCATAATGTCTTTGTGATTTTTCACCTTACAGTTTTTCATTTTATTCATTTAACCTTTATTTAAAGAAGCTTGTCCCATTGAGATTGAAATCCTTTTTTAATGGGAGACCTGGCTGGAAGCAGAGACGGAAAAACACCAAAACACTCCAGCGCAACACATGATCTCGAACCTGATAAACTTTGAGTGTTAGTCTAACTTTCTTGCCTTTTGTGTGTAACTTTATGTGGTTGGCCCACACAAGAGTAATAATATCAATATCAATACGAGCAATAAAATCAACCAGACCTCAGAGTGAATCCCAGTAATTTAGCAATCAAGCTATCCATAGAGACCGTGGGATGTGAGGTTTTTATGTTGAGAAAATCACATCAAATCAAATGTAACATCATCAAAATCTTCTTAATAAAGTGAAAAAATGAACCTTTGTCAAGTGTCTTTACTAGATAAAGCAACAGCATTACAAATGAGCAGCAGCAGAGGAGATTTTTTCTTTCTGCCAAATCTCTGAACAAAAGATAAAAGGACAACAAATACAGTGATAATGTATAAAGGCAAAAATCACAAATGACATTGACAGTAGAAGGAAGAGGAATTTTCACGGGGAAAATAAAAAACGCTACAAAGGCATATGGCATTTTTCTCCTTTTCTCAAATGTTAAAACACCCAGAGGGCACTTATTTAGCACTTTATCCACAGGAAGGACATTCAGACTATTTTTTTACATTAACTTCTTAGAAGGGCATCCAGGATGCACTTTTCTAAATTTTAATTTAATTGTTGCAAGGGTATTGAAGGACACTTCATATAGTAAGTTAACTAGAAGAACATTTTGAAAAAGCAAGTTTTATCAACCACAGCTAAATCAAAACTTCAACTGGGTTGTTAATATGGGGGCACCAGAGAACAGGCGTAGGAATACCTTTTTTTTCCACTGTCACCCCAACGGTCTATGCAAAAAAAGGTGAAGTTATCATACGTCAGCGGGCAGGTTTTTTTTCTTTATTAGCTTTTCAGTTCTTTGTGAAGAGCTGCAGGAAGTATTAAAGATTACCTGAGCTGTTCAGGTGATATAAAATATGATATCACCTGTCCTGCCCACTCTGCTGAAAGCAAAGGTCATCCCAGATGAGTTTGCATTCTCTGACACGTTTGTAACTGCAGGAAAGATTTCTTCTGTTCAGCAGACACAATGGAATATAAAATTCAATCCCCATAAATAGGTAAACAAGCTTGTGTGGGGGGATAATACTTCAAAAATCCATGATGTGAGACCAACAACTCAGGACACCAGCAAAATCTGCTTCAGGTAAATAATGACATCAAGATTAACTGTTTAGGTTTTAGCCTCTGGTAGGAATTATATATATTTACTAACAAAATGCTATAATGTCTTGTATGTAGAAAACTGAAACATTCTTTTCTTTTAAATATTTTTGGGCTTCTCTGCCTTTAATTGGACAGTGGAGGACAGTGGATAGAGTATGAAAGGGGGGAGAGAGTGGGGAGTGACATGCAGGAAACAGACCACAGGTGGGAATCGAACCCTGGCCACCCGCTCGAGGGCGAACCTCATGGTGCGCAGCCATATCCACTAGGCCATCTGCGCCCCGAAAACTAAAACATTCTTGATGCATTTGTTCATCAAAAAATGATAAAATAAAACTCAGTGTTCTCAACCGGAGTCTAAAGTTCAGAATAAAGGCTATAAAAATAAAATATTAACTCCATAGCACCATTATCATGAGGGCAATAGACATGAATGTACGCTATGATATGAATCATTTTATCAGGGACATTGGGATCATATCATCCACCATTTGTGAATAATACATGAGAAGAATATGGCTTAATTAATTTATCAACTTATTATCAAAGCTTCTACTTAAATTTGGCAAAGGTAAATAATGACATCAATATTCACGGTATGAGTTTTATATTTTAGTGGAATTACACTATAGTAACTAAATCTGTGCAATGTCTTTAATATGCAGATTAACTGGACTGTGTTTATTGTGCCTGTAAAATAACAGATATGACTATAAAGTTTTCACAATAGGGGTCTAAAGTTCAGAATAAAGAGGGTTCTAGTGATTTATTAACTTTATAGCTCCACTATCAATAGGGCAAAAACATGATCATACAACATCATATAAAACATTTTTATTCAGGCCTTCAAGGACAACTGTCAGTAACAATCGATATCAGATTATTATTAATGAACTTTAATAAACTCTTACTGCAAAGTGGTGTCATTCAACTGAAAGCTATAACTTTGTGATATGCATCACAATTTTTTATGTCACCTCTTTTCTATTTTGTTTTTATGCTATTATTGCTTTTTGAAGTTTTACTGGTATAGGCAACTACTACCATATTATTTATTTATTTATTATCATTCACCGCAGCAAACAGAAGAGAGGCTGCTTTTTCTGAGCCATCTGTTCACAAAGTTTTTGGTCAAAAGAACAAAACTAAGAAAAAGAAATAAGGAAATAAGAAAAACTGGAAGGAATTAAAAGCTTATCTGAAGGTTTTCCTAGCCACAGAAATACATATATACCCAAAGCCTTAGAAACCAGACTGAGCTCTACACTGATCTAAGATATTTCTTTTATTAGGAAAAGATCCAGAAACATCTATTTTTCACCCTCTAACCCTGCTGTTCTTCTTCAGATCAGTCTCTGATGTTTCCTGCAGAGTGACATCATGGCGACTGCAGCACCAGGTGAGTCCAGTTAGATAACTACATCAGGTAACACTATTCTCTCTGTCTATATACTATACAGACAACAGCAAAACTTCTTACTCACATGTTAAAATGGGACAGAAATAGAAAACAGTTCTGGAACGACAAATGTTGATGAAGCAGTTTAACATGAGTTGGTATTTTCAGTTCTACATGTCAAATATGAGAGTATATACAGGAGGGTCTGGTTTATTTACTACTTACTTAAATGGAGTCTATATATATATCAGTGATAAAATGTATCTGTGTCCCCTTCAATCACAGATGATCTGTTACCTCTGAGGCGCAGAAAGAGCATGGATTGGATGCCACCTTACAGTGAGTCAAACTTAAACTCAGCTTCATGAGAACATCTGTGTTTGAAGTATCTGTGAAAAACCCTAAAACTTATAATCAAATGATCTCATGAAAAATCACAAATAAAACAATAAACTTAAGTTAATCATTCTTAAATCTTGTCTTCCACAGTGTCTGAGCTGAGGCTGGTTCTGCTGGGAAACAGTTGGCCAGTGAGGAGTTCAGTGGGAAACTTTATACTGGGAAAAACTGTGTTTGACACTGAGAGAGAACTAGTTTACTGTCAGGCAGTAAGAGCACAGATTAAGGATAAACTGATAACTCTCATCAACACTCCAGATCTACTGAGTCCCTACATCTCTGAAAACAAACTGACAGCTCTTGTGACAGACTGTGTGAGACTCTCTGATCCTGGACCTCATGTTTTCCTGCTGGTTCTACAGCCTGAAGATTTCAGTGAAGAACAGAAACTGAGACTCTGCAGTGTTCTTAAAAGCTTCAGTGATAAATCATTTGATCATTCATTGATACTGATTTCAGGCCAGAGGGAGGACAGTCAAGGTTCAGGAAGAAAATACAATGAACATCCTGAATTAACACAAATGATTGAAATTTGTGGATCAAGGTTCTTAGAACTGGAAAACCTTAAGCTTTCACAGCTGCAGAAACATTTGGGTGAAATCATAAGATCAAACGATGGAGAGCATGTCAGCTGTGGAGCAACGCAAAGAGGAGCTCAGGGATGTTTCCCAGAAACTGTGAAACCTGTTGGTAAGTTGGTTAATAAATTCTAATCGCAAATGTTTTCTCAGAATCAACAAAGAATCTCTTTTTTAATGACTACTGCAAAATTATTTAACCCATCACTCAACCGCTGCTGCACACATGCTGCATTGACTGACTGTTATTAGTCCGTCCCTCATGGACAACAACCTGAAGTTCCCTCATATTCCTGGGTTTGATTGCTGCGTCCGCCTTCTTTGACAGACTTTGAGGTCTGTTTTGGATCATTGTCCTTCTGGAAGGTCCAACAACACCTAAGTTTTAGCTGCTGCACAGGTGGCCTGATAATTCCTCTAGGGATCTCACAACACTTAATAGAATCTGATCAAGAAGAATCAAAGCAGCTCTAGAGCATGTTGAGACACCACCATGCTTCACATTAGGCAGCATGTTTTTTGGAACATGTGCTTCAATCTTCCCCCTCCTGACACACATTATGGTTTGGATCATTTCCTCTTGAGCATGACAGTCAGTTATGGTGTGTCTTAGGGTTTGACCATGACTTAAAAACAGCAAACACAACTAATGAAGCCCTTTCTTTGTTACATCAGCACCTGATTTGCAGATAGCCAATGAGTGATTAAAAGGGTTGAATAATTTCATTTTTTTCTGTTGGACAACACTTCTGACTAGTTTTGTCTTCCTGTAAGAAAAATTGTTCTACATACTTTACTGTAAACAGTGGAGAGCTGGTATTAGCTTTTGTAAATAAACCTTACTTTTAATGGGGGTTGAGTGAGTACAGTGGAAAATAAACAGAATATGGAAAACCATGGCAAGGCTCCATTCACACAACAATAGTTTTAGGGTGAAATGCAAAAGTATTGTTGCGTTTCAGCCGACCGAAAACCCAAACTTTTGAAAATGCCTTCAAAAGAGGAATTTTTCTGAAATGCCATTTCCACTGTTGCTGTTTAGATGTCAAGCCGGCGTTTTCAGTGACAACACCAACGTCAAGCTCAGCTCTGCGCATGGGCATTTAACCTCTGTCACGTTAAGCTCACACTTTTAATGTTATCTTGTCTTTCCACCAACAGCATCTGGACTCAGGATTGTGCTGCTAGGAAAATCTGATAAAAAACAGACGAGACTGGGCAACTTCATCGTTGAAGCACAAGCCTTTCATTACCAAAAATCATACCCAACAAGGCAATGTCTGGCTACCCTTGGAGAGTGGAACAAAGAACCACTGACAGTGGTAAAAACTCCAGATTTATTTAGTCTGACAGTGGAGGATGTAAATAGAGAGGTGAAGAGCTGTGTGAGTCTTTGTTCTCCAGGACCAAATGTTCTGTTGCTGTTAGTGAAACCCTCAAAGTTCAGTGAAGAGAACAGACAAACCCTGAAGACAGTCCTCAGTCTGTTTGGTCCAGATGCTTTTAAAAACTCAGTGGTCATCAGCACACATGAGGACGGTCAACCAGACGACTCTTTTAGAAAACTACTCAAAGACTGTGGAGGACGACACTACAACATGTCTGAAGACAACCATCGACTGCTGATGGAGAAGATTCAAGAAACAGCAGGAAGAACCAAACCCCTTTCGTATGAGTCCAAACACATGAAACCTTTGAACCTGGTCCTGTGTGGGAGAAGAGGAGCAGGAAAGAGTTCAACAGCAGAGGCCATTTTAGGTCAGACAGGTCTTCATTCAGCCTCCACATCATCAGAGTGTGTTCAACATCAGGGAGAAGTGTGTGGACGTTGGGTTTCTCTGGTGGATCTTCCTGCTCTGAGTGGAAAACCTCTGGAGACAGTGATGAAGGAATCACTCAGGTCTGTCTCCCTCTGTGATCCTGAAGGTGTCCATGCTTTTATCCAGGTTTTACCTGTGGGTCCTCTCACTGATGAAGACAAGAAAGAGTTAAAGATCATCCAGGAAACCTTCAGCTCTCGAGTCAATGACTTCACCATGATTCTGTTCATTACAGAGTCAGATCCTACAGATCCAGCTGTTGTTAACCTTCTCAACAAAAATAACAACATCCGGGAGCTCGTTCAGAGTTGTGGAGGGAGACATTTTGTTCTCAACACTGAAGACAAGCGGCAGATCCCAGAGCTGTTGGACATGGTGGAAAAGATGCAGCCATCGGTCGGACCACGCTCCTACACATCAGTGACATATGCCCATAGAGAAGAGGTCCAAGAACTCAGGACCATCCCTACATCACAAGCTGACCCCGAGGACTTGGAATTAATCACCTGTAAGTATTTTATTGCACTGTGGTTCGCCTCTGTACCAGAGACTGTGCTCAAAACTGATTTTGCCAACTGTAACCATCCAAGTTAAACTGAGGTTTTCTTTGATTTCAGTTGATGCTGTGAAGTGGCGCTCAGAACGACTCAGGATTGTGCTGATTGGGAAGACCGGCAGTGGGAAGAGTTCTTCAGGAAACACCATTTTAGGTAGAAAGGAGTTTTCAGCTGAGGCTAGTCAAACATCAGTCACCAAAGACTGTCAGAAAGCTTACGGGGAGGTGGACGGTCGTCCTGTCGCTGTGGTCGACACTCCTGGTCTGTTCGACACAACTTTGTCCAACGAAGAGATCCGTGAAATGATAAAGAAATGTTTCAGTCTCCTGGCTCCAGGGCCTCATGTTCTCCTGTTGGTGCTACAAATCGGCAGATTCACTGAAGAAGAGATGGAGGCACTAAGGGTCATCAAAGAGGGGTTAGGGATGAATGTCGAAAATCACACCATCATTCTTTTCACAGGAGGAGACACACTTGAACACGATGGCCTTTCCATTGAAGAATATATCAAAGAGAAGTGCAAAGAGTCCTTTAAGAAACTTGTCACTGAATGTGGAAACAGATACCACGTGTTCAATAACTTTGACAAACACAACCGCCAACAAGTCAGTGAACTGATAGCAAAGATTGACACCACGGTGACAGAAAACGGGGGCAACTGCTACACAAACAAGATGCTGCAGGAGGCAGACAACGCGATAAAAAGAGAGGTGCAGAGGATCCTCAAAGACAAGGAGGAAGAGATGCAGCAAAAGCTGAGAGAAATTCAAAAGCAGCATGAAGAAGAGATCAGAGAGATGGAAGGCAGAATGGAGAGAGCAGAAAGTGAAGTCCAGAGAGAAGTGAATGCAAGAAATTCTCAAAGACTCGAGGAAAAAATGCAAACGATGCACATGACGAGAGAGGAAGAGAGATATGACAAAGGACCCAAATTTCAAATCGAATTCAAACAAGAGACAGAAACACGAGTTGTCATAGTTAAAGTAGATAAAAAAACCAAAGGAAGAAAGGAGTTAAAGAAAAAACTGAGGAAAGCAATGGCTGATTTACACGTGGAGTGTGAAGAAGAAGCTCAAAAGAATGCTGAAGAATTCAACGAGTTTGTACCAATGTACATCACAAATGATGATCTGGAGGCTGCTCGGAAAAGCACATGTGTCATCCAGTAAAATGGCTTTGTCAAAAAGACAATGTGTCCAGCTCTCTCGGGTGGGTTCAGTCCACAGCAGAACAGATTCTTTTTTCGGGGGGGTTGAAGCAGAAACTCACAGAGATGGAAAGTCTAACATTTCTTATGTTTGTAAAAAAAAAATGTTTGCTAAAAATGGACGCTCATGACTTTTATCAGAATTGCAAGAGCAAAGTGTGACGACAGAAACCCTGTTTGAGGAACATTTCTTTGATCTGTATTTTAACATTATACTTTGACTCTTGTTCTTTGTGTTAACTCAAGGGTGGTGGGGTTTATAACTTCAGATGTGTCACTTGAATCAAGTCAGGTCAGTAAAATGACTTTTTTCGCTATCTTGCCTTTCAAACATGCGTTTTTTTCTCCCCTGACTTATCTCAGGTGACATCTTAGATTAATATATGATTTATTGAATTAACAGACAGTTAACCTTCAGGTTCAGCTCTCCTTTAAAAGCAATGATCATGATGTAATGTCTCATATTGAATACGACTCTTCATAAACCGTTGTTTTATCAGTTTTATACAAGTATTTTGTTTCAATGTCAGTTTGTTTTATCTAATTACCAGGGAATTATCTAATTTCTTCATTGGTATAATATGTAAATCACATGTAACAACAAGCCTACCCACAGGCAGCTCACTTGTTGTTAAAATAAAGTAAAAGTAATGGGAAATTCAAACTAACAGTCTGATTTCGCTGGAGCTGCATTTAATTTTGATATTTTGTATGTGTTTAAAAATTACTGGAATTTTAAACGAATGTGCATTTGTTGTAGTTTTGATCTGCTGTTTCCCCTACAGTGCTAATTAAATTCCCTACAGCAAATAACTTTTAATTGTCTTTAATGACACCCATAGCTGATTTGCTAAGGTGACATCATGAAGAAGACTGTGAGCCTGGAAAATGGTTGTTATGTTATGGAATGTGTTATATCAAGAACAGCCTCGTGTCAATATACTCTTGTTTACCTTTTGTAAATAAAACTTGAATTATTCAGTGCATGTTTCTATTTATTTCTGTCACCTCTGAATATCATAACTCTCATGTCATAGCAGTAAAAGTGAAATGACAGAACTTTGTCTAATTTTTCTCATCACTTTAAACTTTGCTCAAATATAGACACGGAAACATATTTAAAAATCACTGGTTTAAGAAGCAGCACAACACCAACGATCATCCTTTGTAGGGCTAATAAAAATGAGATATCGCAAAACTTTATTTCAAGATTTTAGAGTACACTTTTTGCTGTTTGCATGTGTGACAGAGGATTGAGCCACCTTTTAAGTGTGAAATGTAAGATTACAAGAATAAATTATGATATTACAAGAAAGAAAAATGTAATTTTGAGAGAAAAAAGTTAAAATAGGGAATAAGGGTAAATTTTACAGTAAATGTCTATGGCTAATGAAATTAAAGTAGTTCATTAACAAACAGTCATATAATTAATACAAAAGTAATGAATGAACAAAATAAATGACTCAATCTGGTGGATAAAAAGACATACATTCACGAGAGAAAGTCAATTTTACGAAAAGAGAAAAATGTTCCCTTTCTTTTGAGTGATTTCAATGTAATTAATTCTGGTATATATTTTAATAGAGTTAATGAAATTTAAATCATAGAAAGAAAATAATAATTTTTTGAAAAACAATAGCACAATAAGATATTGAAAGTACAGTTTACCTTGAGGCTGTAGGGCTGCACCTTTGTAGTAGCATCCTTTGCTTGTTTTTACAGTTAGTCCTGCATGATATTTCCACACAATGTCAATAAAAAATAATAAAACCGTTTAAAAATGCCTTTTTTGTTCCTTTTCCTTCTTTAACCTTTTTTGAATCGCCGTTTTGTTGTTGTTCTTTTTAAAATTCGTCTCTTTTCTCTTTGTTTTGCTGTATTTTGGTCACTTATAGAGCAGGTGGCTTCAGCTTTGACACTTAATGGACGAGTCCATTTCAAGAGCAGGGGGTGGGGGTGAGAAAATGCAGTGACCCCTTGGGAGATAGCACCTTTCCAATTTTGAGTGCATTTTTTTCCCCTCGTCAGTTAAGTAAGTCACGCAGCCACAACCTGATCAATTTTTTTTTGTTTTTGCCCTTTTTTATTTTTTATTTTTCTTTCCGTCAGATGGTTTTGAAGCACCCCCCCCCCCCCCCCCCCCCCCTCCCACAGACTTTGCGATCAGATACGTTGACCGGTCCATTTAGAGTTGGACAGATTTTAACCGTTATTCCCCGAAATGCCAGCTTACTTATCCAAATCTGTTTGGTTACGACAGAAAATGGGTTTGAAGATAATTTTTCTTTTGATACCTTCAGAAAAAACACCCAAATTCTGAATTAAGTAACTTTAATTCCTCAAGTTAAACTCCTCCGGCGGCAGAAACGTCGACCGAAGACACAGTGAGTCATCAAAATCTAGCTAGGAACGGTAAGTTATAATTTATGTGATAATCTGCTGCTTGAGAAATTAATCTTTATCAGTCTAATTATCACCGAAATGTGTCTGAATCTTTTACGAAAGAAAATGCTGAAAAAATAGCTGAGTCATTTTAAATTTATGGAAATTGTCCACAATTTGTGATTGTGTTCGTTATTTTTTATTAAATGAATCAGAGAAACTCACCGGTACAGAACCGTTGAAGTTGGGGTTTACCGACTCAGGTTCGCAGGGGCTCCACAAGATGGCGCCAGTGACACAACAATGAAGACATGAACCAAAGCACTGAGGTGATGTAAACTGCTTTACTTTACATTACAAACGGGACAAAGTAATGTAAACACGATGGAAAAATGAAATATAACTAATTAACATGAGGAAAACAATTGAAGGCAACTCTTAGCTAACTTGCTTATTAATTTTTCTTAATTCTGTTGTTCAATACTGCACAATATGATCGAATATCCAGGCGAAAGTCAAGTGGTGGACTCCCTTGAAAGATTTTTTAAACTAAAATTCTCTGTTATTTCTTTAGTTTTTTATCAGTAGATGATTTATATTTTTGTCAGACAGTAATGAGTGTTTTTTGAGACGAGGAGGTGTTATCAATTAATTCATGGAGAAATTATAGGATAATAGAAAAAGATGTACTCAGTAAGAGAGTAAAGAATAAAATGTCTTACATTGGCTGTTAACTAGTTAAAAAATATGACAGTTGTAGATTTTATAAGAACATTTGAAGCACATCTGTGGAGACTATCGTTGACTGATTGTTCATGTAAGCAGAAGATTTGAAGATGGGAATTAGAGAGATGTCAAATTGAGATTGAAACAGTAAAAAGCAGGTCATTTTGTGTGCACTTCGTTTAAACAATGTCACCTTTGCTAATTGGTTTAATATTTTGCTGGTAAGTCTCATCATTGTAGGCTTGAAATTTCATAACCAAAGTGCAGTCACCAGTTACAACCTGGGGCTACAGCTCAGCTTAACATGTACTGTCAATATGCTCTTCTGCCCCACTCCCTGGGTGTAAACAAGCCCAGATGTCTGGTATCATTTTGCAGCTTTAAGTTTTGTTGTGTTTTGATCTAGTAAACAGAGATTAAATTATAGGAAGGCTGCTTCAAAGATTGCATATAACTAATTTTCAGCCACACCCTTCAAATCACGTTAACATCATTTATTCTTTGGCTCTGTGACATCATGTGAGATTGTGACCGTTCTTTGAGGGTTTTTTTATCACTGAACTACTCAGTTAGCCAGGATTTAAAGTTCCATGTTCATGACTAAATTCATTGCTTCATTACATCTGCATTTCGGGGATGAGGACATTTTTCTGGACCAGAGTACACAGATGACTAACTTCTGCAGAGGGAGTCAGTCTGAGAAGAACTTCTGTGGTAAGGTGTTTCATTCATTCTTTTTTAAGTAGAGCTAAGTATTTTTTTTTTCCTGATCGTTGGGTACAGCAGTGCATATCAGGGAGTGTTGAATCTGTTTCACTGTAAATGTAGGAGTTGTGACACTGTAGCTAAACTAATGTTGATATTGATTGTGCACAGCCAGAATAGGAACAGATAACTTGCAGTTTATTTTGACAGCAAGGTAAAGGGATGAAAATAAGCAAGTTAAAACTGGGTGGCTCATAAGAATTAGCAAAACAATGTCACTTTCTGTGTTTTACATTTTTTGTCATAATTAGTGAATGTGCTGTCATCAGGGAGTGTTGTTTCTATTTAAAAAGGCTTATTCTCCAGTGAGGTAGGTGAAGTTTCAAAGATTGAGCCTCATCACTGCTTCTCACCTCAGTGTAAATATATACCATTGTAAATATGAATATATATAGCTCCCTTTACTTTTATTTTTAGTATTTTTAGGTGATGATAATTTTTGAAGGCTATCATCAGTATATCATGTTCTTGCAAAGCATGCTTTTTATGGACTTCATTTTAAATTTATAGCATTGAACTTTTCAATGTGCTTGCATTCTGTTTTGGTATACCTTTAAGTTGTTGATCTTTACAGCTCCACTAGACTACATGTGCTTCATGCAGCTTCCTGATTATGTTTTACTGAAAGGGATAACGGCACCTGTGTCCTGACTTGCACCTTAAAGAAACACTCACAGTCCCACAGCTGAGACTGGGTATTCAGCGGAACCCCTGCAAGTCAAATCATCTAACAGACCAACCACATGCATGGTGCTACTCTAATGACTTAAAGGAAACCTCCAAACCACAAAAAGGTGAGTGCAGCTAATCTACCTGACGGGTAAGTGCAGTTAATTTTCCTTTGCAGGGAGGCAGTCCTTCAAAGTATTATGTAATCTACAAGAACAACCTCAACCCTTCATTAAATGCTAGAGAATATCTCAGCTGCTGTAAAAGAACATCACATCCTCAGTGGACAAAACTTTTTTGTTTTAATCTTCAAAGAATAATCATGCTTTATTTTGGAAAACGCCTGTTTTAAACTTGTATTTACAGCCTTTAAAAATGACCACAGTCAAGTATTATTTTGTATGTACTTGTCTTAATTTTTGCAGTGTAAGTCTGTCAATCAGTGTGTTCTGGACTGAAATTTGATACTTCTAACTATGGAGGATGTGAGATATTTTCCATAGCCAATGAAGAGTCATTGTCTGGCACAGTTGATGAAAAGAAGCAGAATTGCTTCAGTGATTGATTATTTAGCCAACAATCTCTGCACTCACACTCCCAGAGTCACTTATGACATTTGAGTTCTTGCTGTTTTTTTAGTTTACCCTCACTGATGAAATGCTACACACACATGGAATCATGCAAGTGTTTTTGTTCCAAAAAGTAAAACAGAAAAAACTCAAAAGGAGCCTGTGACTAGTGTTGCTTTCAGAATATGCCTTGCACCTTAAGTGTTTCCTGTGGGCAACTGGGTGCCCGCTGGTGCAGTGTCAGTGACCCCTGGTTTAATGTGAGAAGGATATAAAACTGCTACATGTCATGTTGAAATAAGAATATTTGAAATTGATTAAAATGGGTTGTTGTATGATTCTGAAGATGAAGCAATCAATCAACCGGTGATCATCAAGATGCCCTTTTGTTTTGTTGTACTTTTTGTACTTTTTGTAACATTTCTTTGAAGGGAGCTGATTCACTGAGAAGTCTTGAGGAGCTTATAGGCAGAAAGGAAATTACAGGGTGGCATATTCTCAACTTGGGTGTTGTCATCAAGGAAGTGTGAGCCTTTTAAATAGTATGGTCAGGTTTGGCTAGTTCAGCAAGCTCACTTATGCTGTGATTGGCTTGTAGGTACATGTTCACTGACACTGAAACTCTGGTCTGAGACCACCTGTTGCACACATAAGTTTAATTAATTTACGAATATACAGGAAAAATGGCAAAATGACCTGAAACAAATGTAGAAAGAAAAAATCAGAAAACTTGACATTATGTCCTAAGGACAAAGGAAATTTTTGAACACATAAGGCCCTGTTGTACACCTGGCACAAAATGTGATGTGGTTGGCATGCAGCTCAAGTATCATTGTTATTTTCCACACTTGCTTTACCACACCCTTGTTTTGTTACAAACAAATAAACTTGTGCTCACGTAAGCTCCTTTGGGTATGTTGGCTTGAAATTGAGGTGCCAGGCGCAAAGACAGCACAACGGTATCTGGAGGTTGTTGAAGTTCGAAGCCGATGGCACAGCAGTTTCTTGCACATTGGTAAGGCAGCAAGTTAGGCGTAGAAGCTCATAACATATCTCTTTGCTTTATACAAAGATGGGCACAGCACTGCTTCTACCCAAGGATACTTATGGTGCTGGTTCGAGCCTGGTATTTCAGCAAAAAGACTGAATGCATGCGCACCTGTCTCTCATGTCTGGTTCTAGGATCATGTTCCAATAGTGCCACAGCTTTTTTTCGGTGGGATAGCATCCAGTTTGCTCAGCTGGAAGCATTTTGATGCTCAGCACAGCCGAAAGCGACCCAACTCACAGCATAGAAATGAGAAGTCACCATGCTTCATGACTGATTTTTGACCCTTTTGGACATTTCAAGCCTTTGTACCATTGGTGAGTATGCTACGTTACTATAAAGTTCTGTTTTTCTTGGTTTTTAGTGCTTAATGGTCAATGTGATGAACTATTTCGAGTTGTTCACTTCAGATAAAATGAAAGGCTCAAAATCTAATTGTAGTCAGCACTGATTATGGATCTGTGACAGTTTTATAGTTTTCAATTAACACTAAGCAATTATTGCCACTTATGTATATGTTATACGCTGTACTTTTTGTTATTATGATTTTTTTTTAATTGTTTAAAAACAGTGCAAAGTCCTAGGTATTTTACCCTTGGTTTTAAAAAAATGAGGAAATGCCCAGTCGTTACATTTGATAGAACCTGTTGAACCATAGTGGCAAAGCCACAAAATCAGAGTAGGTTGTCTGTAAACCTCAGTAACACTTCAACTTGTGAGATTTGATAGAACTTTGTTTTTTTGTCTGTGTTTACTTCATAATGCTCCTAGGAGATGATCTACCTTTTTTTTTTTTAACTCACTCTGTGGCTTTCCTTGTTAATTGCAGCCAGAAATTTTCCAGATGAGTCAACTCAACCTAAAGCACAGAGAAATAGCCACATATTGAAAGTCATGGCAAAGTCCCTGTGTTATTGATGGATAAGTATAACTGTTATTTACAGTGCAAGTTGATTTTATAGTCACACAGAAAATCTCCAAACTTGATCTCGTTGGTTATTTTATAACTTCAAGGTTGATCATCACTGACTTTGTGTTATAAAAACATTGGTCCATGCTATTCGCTAAATTTTTCTTATCTGAGATGATTTTCTAAGGAGTCGATGATGAGCACTTAGGCAGAAAAGAATTTTGGACCATTTTGGACATTGGCAGAGGAGGGAGTCATTCCCTCTGATCTGACGTGTTTTATAAAGCAAGAGCATTTGAAAAACCTCTAGCTGCCTGCAAGGATAAATTAGCCTGCTTTAGCTTAGGTCACAACAGCTCTCACACTTCTGATTAGACGCACATCCAGAATAATAATGCCCAGGCAGAGATGGGGAGAAGCAAGAATTTTTAATGAATTTGCAGGCAGGGTGGAGTGCAGTGGGAACAAAGCTTACAGGTATGTGAATGACGGAAGTAAAAATATTGGTGGTGGGACTCAGTTGGAAGAATCTATTTAAAGGTTCTGTAATTAATGAATAACTTTTTAACCACATACCAGTATTTGACACAACATTTTTCATTTCAAAGTGTATTTTGGTAGTTTACCAAAATAATGAAAAGACATATCTAAGTTTTAGCAATGTTTCAGTCAGGGTTTAATAGCAGGCAGTCAGGACAGGCTTTCATTTACAATTTCACAGAAAGGATTCACATTAAAACACGCTGTTCTGTGTTTTTCTGAAGGTTTGTCTTTTCACAACTTCATTAAAGTAAGTTGTTGATGTCGAAAACCTGGCTCGCACTGCAGGATTCTGAAGCCAATTTGACCCTGTGTCAACTCTCTTGACAATCAAGTGAGAAATCTGGTCCAGGACAACGGTTGAACCTGATGTTCAGCCCAAATTATCATCTAGAGCCAACAGTTGACTCACAGGCTCGCCTGAGCCGCTCCGATAATTTTTAAATATATTTAACATTTATCAGAATGATTATGCCACTCATTTTTGCTGAAGATGGCAATAGCCAATCAGAGAGAGCTGCCACCATAACTGATTTGAAGTTATCAGAGACGAAATGTTTTCCCCAACCACTTCTTCATTCCGTTGATTTTAGTCTTCTTTCCCTTTTATCACTGCTAATAATGGTTGCAGCCAGCATCACTGCTGGTCTCCACATTTTTGTGCTTTTAGGAGGGAAGAGCACATGTGCATCAGTACCCGGTTATACTTACAAGTTGTCTTGCTGTAGTTTCGATCAATTGGAACTCAACTCAATTTATTTAAATCACAAAAGATTAAACTGTGTTTCACTCTTAATGGTGGGGTCATAGCATGTTTACAGTCACTTATTTGCCAAATTCATCTGAATCCACGAGTCTGTGACCAGCATTGAGGCATGTCAAGGCTGCTTTTTTTGATATCAAGAGTAAAGAAAGTCATTCCCTCCAGTCCAGTACGCTTTATAAATTTAGACGTACACTGCACACAAAAGTACCAAAAAGCTTCTTTCATTTAATCCTTATTTTCACAATGCACTTGCTCACAAATTATCATGTTTGCGTCCAAAAACTTTGTCAGTGGTAACTGAAAGTTAACGTTGCATTTTTTTCTTTTGTGATGATCAAGATTTGATGAATGTTTGATTTATTTATTTTTTTTCTTTTCAACTTGATGCAGTCTTGGGTCAGATGATACCTGCCAAGAGACATTATGGCGACTGCAACCACAGGTGAGTCCAGTAAGACTTAACCTTGTTCAGTAAAACCAGGTAATGAGCTGAACCTTGCAGCTTGACGTGCCATAGATCATTCTAAATACAGGGATGTCAGATGTGTGTTAATAACTCAATGATAACTGCAGTGAAGGACTTTGATCCCTTATGAGAACAGTAATCTATATTTTGCAATCTTGAGCGAGCCACAGATAATCTCATCTTCTGAGGCACAGTCACGTGGTGCTAAACAGCTGCCACCTGACAATGAGTCTTGAAAATAAATGACATGAAGAATGGAAATAACAAATGTGTGTTAATGTATTTCTAAATCTTCATCGTTCACAGTGTCTGCACTGAGGGTGGTTCTGCTGGGGAACAGCTGGTCTGTGAGAAGTTCAGTGGTGAACTGTTTACTGGGAAAGACTGAGCTCAACACTGAGAAAGAACCAGACAAATGTTTGAGGATCAGAGCAAAGATAGAGGAGAAATGTGTATCTTTCATCAACACCCCAGATCTGCTTAATCCAGACATCTCTGAAGACAAACTGACAGATCATGTGACAGATTGTGTGAGACTCTCTGATCCTGGACCTCATTTGTTCCTGCTGGTTCTACAGCCTGAAGATTTCAGCGAGGCACAAAAACTGAGGCTCTGCAGAATCCTTAAACGCTTCGGTGATAAATCATTTGATCATTCATTTATACTGATATCGCCCAGAAAACCCAGTTCAATTGCCCCTAGTAGAGATACACCTCTAAAATACTTGATCAGAGAGTTAAGGTACAGGTATTTGGAGCTGGCACACCTTGAACTTCCACTGCTGTATAAGCGTTTGAGTCAAATTATGAAGATGCACGATGGAGAGGACGTCAGCTGTGATGTATTCATGGATCTCACTGCTGATTCACAAAGGACACAACAAGAGAAAACAAGACATGGCATCCCAAGGGCTGTTAACTCTGCTGGTAAGAAGCACTGTATCTGTTTTCATAAAAATGGTGAAATGTTTTTTGTCATTATTGATGACGAAAACATTTCAACTTTATGTTTATGTGATCTCATTTTACAGACCTGTGTGTAAGTGATGACAGCACATCTATACCAAGAGAAAGTAAGTGAATCTTTTTTCAATTTAACTTTTATTCAATCTGGTAAAAGCTGTTTGAGATACCAAATCTCTGTTGCAGCCGTGTCAGTGGTGGGGTTGGGGTGAAGTATCTTTTTTTGTCGCTTGTGGCTCTTTGCTGCCATTATTCTGGGGATTGTGTTATCCAATAGTGTTTTAAACGAGTGACTTCATGTTTTTCTGGACTTAAAGAAACATTAAACTAATTTGACTGATGCACTTTTATGTTCAATCCATTTATACAATCTTACACTGGAATTTAATGTCTATCCAACACTTCATTGGTAGTTATTAATGTCAAGAGTAAAGTCAAAGAGAATCAAGGACAGTAAGTGGTGTGTATGTGTGCATTCCCTGGCCACCCCTACCTGCCTTTACTTGACCATCAGTCACTGCAAAAACTGAAATCTAAGCAAGTCATTGTCTTATTTGTAGTAAAATGTGTCTTACTATTCTTGATTTGAGCCACATTTACTAGACAAGGTCATAAAAATGTCTCATTTCAAGTATTTTAAAGACAAAAATGAGTTGTAAATTGCTTGTAACAAGTCAAAAAAATCTGCCAATGGGATAAGATAAAAGATTCTTGGTTTAAGACATCTTTCTAATTTCAAGAAACTTCCCGGGCGAATTCGTCTTATCCCATTGGCAGATTTTTTTGACTTGTTACAAGCAATTTACACCTCATTTTTGTCTCAAAAATACTTGAAATAAGACATTTTTATGACCTGGTCTGGTGAACGGGGCTCAAATTAAGAACAATAAGACAATTTTTACTACAAATAAGACATAATGACTTGCTTAGATTTCTGTTTTTGCAGTGGATGTCTAAAAGACTGGAAATGTCCCTGCACAAAGGCACACACATAATAACAGTGTAGTATGTAAGCTAACTGGCTTTAAGGTTTGTTCAACAAAACTTGAGGAAACACTCCTCTGTTGATTTTCAAAAAATGAGAGGAAAGATGGACAAACTTCAACATCTACTTAAAGAGACAACAGAAAGGTGACTCCTGTGGTAGCGAAAGGAGGAATCACCATCGGCTGGTGGAGTGAACACATGGTGCAAGCACAGCACATATCAGCATAACTGTATCCATCAACTGATCAGGATGAAGCTTTGAGTTAAATAAACCACACAGAGGCACAGGGGGCTCTACTGCTGACGTTGTATTTGGATGTAAACATGATAAAACAATGAAAATGCAATGTCTGTAACACTGGCTAATGATCAGATTAAACGTGGCCTGTCCTTTTTCCCCTATGTAGTGCAGTAAATTGGTACAATCATTCTGTTAACGTTCATGTTAATCATTATTTTAAATGATCAGATTTTTGTAGACCACAATAGGCTGTATAAATTATTTTAAAAGTTCATGATTCGTCCCTTCAAAATCTAATAACCATTTACATGGATTTTAGCTCCTCAAGTATATGATTGATTTCCCTGTTTGTTTTTCATGTTACAGTCAGAATCCTGCTGCTGGGGAAAAATGATGACAAATTAGCAAAGCTTCGTGACTTCATCACACGAAAAGAATGCAGACTACACTTTTTTCCAAAGCTGTTAACAGGCCAACAAACGTTGGAGACTGGACAGTGGAGAGGAAAACCTCTAAAAGTGTTAAAACCTGCAGATGTTTTCAATTTGTCTGTGGAGAAACTCAGAGTTGAGATGAAGAACTGTGTGAGTCTTTGTCCTCCAGGACCAAATGTTCTGCTGCTGTTGGTGAAACCATCTGAGTTCACTGAAGAGAAGAGACAAACTCTGAACATCATCCTCAGTCTGTTTGGTCCAGATGCCTTTAAACACTCAATGGTCATCAGAACAGATGAGGACGGTCAACCAGACGACTCTTTTAGACGACTACTCAGAGACTGTGGAGAAAGACACTACAACATGTCTGAAAACAACCACAGGTCTCTAATGACACAGATTAAAAGTCTTGTTGATGAGAACAGAGGAGCCTTCCTCACCCTCACTGAAGAGTTAATGACTCTGAAACCTGAAAAGATGAAACCAGCTCTAAACCTGGTCCTGTGTGGGAGAAGAGGAGCAGAAAAGAGTTCAGCAGCAGAGGCCATTTTAGGTCAGACAGGTCTTCATTCAGCCTCCACATCATCAGAGTGTGTTCAACATCAGGGAGAAGTGTGTGGACGTTTGGTTTCTCTGGTGGATCTTCCTGCTCTGAGTGGAAAACCTCTGGAGACAGTGATGAAGGAAGCATTCAGGTCCGTCTCCCTCTGTGATCCTGAAGGTGTCCATGCTTTTATCCTGGTTTTACCTGTGAGTCCTCTCACTGATGACGACAAGAAAGAGTTGGAGACCATCCAGGACGTCTTTGGTTCTCAAGTCAATGACTTCACCCTCATTCTTTTTACAGCAGAATCAGATCCTACAGATCCAGCTGTTGTTGACTTTCAAAAAAAAAACAAAGGCTCCCAGGAGCTTGTTCAGAGCTGTGGAGGGAGACATTTTGTTCTCAACATCAAGAACCAGCAGCAGATCCCAGAGCTGTTGAACCTGGTGGAAAAAATTGGGCTTAGTTTTACAAAAGACAAACCTTGCAGCTTCACAACAGAAACATTTGCACATGTGCAAACAGAAAAAATCAGCAATCTTAAAGATGAGCTTGAGGACATGAAAACAAAATGCCTGATAAGCTGTGAGTACCTCTCTAATGACATGTTTTTTTTTGGTATTCTAACACAACACCTTTTATCCTTGACTGCCACACCTCTCAGCATTTAAGTGCAGCTTTTGGCCTTCTCATTTCACAGGTGATGGTGAGAAGCAGAGCCCAGAGTGTCTCAGGGTTGTGTTGATTGGGAAGACTGGCAGTGGAAAGAGCTCTTCAGGAAACACCATTCTTGGAAGAAAGGAGTTTCTAGCCCGAGCAAACCAAACATCAGTCACCAAACATTGTCAGAAAGCACATGGTGAAGTGAATGGCCGTCTTGTTGCTGTGGTTGACACTCCTGGTCTGTTCGATAAAAGCGTTTCCATTGAAGAGGCTCATGAAGAAATGATAAAATGCATCAATCTTTTGGCTCCAGGACCACACGTCTTTCTGCTAGTGTTACAAATAGGAAGATTTACAAAGGAGCAAAATGAGACATTAAAACTGATCAGAGAAGGTTTTGGAAAGGGTGCTGAAAAGTTCACCATCATCCTTCTAACTGGAGGAGATTCGTTGGAGCATGATAATGTGTCGATTGAAGAATATGTGAAAACAGGAAGCGACGAGTCCTTTAAAAAACTGATATCCGACTGTGGAGACAGATACCACGTGTTTGATAACCGTGATGATGGAAACACAAAACAGGTCAGTGAGCTGATAAAAAAGATCGACACGATGGTGGAAAATAATAGAGGTAGCTGTTACACCAATGCGATGCTTCAAGAAGCCGAAACTGCAATTAAGAAAGAAACAGAAAGAATTTTAAAGGTGAAGGAGGAGGAGATGAAGAAAGAGAGGGAAGAACTCAAAAGAAAACATGAGGAAGAAATGAAAGTGATGGAGAAAAGAATGAAAAAACAGGAAGAGGACATGAAAAGACAGAGAGAAAAAGAACTCAGAGATAAGGAAGATATAATTAAGAAGGAACAAGAAGCTAAGAGGGTAGAGAAAGAAAAAAGAGAAGCAGAAGATAGGGAGAAGAAAAAACTGGAGAAACTTCAACGACTAGAGTGGAAAAATAAATTTAGAGCCTTAGAAGAAAAGATAAAGTTAGAGTCAGAGGAAAAAGAAAGTATTCACAGACAGCTGGAAGAGACCAGGGTAAAGATGAGACAAGAAAGGGAGAGCATAGAGAAAAAACAAAAAGAGTGGTGGGAGAAAAGAAATCAAGAAGAGGAACAAAGGAGAGAGGAGGAACGAACAAGAATCAGAAAACTTCAAGAAGAGTTTGAACAAGAAAGAGAAAACTATGAAAATAAACAAAAGGCAGAGGATATGAAAAGACAGGAAGAAGCAGAAAAGAAGAAGAGTGAACAGAGAGAAGAAATTGAGAAAGACAGAAAACAAAAAGAGGAAGAACTGAAAAAAATGGAAGAACAAATAAAGAAGGGGCATGAGACCAGACTGAAAGAACAACAAATCAGAGAAGAGGAAGACTGGAAGAGAAAACTACAGGAAGACCTTCAGCGACTGGGAATAAAATCAAAACTTGAAGCTATGGAGAGAAAGATAAAGTCAGAAGAAAAAGAAAGTATTCACCGACAGCTGGAAGAAACCAGAGAAAAGGTGAGAGAAGAAAGAGAGCGCCTAGAGAAAGAACAAAAAGAATGGTGGGAAAAAAGAAATCGAGAAGAGGAAGTGAGGAGACAAGAGGAAGAAACAAAAATGAGAAAACTTCAAGAAGAGTTTGAACAGGAAAGAGAAAATTATGAAAAGAAAAGAAAAGAAGAGGATCTGAAAAGAAAGGAAGAAGAAGATAAACTGCAGATTCAACAGAGAGAAGAAATTAAAAAGGAGAGAAAACAAAAAGAAAAAGAACTAAAAGTCATAGAGGAACACATAAAGGAGGAGCTTGAGGTCAGACTGAGAGAGCAAAAAAGGAGAGAAGAAGAGGACAGGAGGAAAAAAGAAGAAGAAGAACGTCAACGCCTGGAGTGGAAAAATACACTCATAGCTTTGGAGAAAAAGATAAAATCAGAGTCAGAGAAAAAGGAAACCACTGAAAGACAGCTGGATGAGAGCAGAAAGCAACTGAAGAAAGAAAGAGACAGTTGGGAGAAAAAACAGACTGATTGGTGGGAGGAACGATTTCAAGAAAATGAACAGATAAGATATGAGGAACAAACAAAGCTGAAAAAGCTGCAGGAGGAATATGAAACAGAAAAAGAAAAAGAAAAAAAGAGAAGAGAAGGACAGGATCAAGTCAGAAAGAAACAAGAAGAAAAAGAGAAAAAAGCCATTGAGTTGAAATTTAAGGCAGAAATGGAAGATCTGAAGAAAACCCATGAAGAAGATGCCAGAAAGAAAGCTGAAGAGTTCAATAATTTTAAAGAAAAGTACAACAAGGAATATGCAACTCAGAAGGAACAGTATGATCAAAAAATGAAAGACAAAGAAGAGCAATACGACCTCTTGAAGGCACTGAAAGCTCACAATGAAGAACAACTGGAAAAGAAATATCGAGCAGGTCTTTATGATGCTGTGAAACTTGTCACCAAGAACAAACAAAACATGCAGAAAATCAACAACTTGCTGAAAAAACACAAAAAAGAAATGAAGAAAGAGGAAACTGAAAGGGAAAGAGAGAAACTGAAGGAAACTCATGAAGAAGAAATAACTAAGCTGTTAGAAGAACTCATGGAGGATGTGGACTCATCTATGTGTACAATTCTGTAAGATGTAAGTAATTGTCACACAGACTCCATGCTAAATAGGAAATATAATCTGTCACACTTTAGCACCATATAAATAAAAGTAATGTGGTTAGAAGCTGGTTTTCTTCTACAGCTTCTAAGATTTTATGCAATGAATGTACATACAGTAATATCTGCTCTGGTCATGATCCAGTCAGAATGCCTACAAGCAAGTGTAAGTAATGCAGAACTTAGGCAACCTGTAAAACTTGGGGGTAACAGTCTAACTCACTCTAAAATAGAAAAGCAGTGTTAATGTTTTTTTGAATTTAGTACCTTTTCATTTTTCTGTTGGAAGAGATTTCTGAGTTCTTGAGTTTAACTCAAAGTGACAAAATGTTGATTTACATTGTGTTTGTCTGGATCAAATCAAACTTTTAATGTCATAAAGTCTCAATAACTTTTCACTTGTGTATTTAGTCACTATCATTTGTAGCACAGAACATTGTTCTATTCATTCAAAGTAAATGTCAAACAGTCAGTACACAGAGCTGTTGTTCCAGCTGAGTCCTCAGTTTGTAAAATCTTGATGTTATGCTGTATTTGCCCAGTTCCTTTCATTTAGTCTGTTGATAACGCTGCAGTTTGAGGCTCTTGAGATGATGTTTGTTTTGCACACGTGGTGTTAATAAGTAGAAAAAATAACATGATTGGTAGTCAGATTGTTAAACAAACCTACCCAGTTATTTTTTTAACACCTGCGTAATAATGAGTAAAGTACATTCTAAGTGGAAACATGAATATGAGTTAAAATACTTTTTAGTTGAGGCTACATTATATGAAACACCTACACTTCACTGCATGTTTTTATTGTTGTTTTCTGTCACTTTGACTTACAATGGATGCTTCTAAATGAATAACATTTATATAAGACATGACTCATATTGACCTTCAGTTAGATATTGTCTGTTTGATCCCTGGTTTCTAAGTCAGTTGCTAAAAAGTGAATAAAATGTGTCCTTGTAGCTTGATGTGGACTGTTTTTAGTGTGAAAATAAATAAAAATGATCAGCACACACAGATTACTCTCTACACGTCTTTGTTTACCTCAATTGATCAGCACGTCCTTTCTTTTACAGTGCTACAGTTACTCTGGATACTGACAAACTACAAAGGTATTATTATATAATAAATAAAAGATTTTCCTCACATAAACAAAATATAATTTAACACAGAAATTTGAATTGACCAACGTTTTTGAACAGGCTCTGTCTATTGGAACACTTTTAGCCTGTAGTGCTGCAATGAGTAATTCACTTCAGTATCTACAGCAACAGCTCCCCACAGGGCCAAATGACCAACAAGGTTACAAGGGCTGCAACTAATGATTATTTTATAAATTGACTGCTCTGTCAATCATTTCTATAGATAATCAGTGAATTATGGAATAAAAAATTAAAATTCACATTTCTTTTTATGAGTTTTTTTAACAATTGAACATCTTTTAGAAAAGAAACAGTGGCACCACCCTGAGCTCTAGAAAAAACACAGTTCTATAATCATTCAATCAATCATTTTGAAGAGCTAAATTGCAAATTTTCTTCAACAGTATGGGCAAAAGAATCAAATGTAAGTTGATATGACATCAGATTAAGAGCTCAGAGGGACAAAAAGACAATTGAATAAAATTATTTCCTCAATCTTTTCACTTTCAGGTCAATCAGGACTCCCCCTCTGTCCCACCACTATCTGTAACAGCTCATGCTAATGCTAACCTGGACAATATATCTGCATCAGTCATGAAAAAAAAAGAGATTGCCTGTGATGGCAGGAGTATAATGTCCCCAGTGATATAACGGAGACCGTTCGAGATACTGGAGCCAGGTGCGGGGAGACTGATAGCGGCTGTGGTCCCATCTGTACAGGCAGCTGCAGGTTCACTGGCAGCAGTCAAAAGCCCAGCCCCTGGTGGCAAAAAAAGGATTTGTCAAGGATTCATCCCAAAAGAAATGCTAGCTGTGCACTGCAAGACTTCATTTTGTTGTTTGACTCTACATTTCTGACTTAGCTTACATATATTATGTATTTCAATGGGTAGAAATTGTGTTTGTTAAATACATGATATCACCAAAGCCAGTGCTGTCTCCTTACCTTTCACACACACACAACATGGATTTTCAGATTTTCCATTTCTACAAGACATTACCTTACAAGTGAATGGTTTGATCAACACTTAAACTTACTACTTACTGTTTAAGTTATTGTTACTGATTCCAAACTTTAAATATGCTGAGTTGAACACAGCATCAGGCTCCATGTTGTCAGCTAACAGTGGTCACTCACCAGGACCTGCTCTGTTCTCCTCTACACTACAGAGTGGGAACAAGTTATTTTGATAATAAGGGATGTAGGGTTTGACAGCAAAGTAAAGCAATTAAAATTGACATGTGAAAACCTGGTCACTGACAGTTATTTTTAAAAAACCGTGTCACTATCTGTTTCAAAATTTCTACAATGTTCATGTCTGTGGTGCCACCAGAGGGTGCTGTGTCTCTTTGAAAAAGCCTATTCTTTCATGAACTCTTTCATTTTCCTAACCACTTAACCTGTTCAGGGTCTTGGATGGCTGAAGCGTATCCTGGCTGTCATTGGGTCAGAGGCAAACCTATTCTTTGTTAAATGTAATAGAAGTCTCTGCAATGTAGTCTGATCACTGCCCCTCACTTAAATATACTCTGTACTGGGAGATCCCTTTTCTCCCTCTCATTGTTTATGTTTTTAGTACTTTAGGTGCTGGTCATTGGTTAAAGGCTAACATTAGTTTATCAGCATTGCTGTTGCAGGCATCCATTTCAAAATAAGCAAATATTTACACATAAAGTTTTTCAGTTTGAACATTAAATATCTTATTTTTGTGACGTATTCAATAGAACATGGTTGAAATGTCATTGGTTAAAGTCAAAGCATAACCACACTTTGGGATAAAATGTCAAAAACATCATGACTCAAATAGAAAAACATCAAAGTTGTACTTGAGGTGGTGATCACAGGTGACAGCTCACATGTTCACACAAAGTCTAAATGTTACTGCACTACCATTCGTAGTTTATTTTATGCAACAGTTTCAACTGATACAAGACAATGGATTTAATGGGTAAGACTTTTGGAGAAGCATCCACTTTAATGGTAAGTAAGGGCTGTATCAAGTCTTTGTTTCAGAATTTATGTCAAGTTTCGATAACTTATAAAATCTGGAGTTTAACCATAAAAAGTTGTTTGTGACTTTAAAATATTTCATATATGACTGGTTTAAGTGTTTTTCAGTTATCACTGCAGTGATAACCCAGTGCAAGTTCATATTTATCAGACAAAAATATTTATACAAAAGATATCCTATTTTACAGACCATGATTAACAGATTTTAGAGCAAACATTCAATACTCAACATTTTGCTACGAAGGAAAACAGTCACTGTCAGGTCATAAAACTGTGACTTGACTAGTCAAAGCACAGTTCAGTACAATCTCTAACTTGACTCTTGCAGATCAGGTTTATTTGTAATGTGACACTTCAGCTTTGGGGGGCGTGGCAATCATTTCCTCAGACTCAATGAGAAGTCATCATTGTCGGAATCAGCCAATGAAATCAGAACAGTTTCTTTAACTGACACGTATCTGAGCCAATAATAGATGTTAAATATTTCAGAGCTTGGAAGACAGTGAGGGTGCTTCAGAAACACGTCCAATTCCTGAAATAAGGACAGTTTATGCATCAGACACCTTTGGTAATGGATTTTTCTTGGTGACTCGATTATAAGTTTAAGATTTGGGATCCTGATAGAATTTCTGTCCGACGGACTCCAGCTCTTTTTACAATATTTCTTCGAGCCTTCTGTGATCAACAGTTTTTACTTTCACTTATGAAGCGATTGTGTCGCAGCAAGAAATTCATCAGGTAAGTAAAGACAAAAAAAAGTTCTTTTAGAAAAGCTACCACATAATGAGAGTAGAGATACATTACATGTAATGTTTGCTTTTGTATACGCATCTGTTGGAATAGTTTCACTGAAGTATCTTGTCAAATGCATATCTGAAGAATAGATTTTATGCCAAACTGCAGGATGATCCAAGTTCATGGTAACCTGAAAAAGAAGTTTCTTCATTTCCTCTCAAAAGATTTTTGATCAAATTTTGATTATAGCCTCAGCATTTGTCCTGAAAACCATGGATCTTACTGTAACAGTAAAGGGTCACGATGTAAATTATCTATAGCTGTGACGTGATGTATCTAAAAGCAGATTGCATTACAAACATGAAATTTTTGGTGTGCTTTTTTTGTCTAAGTCAAGTTTATTGGTTTACTCCTCTTTCCTTGAATGGCAGGTTTGCGGTGAAGGGTGTGATGAGCAGTGAGGTATTTCAGAAATGTCAGTTTAGATGACAGGAAATGAGGAAGTCATCTCCTCTTATCTGCCATGTTTGTCCAGCGTTGTTATACAGCACATGTGAGAGACTCAGGGAGGACTCATAGCTGATTCTTGCTGGCATTAGAGAATGGCTGATTCTGAACACAGTCACCAAGCAGAGATCAGTTTACCTATAAAATCCAGTTTCCTAACATTTATGAAAATCACCCTGAAGCCATGGTGAAAAAAAGGAAAGCAGTTGGAATATTTTGGTGGATAGAGGAGTGGTGTATTTCGACCATAACACTAGATAGGTGCCAACAGTAACCAAAGACGGTCTGATGTTAACCTGAACTACTTATTCACTTATTGTTCTTGTATAACAAAAAGCTTTGACTATTTTAAGTCCTGTTTTTCACGCTCTCCATGCTGTTCTTTCCTAATTGAATCAGTCTCTGATGTTCACAGCAGAGGACCATCATGGCGACTGCAGCAGGTGAGTCTAGTCAAACTTTTTAACTTCAGGTAACTATAATCTTTGTTCAGACATTTGTGTGGCTGTAGGTGAAGAGCGTGTTTTTTAAAGACAAGTCACAGAGGTAGAGAGATATGTCAGAAATGAAGTGATGTCCAGCTCAAAGGTTTGACTGTGAGTGTGGTGACTCTGTTTAAAAGACAAACTCATGAGAACTAAGTGCACATTCATCATGAGAGCTCTGAGGCCTGGTTGATGTGACAGCCTGCATTTGCAAATTTAACCAAACCCAGGAGTACAGGCATATTCTCAGCAGGAGACCATGAATTAAAACATTAAAACATTTATCCAATTCTTTCATAACTTGAACATTGATATGAACATAAAAAGCATTGAGGTCTGTCACACATTGCCAGTTAAAAAGACCAGTGATAGCTCTATCATATCTACCATACCAGCCACAGCCATTTCTTTTGCTAACAGTAAGCACAAAGTCCAGTTACTTAGGCAGGGGAGGAAATTGAAAGGTTCAAAAGTTTACATCAAAGACCACCTCTCCAAGAAAAATGTTGACATTGCCAGGAAAGTTAGCTTACTTAGGAAGCAAGGTAAAATTTACTCAACTTGGACAGCCATTTGCAGAGTATTCATCAAACCCAAAGAATCACCAGAACCAGAACTCCTGTTGTTACATAGATCAACAACTTAATGCAACAATTAAACACATACATAGATTATCTGTAGTTCATTTCAATATTAGAAGCTTGTATGCTAGCTTCCAGAACACTTAAAAATATCTGGAAGTATTTAACAAACATTTGAACATCACTGCGGTCCCCTCGACACGGATCAACCTTGAGAGAGGTTGTGACTCTGTTCTTAGAAAGTCATTTTTTTCTGCAAAAAATGAAAGCAAAAATGTTTACACTGTTAGAGACAGGTGATTAACCAACTATAGGCCAGTATCCTTGTCGTTGCAAATCTCAGAAAATCCTTGAAACGTTATTTGAAGTACAGTTGGAAAAAAATTTGGAGGACTCATTTTGATGAAAGGTCAGTATGAATTTAGATATGTAAGCTTAAGATCGATGGCTCTGATTGAACTAGTTGAAGAAAATAGCATCATATATAGAAGCTAAGCAATTTGCTTTACATATTTTCATTGATTTAAAAAAAGCCTTTGACACAGCTAATTACGAGATATTAATGAAAAAAATACAAAATTGTGGCTTCAGAGGAGTAGCCCTGAATTGGACAAAAAGTTGCATTAATAGGAGACAACAGTTGGTTTAGTTAGGTATACATAAATCAAGACAATCTACCATTACCTTTGGATTTCCCCAAGGGTCTTAAGTTATTCATAATTTATATAAATGGCATTGATACAGCATCAGATGAAATGAAATGCATTGTCTTTGCTGATGACACAGAATAGTTTTAACAATGTATTAAACTGTGCAAGAATATGATTTTCAAATGCAGTTATAAACAGATTTTTATTAGCTTCTTAAAGGGAAATAAGTTGTACATTGTCTAAGAATGCATTGTCTTCTTTTTAGTATGAAATGTTGAATGTCCCGTCCTTACCTCATCCTGATTTGCTCTTGCCTTATTGTTTGAACAGTGTCTGTAGGTCTGTAGGACTATCATTGCGCAATGGTTGTTTTTGTTATCATTGGTCGCTTAATTATATACTGATTATGTCAATGTCATTGTCAGCTTTATTTATACAACACAAAAAGCCAGCAGCCAGCCAAAGTGCTTTACAGTGCAAAGAGACAACAAAAACAGTTAAGGCCAATACAGCAATGAAACAATAAAAGCTAAATAAGAATAAAGCATAAGGGATATCATAAAACAACATTACACAACTTAAAAGACCAAGTAGAAGTGGCTACATTCTGCCAAAATCCAAGGAGAATTATGATGCAAAGACAGAAAAAAGCTCCAGTTAGTTATTTCCTGTTGTCTCCAGTTGGTTTTATTTGTACGCAATAAATGACCACAAAAGAGTTTATATAATCAAACAACTGAGGAGTTTCTTACTCAGGACAGAGGGCTACGGATGAGAGAAAGAGAAAATCACCTGAGAACACTTAAAGCCCTTAAAGCTGTTTTAACCTCAAAGTGACATTTTTTTCTTTCACAAATTATACATGAAATACACAAGTGTCATTAATGAAGTTTGTGTTCTGCTACAGATGATCTGTTTCCTCTGAGGCACAGTGGAAGCTTGGAGTGGTTACCACCTGACAGTGAGTCAAACTTTAATGTAGCTTTATCAGAGTACCCATACTTTAAGTAGCTTTAAGAAAAATGTAAGTAGATTCTCAATACCCATGAATTAAAGACTGATGAAGGCATGAAAAAAAAATATTATTTACTATTTTTGATACTTCATCCTTCACAGTGTCTGAGCTGAGGCTGGTTCTGCTGGGAATCAGTTGGTCTGAGAGGAGTTCAGTGGGAAACTTACTACGGAGAGAGACTGTGTTCAACACTAAAGAAGAACCAGACAAATGTTTGTGGGTCAGAGCAAAGATAAAGAAGAAAGATGTTTTTATCATCAACACTCCAGATCTGCTGAATCCAAACATCTCTGAGAATGAACTGACAGATCATGTGTCTGACTGTGTGAGACTCTCTGATCCTGGACCTCATGTGTTCCTGCTGGTTCTACAGCCTGAAGATTTCAGTGAGGAACAAAAACGGAGACTCTGCAGAGTCCTTGAACGCTTCAGTGATAAATCATTTGATCATTCATTTATACTGATTTCACCACCCAGAGAAAAGGGCTCAGAATGTTCTTTATGTCCAGCCCTAAATGACTTGATCAAAGAGTGTAGGGACAGATATTTAGAGAAGACAAACCTTGAACATTCAGAGCTGTTGACACATTTGGGTCAAATTGTGAAGGAGAACAATGGAGAACATCTTAGCTGTTATCTGTTCATGGATGCATCACCTGAATTACAAATCACACAACAAGAGAAAACAAAGTCTGCCATCCTACATGCTGTTACTTCTGCTGGTAAGCGAAAGATCTGATTTTTTTTAAAGTTTAAAAACAGTTCTCACAAAAATCAATATTGATGATTACAACACAAGGCTGCAGGTTTATGTGTCAGGTTTACCTGTCTCAACAGGTCTGCATACCAGTAGAAAGGGTGAAAGAGTGGCACATCTTCCACCACGAGAAAGTAAGTAAATAAGCAAAAAAACACACTCATGTTTTTAATACTGAGTGCCCTGTTAACATGACGAAAGTTAAAGAGAGCTGACTGACAGAATGTAACCACAAAAACATGAGATGAGAGATGAGATTCAGCTTTATTGTCATTACACGTATAGGATAACGAAATGAGGTTTGGCATCTCACCAGAAATGCAATAAGCAGAAGTGCAATTATCTCTGTTATGTAAAACATCAAGTTAGCAAAAGTTTGTTTTCTAGTTGGTAGGATCATGTGCAGCCAGTAGTTCCTTTAGGTTCTCTGTGCAGCATTTTCAATCAAAATTACTCAAAAACACCAAGTTATTTGTCGTCAGGAGGTGATCCTAAAATTACTAGCGATCCTCACATGATACTAATCCTGTTCTGGTTTAACACATTCAAGAAAAAAAACATACTGTGATATACCATGATACTGTCACAACCATAAAAAAAATCTGTACTACAAATTTCTTTTGGCTTTACCGTCCAGCACCAGTGGTCAGTATAATCCCCACACAAAGTCTGACAAACTCTTGCACCCTGTTGGTTTCTTTGGTTGCCAAAATGTGTATTTGCCCCTACATAGATCATTATTCTTTACAAACATCAAAGGGATCTATAAACTGGTGACATCTAAGTGTGGACTGAAAAAATCATCAGTTCTCATCTCAGTCAAATTTCTTTAGCTTTGGAGAGGTAACATGGAAAGAGGGAGGGAGTCTGAAGAGTTCTCCTCAACATTAAAACAAGTAAACGACATGACTAAATGTCTGTTTCATATTTTCTTGTTTGTTACAGTTACAATATTGCAGCTGAAGAAAAAGGTTCTGCACAACACAAAGATTGGTGACTTCATCACTTTGAAAGCCCAACCCTTATACTCTTTACCAAAGCCTTTTGCTGGGAAAAAACTGGTGGAGACTGGACAGTGGCGAGAAAAGCCTCTGAAAGTAATAAAACTTGCTGATATTTTCAGTCTGCCTGTGGAGAAGCTCAGAAGAGAGATGAAAAACGCTGTGAGTCTTTGTTCTCCAGGACCAAATGTTCTTCTGCTGTTAGTGAAACCATCTGAGTTCAGTGAAGAGAACAGACAAACACTGAAGTTCATCTTCAGTCTGTTTGGTCCAGATGCTTTTAAACACTCAGTGGTCATCAGCACAGATGAGGACGGTAAAACAGGCGACTCTTTTAGACGACTACTCAGAGACTGTGGAGAAAGACACTACAGCATGTCTGAAGACAACCTCGAGTCTCTGATGACACAGATTGAAAGTCTTGTTAATGAGAACAGAGGAGCCTTCCTCACCCTCACTGATGAGTCAATGACTCTGAAACCTGAAGACACAAAACCAGCTCTAAACCTGGTCCTGTGTGGGAGAAGAGGAGCAGAAAAGAGTTCAGCAGCAAAGGCCATTTTAGGTCAGACAGGTCTTCATTCAGCCTCCACATCATCAGAGTGTGTTCGACATCAGGGAGAAGTGTGTGGACGTTGGGTTTCTCTGGTGGATCTTCCTGCTCTGAGTGGAAAACCTCTGGAGTCAGTGATGAAGGAATCACTTAGGTCTGTCTCTCTCTGTGATCCTGAAGGTGTCCATGCTTTTATCCTGGTTTTACCTGTGGGTCCTCTCACTGATGAAGACAAGGGAGAGTTAAAGATCATCCAGGACACCTTTGGTTCTCAAGTCAATGACTTCACCATGATTCTGTTCACTACAGAGTCAGATCCTACAGATGCAGCATTTGTTAACTTTGTAGAGGAAAACGAAGAACTCCAGGAGCTTGTTCAGAGCTGTGGAAGGAGACATTTTGTTCTCAACATCAAGGACCAGCGGCAGATCCCAGACATGGTGGGAAAGTTAACAATGGAAGGGTCCAGTTGCTTCAGCAAAGACCTGTTCACCAAGGCTCAGATAGAGATGATCATAAGGCTCAGAGCTGAACTGCAGGATGTGAATCAGAGGAGCGAGATAACAGGTGCTCATGAAATCAGTAGTAAAGAGTGTCTCAGGATGGTGCTGATTGGAAAGACAGGCAATGGGAAAAGTGCAACCGGAAACACCATTCTGGGCAAAAAACATTTTCAGTGTTCTCCCAGCTCAAAATCAGTGACCAAGTTCTGCAAAAAAGAAACTGGGGAGGTTGATGGTTGGCCAGTCGCTGTGGTTGACACCCCGGGACTGTTCGACACAAATCTCTCTGCTGATGACATTCAACAGGAACTAGTGAAATGCATCAGCATGTTGGCTCCTGGACCTCACGTGTTCCTTTTAGTGCTGCAGATCGGGCGTCTTACACAAGAGGAGAAGAACTCTGTGGAACTGATCAAAAAATATTTTGGCAGGAATGCTGGAGATTTTATCATCATCATATTCTCCAGGGGAGATGATCTCGATGAGTCCATTGAGAGTTTCATTGACAAATCTGATGACTTTTTAAAAAAGCTGATAAATGACTGTGGAGGAAGATACCAGGTGTTCAACAACAAAAACCTGACAGACCGTACACAGGTCAAAGAGTTACTGAAAATGTCCAACGGAATGCTGACCGAAAACGGTGGCAACTTCTACACGTCTGACATGTTTCAAGAGGCTGAGGCAGCAATTCAGAGAGAAGTGGAAAAGATCCTGAAAGAAAAAGAGGAAGAAATGCAGAAACAGAGGGAGGAACTTCAGAGAAAACATGAGGAAGAAATGAAAGAAATGAGGAAAAGAATGGAACAACAGAGGAAAGAAAGTGAGCAGGAAAGAGTCAAACAGCTCAAAGAGATGGCGGAAAAAATGGACAAAGAGCGCAAGGAGAGACAGAAAGAACAGGAAATGAGAGAAGAGGAGGACAAGATAAAGAAAAACCAGGATGAAAGTCAACAACTGGAGTGGGAGGAAAAGCTTAAAACCCTGGAAAAAAAAATCAAGTCAGAATCAGAGGAAAAGAAAACCATTGACAAGAAGTTGGAGCAGAGCAGGAAAGAGATTGAAAAACAGCGGGAAGACTGGGAGAGAGAGAAAAATGAATGGTGGGAAAAAAGAAGCCAAGAAAATGAACAGAAACGTGAAGAAGAGCAAAGAAAAATGAAAAAGTTCCAGGAAGAGTACGATAAGGAAAGAGAAAAACTTGACAAGGAAAGAAAAGACGCAGATCTCCTCAGACGAGAACAGGAGGAGAAGGAGAGAAGACAGTTAGAGGAGAGCTATAAGCAGAAAATGGAGGAGATGAAGAAAAAGTATGAAGAGGAGGCCAGAAAACAAGCGGAAGAACTCAATGATTTCAGACAGAAGTATACCAAAGACTTTGCTGCGCTGGTGGAGAAACATATGGAGGAAATCTGCGAATTGAAGCTAAAGCATCAGGTTCAACTTTGCGATGCTGAGGGGAGACATGGGAAAGAGTACGACCTGTTAAAGGAACTCTCACAAAGTAAAGAGAAACACCTGAAAGAAGATATAGACAACCTGAAGAAGAAACAAGAAAGGGAAATACATGAACTAAAAGAGAAGTACAAGAGCACCTGTGTCATCCTCTGAGCCTCCAGCATCACAAGTCAAACAGGTAATATCAACGTTTTATTTTTGAGTGCAGAAAATTAACTGTTCTGCCTTACAACATCAAACTAGATTTGTAACAGAATTCACAGAGGAAACAAATAAGATCACAGTATTAAGCAGAAAAATGAAACATTGAGCTTCAGGTGTTTCAATTGTCTTTCAAAGATGTGCTCCCTCTCCTGAGCTTGTGTTTTACTAACTTCATGATCTCCCTCTCAACAGACACTGAAGATTGAAAATCTTCAGAGGTGCATCATGGTTCATGGACAACTGGAAACCATTTCTTGGACTGTGGCTTATGACATGATATCAGCATTTGTCACTTAACTCTTTAGCTGCCAGCTGTTTTCAGAGCTGAGTCTCCTACTGCCAGGTGTTTTCGAGCATTTGGATGCGTCTCTCAAGACCCACAGAATATTACGCTCTAAAACTCTGGCGCCCTCTGCTGTTGCGGTTGGGTTACAATCCTAGACAGCTATCTTAATCTTTCAATGGTTAGACTCCAATTAAAGGAGGAACACATTTTTCACATTGTTTTCCTACAGAAGAGAAGAGGAAAAAGAGAAACTGAAGGAAACTCATGAAGAAGAAATAATAAATCTTTTAGAGGAACTCATGGAGGATGTGGATTCACCATGGTGTAAGATTTTCAAAGATTTCATTAATGCAAAAGTCATGAAAGCCAGTGCTGACTTTTTCATTTCTCTGTCTTCATTTGGTTTCAAAGGCAGAACTCTGGAAGAATCAGCAAACTATCATACAGGCTCAAAGCTGAATAAAGTCTGTTCTGTCAGACACACTGTAAGAGGATTTATATGCTATAGTAATGTTGTGGGTAACATCTGGTTTTCTTCTACATTGTCTACAACTTTATGTAATAAATGTGTAGATACAATAATTTCTGCTCAGGTCATAATCCAGTCAAACTTCCTCTCAGGGAAGAACAATAAGAGTAAATAATGCACAAATGTGATGTTGAAAAGTTGTAACAAGGTCTGTATTTGTTTACATTGATTCTTTTTTCCTCCGTTTTGTGACAGAATAGATTTCTGAGTTCTATTGTTTGACAGGGTAATAAAATGTTGATGTCAGTTATTATGGTTTGGATAAATCCGACTTTTAAGAACTTGAAGTCTCGTTAATGCTGTACTTTTTTGTATCTTACAGCTCTTGTTATCAGTGTGTAAACCAGCAACACAGAGCAGTCAAATTGTAATTCTTATTAAGAATAAATATTTCATTGTTAACCGTCAGTCCACAGAGCTGCTGTTCCAGCTGATTCATCAGTCTTTAAAATCTTGATGCTGCGCTTATTTTCTGTTCCTAATATCTAGTCTGTGTTGATTTCTCCTCTTTTCTTGATTAACTATGCAAAAATGAAACACTTAACAGCTCAGAAAGGAACATGTTTGATGTCAGATAATGTACTGTTTTCATTGATTTCTTTTTTTGTTTGTTTTTTAACACCTGTATTCAACTAAGCATAATAAGACATTAATGTAATGGAACATGTATATCTAAATGAATGTTTGTCTTTTGTTGTACGTCACTTTGACACATGATGAACTTTTATAACTGGTTATATTTACTTGAGATATGTTTGATATTGATCTTCATTTGTAAATTCTCTGTTCGATCCATGGTTTCTGTGTCCATAGTTAATAAAGGTTCATGAAATGTTTCCTTTTAGCTCTATGTGCCTTTTAACTAAATGTTGTAGATTTTTTGTATCCTTAAAAAAAAAAAAAAAAAAAAAAAAAACAGAAAATTTAAATGTACCACTGTTTATAAAGTTAACTTTTAAAAGCACAGATTTCAGTCATGGCGAGTTGAGTCATGGAAAATAATCAAGCTAAAACCAAAGATCTGCCATATGTTGCTTTAAAATCAGGTTACTTCTTTGACTCAAAATTAATGTTTTTTAAATTTTTTATTAAAGTTAACATAATATTTCTGATATTCCTACACAGCCATAGACCATGCCAGCAATTTACTTTTTCCCTGTACACATCAACACAGTCTGCAGATGAGAGGAGGCCGAATGAAGTTCTCAGGGCCTCCACAAGATGGCGCCAGTGACTGAGATTGTGAAGTGAACCAAACCACTCTGACCGGTTTCATCCCAAAAAAAACTGATTTTTCAGGTAAGCACTTGAACTGATGATAGGAATTTCTAAACCTGATTCTCCCATATTTCTGACCCATCTCTCTTTACCTCCTGATTTGTGATTACTCCTAATTTTTCATGTTCACTGCGAGATCAAAACATCACTTATTTTTAAATAGTCAAATGTCAAATGTTGTCAGGTATGGGAAATACGGAAATTTCAAACTGAGATTGTTACAGAAAATGCAGGTTCATTTGTGTGTTTCTCAATGGTTAAAATTTTTCACCAGATTAAGTATTTGGGTAGATAGTCTCATCATTGTAGGCTTGACGTCATTTACCCTTAAGCTCTGTCACATATCACTTGACATCTTGATCTTTCTTCAACGGTTTTTCTTTTTGATGACCAGAAGTTTGTCAGTAAGAATTTGCATTTCAGTTTCCATGACTAAATTCATCCCCTCGAAACATTACCATACATTGGGGACGAGGACATTTTTCAAGACCAGCGAGCACAAATAATTAACTTCTGCAGAGAGAGTTAGTCTGAGGAGAGGGAAAACTTCTGTGGTAAGGTGTTTCATTCATTCTTTTATGTACAGCTAGGTCAATTTTTTTCTGATCGTTAGGTAAAGCAGTGTTGTTCAGGAATTGTTATGACACTTTTACACTGTAAATGTTGCGGTTATGTCACTGTAGCCAAAGAAATGTTGATGTTTTGCTTTCCATAGCTAGAGTAGAAACAAAAGACTGAAAGATATAAAGAGTGTATGATTCAGATAGTGAAATAAAGCAATTAAAGTTGATGAGTGAAAATGCGAACACTTACATCAAAAAAAACCGTGTCACTTTTTCTGTTTCGAAATTTCTATAAAATCTTTTGCCTGTGGTGCCAGTAGATGGTGCTGTCTATTTGAAAAGGCGTCTTCTTTGTTGAGTGTCATTGAAGTGTCTGCAATTCAGTCTGATCACTGCTCCTCACTTCAGAGTAAATATACAATAAAAAATACTTGCTGACTTTTACTGTACTTATATCTCCCTTTTCTCCAGCTCATTGCTTATTTTTTCAGTGCTTTAGTTGATCATCATCATCGGTTTATCATGTTCATGCAAGACCAACTTTTTATGGATGGTATTTTGAATTTGAAGCGTTAACTGTTTCAAATGTTTTAGCACTTTACCTGGATAAACCTGTAAAATAAAGATCTGAAAGTGCCACTGTACTTCATGTGTTTGATGTAGCTCATCTTCAAGCTTCCTGATTTTATTTTACTCAAAGAAATACTGACACCTGTGTCCTGACTGACACCTCAAAGAAACACAGACAGTCACACGCCTGAGACTGAATATTCAGTCAAACCCATGAAAGACAATCTCACAGACCAACCACAGGCATGGTGCTGATCTAAAGAATAAAAGGAAAACTCCAGACAATATACAGGTGAGTACAGCTCATTTTCCAGGTAGGCAGCAGACGACTAAGTATTCCATAATCTTCAAGAACATCTCCAACCCTTCATTATATGCTATAAAATACAAATTAAAAGAGGCCACAAAAGAAGGAAAGCAAAGGGAAGAAGAAGAAGGCAAGAGAAGAGACAAAAGGGAAAGAACTTTAACAATTGGAGTGGAAACAGAAACTTGAAGTTTTGGGGGAAAATGCTATGGTAAGAGTCAAAGGAAACAGTGCATTGATGGGCAACTGCTGGAGGAGAGCAGAGAAAAGGTACATTGCAAAAGAGTTTAAATTTCAGCTGACCTCTTTTGAGTCTGTAGACAATTTTTCAACTGGCATTTTTATTTCCTCTGTATTATTTGCAAATAATGACCCGTGTGCCCTTTCCCCTGATACATACATCTTTGAAAGTGGTTTTTGATACCATATAAAGAAGGGGAGTGACAAAGTTTTATGTTTTTGGTGGAATATAATGAATCATTTTGAAAAATGTAAATGACGATCAACCAAAATGTACATTCTGTTTGATCTTTTTTTTGGGACTGCTCATTAATGTACTGGTACTTTGAAGTGTCTTTCATATAATAGAATTTATAATAACCTGGGGAACAGAGCTCACACTACTTCAATACCAGCATACATGATGGGAGTGGCTTTTATCTGGGACACAGCTTTATCAGACTTCTGCAGCTCTGTAAAGATATAAAAGCCAAGACATCTACACATAACCCACTAAAGCAGTGATGGAGCTTAGCAGTTTATAATGTTAAAAACAGTGCTTGTACTCAGTGCACCCTTTTGAATTTTATTTCGTGTGAAGTTATATTTAACAGGGATTGACCACAAACACCCAAAGGCTGAGGGTGAAAGTCAAAGCATAACCACACTTTGGAATAAAATGTCAAAAACATCAGGACTCAAATAGAGAAAAATCAAAGTTGTACTCGAGGTGGTGATCACAGGTGACAGCTCACATGTTCACACAAAGTCTAAATGTTACTGCACTTCAATTAGTGGTTTGAATATTTATCTACATATAAGTACATGTCCATGGAACCAACCCGAAAGTCTCCTGAAAATATTTAAAGAAAGTTTACATTAGATAATGAGTTGAACCCCTGAAACCTGCAGCTGACAAAACACCTCATCTCATAGACCAACCTCATGCAGGTAAGTTATGGAGTCAATCCTGAAGACTTGGTATGTCCTTAAGGTAAGACCCTCCATGGTTCTTTTTTATTTGCTTACAGGAATAAACTCCAGACCTCTAACAGGTAAGTGCAGCAAATATTGTCCTCAGCAGGTAAGCTTTCAGGTAAGTGCTACCTGAGGGGGCAACACAATGCAAATATAGTAACTTCAGGGATTTCAAAACTAAACATCCAATTAATCTGTAAGAGCATTTATTTATTTTAACCATTTCAAGACACAAAATACCAAAATGAAACCTGTTCTGTTGATACAAGACAACAGATTTAATGGATAAGACTTTTGGATCTTGAGAAGCATCCACTTTAATGCTAAGTCGGGGCTGTATCAGGTCTTTGTTTCAGATTTTATGTCAAGTTTCAATAACTTAACATAAAATCTGGAGTTTAACCAGAAAAAGTTGTTTGTAACTTTAAAAAAATTCAAATCTGACTGGTTGGAGTGTTTTTCAGTTATCACTGCAATGATAATCCAGTACAAGTTCCTATTTTACAGACCATGATTAACAGATTTTAGAGCAAACATTCAATTCTCAACATTTTGCTACGAAGGAAAACAGTCACTGTCAGGTCATAAAACTGTGACTTGACAAGTCAAAGCACAGTTCAGTACAATCTCTAACTTGACTCTTGCAGATCAGGTTTATTTGTAATGTGACACTTCAGCTTTGGGGGGCGTGGCAATCATTTCCTCAGCCTCAGTGAGAAGTCATCATTGTCGGAATCAGCCAATGAAATCAAAGCAGAGTTTCTTTAACTGACACGTATCTGAGCCAATGAGAGATGTTAAATATTTCAGCGCTTGGAAGACAGTGAGGGTGCTTCAGAAACACGTCCAATTCCTGAAATAAGGACAGTTTATGCATCACACACCTTTGGTAATGGATTTTTCTTGGTGACTCGATTATAAGTTTAAGATTTGGGATCCTGATAGAATTTCTGTCAGACGGACTCCTGCTCTTTTTACAATATTTCTTCGAGCCTTCTGTGACCATCAGTTTTTACTTTCACTTATGAAGCGATTGTGTCGCAGCAAGAAATTCATCAGGTAAGTAAAAACAAAAAAAAAGTTCTTTTAGAAAAGCTATCAAATAATGAGAGTAGAGATACATTAGATGTAATGTTTGTTTTTTTATACGCATCTGTTGGAATAGTTTCACTTAAGTGTCTTGTCAAATGCATATCTGAAGAATAGATTTCATGCCAAACTGCAGGATGATCCAAGTTCATGGTAACTTAAAGAGAAGTTTCTTCATTTCCTCTCAAAAGATTTTTAATTAAATTTTGATTATAGCCTCAGTATTTGTCCTGAAAACAATGGATCTTACTGTAACAGTAAAGGGTCACGATGTAAATTCTCTGCAGCTGTGACATGTGACGTATCTAAAAGCAGATTGCATTACAAGCATGAAATTTTTGGTGTGCTTTTCTGTCTAAGTCAAGTTTGTGTTGGTTTACCTCTCTTTCCTTGAATGACAGGTTCGCTGTGAAGTGTGTGATGAGCAGTGAGGTATTTCAGGAATGTCAGTTTAGATGACAGGAGATGAGAAAGTTATCTCTGCTGATCCACCATGTTTGTTAAGGTTATTATGCAGCACATGTTAGAGACTCAGTGTGAACTTAAAGGTTGGGTTTTTTTTTCTTGCTGGCATTTAAGAAAGACTGGTTTTTAATCCAGCTTCCAAGCAGAGGTGAGGTTACCTATAAAATCCAGTTGTGCAACATTTATGAAGATCACACAAAAGCAGTGATGAAACACCAGTTCTGACACTTTGGTATTTATAGAACTTCTTTAAACAAGTTATAAACAAAATCAGCTTTTCTGACTGGTTTGTGTCCTTCTTTCATTTCTGCTCTGGCTTCAAAACAATCAACCCCCTCACTTATATACACACACACACACACACAAACACACACCCTTATCTCAATGACACATGTAACTGTGGAAAATGATAACAGCGTGGATACTTTGCAAAAAAAAAATTTAATCTACTCATAATTGAAAATAATGTTAAGTAAGCATAAGTGTTGAAAATGAAAAAAAAAAATATTATTATTATTATTAATCATCTGCAATTAAGTTTTATAACTTGATAATTCAAGGACACACAACTTTCTGTGTCTCAACATTTGAGTTGTTGTGTTTGCACTGAACTTCATGAAATATAAGTTTTGGGTTATTTCCAAATGATCAAAATTTTTTCTGTTACCGTTTCACAGTGCTGCAACTCTTTTGGAACTAGGGTTGAACGTTTGTTTGACTATTGACTTTTTTTTAAACTTTTGATACAGCCATGCAGTCAGAAATAAACAGGGTTTATTATGATGACATACTGAAGAACATAAAATAATGGGCAACCCAGCAACATATCACCCCCTGAGACTAATGTAAGAAACTAAAAATTATGGTTAAAGAAAATTAGGTGTTAACATCAGATTGAACTGGGCCTGATGTGAATCTGAAATGTTTCCTTTTGAAAAAAATATAAATACATTTTTACCTTTGAATAACCATTTAATTTCAGTGTCTGTTGTTCATTTGCAGTTGGGTTAGTCTCTGATGTTTACCAGAGTTTGCAGTCATGGCGTCTGCAGCAGCGTCTGCAGGTAAGTATTTGATGGGTGGTAACAACTTTTTAGATTGCATTGGACAGATCATTGCTCCCCCTATCAGTGCTCATATTTGTTCTTCTTGTTTCAGATGATCTGCCTCCTCTGAGGCGCAGTCGCAGTCTTGAATGGCTGCCACCTTTTAGTGAGTTTAATTGTAATCTTGATATTTCAGACAATTAAAATAATCAGCCTCAAAGTAGGAAACTAAACCATGAAAACAAAGTAACAAAATTTTTAATTGAAAAAACTTATTGAAATGCTTGTTTGTTTGTTTTAACAGTGTCTGAGCTGAGGGTGGTTCTGCTGGGAAACAGCTGGTCTGTGCGGTGTTCCGTGGGGAATTTCATACTGGGAGAGACTGTATTCGAAGCTGAGGAAGAACCAAACCAGAGTTCCAGAATCAGTAGAACACTGGATGAAAAGAGAATAGCTCTCATTAACACCCCAGACCCACTTAGATGTAACATCTCTCAAAACAAGCTGACAGATTATGTAGAAAACTGTGCAAGTGTCTCTGATCCTGGACCTCACGTGTTCCTGCTGGTTCTGCAGCCTGAAGACTTCACTGAAGAACAAAAACAGAGTCTCTGCAGAATCCTGGAAACTTTCAGTGAGCGATCATTTGATCATTCACTGATTCTGATATCGACACCCAGGCAGGAGAGTCCAGGCTTAAAGAAAAATTACAGGGACTATCCTCCATTAAAAGACATCATTAAAAAGTGTAAATACAGATACTTGGAGAGAAAACATCTTGAGCGCTCAGAGCTTTTAGCACGTTTGTGTCAAATAGTGAAGGAGAACAAAGAAGAGCTCGTCAACTATGAGCCATTTGAGGACCCGCCAGATACATTACCAGAACAACAAAGCCCCACACAAAAGGGAATTCCTCTTATACAATCTGCCCTGGATCCAAGTAAGAGCAGAAAAAAATCCTGACTGCAAATCTTACACATTTCAATTAACATAAAGAGTATTGAGCAGTAAATCAATTTTGTTTTTCTTTTCTAAGGAACGTTGGGGTTAAAAAGAGCTACTTGGAAAAACTTTGAGTCAGAAAAAATTCCCCTGACTGAGAGTAAGTACAGCAGCAGATTTTTCATGGTATCTTTTTATTGTTTTATCTTTTCAAGCATAGACCAAAAGATACTCAACAATTATTTAACGTGAAAATGAATCAATCAATCATAGGCTTTACGCCTGACATTTTCAGTCAGCCCTGCATGTCGATATTTTGATAGAGCATTAGTGATACTTCTATCTACAACTGCAGAATATATTAGAAGCATGAAAAGTAAGAACCCATAAAGATCTACTATCTACTATCTCCCTCAAATATGAACAATATACTTATTATTTTTAATTATTGCAATGATGTGTGACTGTTAGCGCCAGTGACATTGATTCATTACTACATCAAACAAACCCAGTCCTACTTCATTCCTCTTCACTTCAGTAAGATTGCCTTTTTTTGTTGCTGCTTTTATCAGTAACAGCTGACTTTCAGCTGCTAAATATGAAGTTAAAAATTGTTATGATGCAGCTAGAGAATGTTGCATATAACAGTGCAGTGAACACACCAACAATTGTTCTTCTGCAGAGCAACTCAGTCTGAATATGATTTATGGGAACATTTTTGCTTACTTTTGTAAAAATATAGCGATTTAAAGCCGCAAGCGGCGATACACGGGCCCTCGCTCACGTGTGCTCGGAGAGCCGCACGAGAGCGACTCCCTGCTCCTCGCCGCTTGCGGCTTTAATTTTAAAAAGCGTCGACCTGTGTGCATGTCTGAACATGCTGCAATCGTTCTCAGTCAGCCACATGGGAGCGAGGGCCGTTCTTTGCTGCATGTGGCTCTACTTTTAAATACATTTACTTCTGTGTCGAATTTTAACATTTTATTGCTTTTATAGTGAAGATTTTTGTGGCTGTGGAATGACCTTGATCCATGTGAAATAAAGAAAAATGGCTCCTTAAAGGTTGCAGACCCCTGCTCATGTGTTTCAGGGTTCAGCTGAAATAGAATGATGACAACATGCAGAGAGCTGCATGGCCACAGCACATTCCTCTGTCTGCTCTCATGTTTCTTCAAGAAGCCTACCTAGGCACTGAAAATAGGTCACACAGCAAAAATGGTCATTTGGCTCCATCTGGTGGCCAGACTCACACAGACTACCCAAAGATTCAGTTTGGCCACTAGATGGAGCTAAAACCCATTTTTGTTGGAGCAAAATGATCATTTTCACAGGTTGCAGAGTTTGATCGGCCTGAAAATTAGAAAAAAGAAATGATTAAAAATCCATAAGACAAAGAGTTTAATCCTCTCAGTATGAGGGTGTGTCCAGGGATGGATTTTGACAGTTTGAATGAAATCTGAAGAAGATAAGGCTAAAAATCAGGGGCTTATTGAGAGTCTGTGGTTCATGAAACCACTTCAGACTTTGACACTTTAAAACCTTCAAAACCAGATTAAAAACTCACCTGTTCCGCTCTGCTTTCCACTCCATAGAAACTCATCACCCCTAGTTCATCCTGTTTACTCATTTTCTTCTGTCCATTTCCTTTTTTTTAAAGTTGTTTTTAACCTGCACTGTTTTTATTTTTACCTGGTGAAATATTGTTTTATCTGTTTGTTTGTTTTTACTTTTGAATGTGAAGCGACTGAGTTTTTGAAAAGCGCTTTATAAATAAAATTTATTATTATTATTACTTTACAAAAGAAATATCATTCAAAACAGAAGCTTGACCTAATTAAAAGAGCTTGTTGAAGATGTTTTAGAAATTTCAAATATAATATCAACATCAAATGGCTGCATGCTCACAGCACAGCCTCCTGCTGCTCTAAAAATGAGAGTCACAATGTCAGAACTGAAAGAAATCACCCTGCAAAATTGGTTATTTGACTCCATCTAGTGGCCAAAGCCACACAGACCACCTAAAAGTAAAGTCTGGCCACTAGATGGAGCCAAATGACCATTAATGCTGGAGCTAAATGATCATTTTTGCAGGGTGCAGAGTTTTATCAGCCTAAAACTTGGAAAATATAAATTGTTAAAAATCTTTAAGACATACAGTTTTATCCTCTCAGTTTGAGGGTGTGTCCAGGGATGGATCATGACAGTTTAAATGAAATTTGAAGGAGATTAGGCTAAAAATCAGGGAGTTATCAGGAGTCCTTGATTCATGAAGTCACTTCATACTTTGACACTAAACTTGAGACTCATCATTCAAAATAGGAACTTGACCTTATATATGGGGCTTGTTGAAGATGTTTTTGATGTTTCTGTGCAATTGTTTCAAAAAAAAGATAAAAGGGGGAGGAGCTATGGGTCACAGCATAAAACACTTGATTTCCTGTTGCCAATAGGGGGCGCCTTACTTTGCGTGAATAAAAGCCATATGGCTGCGCTCAGGCTGGGACAGTGAACATGTGTGAGAGGTTTGGTCAGGATCTGACTTTGTACGAGAAAGTTATTAAGGTTTTTGTGGTTCTGAAAAATGGTCAACTTTTGGCGCCCCTAGTGGCCACGCCCATCAATATTATAACAATCCTTCAATAACTTTTGATCATCAGTGGGTCTAGTATGCACCTGTCCATTTTGGAGATTATCGGAAAAAAACTGTAGGACAAGTTCGAAAAAGTTTGTACCGTGCTAGCGCAAAAATTCCAACTTTGACGTAAAATTTCGGAACTTTAAATTATTTTTTTGCCTTAACATTTTACATTTTTGTGAAGGTCTTAGAGTGATAAACGTGCCCAAAAAATTCATACAAATCGGAGAATGTAAATTTATCTCTTTTTTTTTTGGCGCCCTCTGGTGGCCACGCCCCTGAAGATTATAACAATCTTTGAACAGCTTTTAATCGTCACTGTGTGTAGTATACACATGAGAAATTTGAAGCTGATCGGACAAAAACCCTAGGACAAGTTTGTTCAAATACGTACCCTAAAAATCGTCAAATTCCGACTTTTGGGACAAATTTCCGAACTTGCTGTGCAAAATTCAGAGTTTGCCCAAGAGAATTTTTTGAAGGTCGAGGCATGATTGAGGGAGCCAAAAAATGTCAGACTTGTAAGTGAAAGTAGGCAGCGGGGCTATCGTTTTAAGCTAATGCTAAATGCTAGCAACATGTTAGCATTTTTTGAGTGGCAAAATCATAAATTTTTCGCACTTGTCAGGGGGGGTAGGACATGGAGCTGTGCTCTTAATCTCGAAAGGGGCGAAAATTGGGTTTAAAGGCGCGGAAAAAAACAATAATAATCCTTAGCGTTTCAAGAGGGCCTTCGCCCGCCTGTCGGTCGCTCGGGCCCTAAAAAGGTTTATAGTAACTTTACTCTCCTGTAACTCACACATTAGTGTGCCCTTATAAGGAAACAGGAGTGGTGCAGTAGGCAGCTCTGTTCCTGGTTTCAGGTCCTCTGCTGTCTCACTGTCTTTCTGTGTGGAGTCTTCTCATGTTTGTGGGTTCACTGTGGGCTTGCTTCCTCATGCAGAGGCATGCTCATAGGAAAGCTTAAGGATTCTTAACTGTTTATAAGCGTGAGAGTGATTTTCACAGCAGTTTGTGGGACGTCCCTATTTGCTCTTGCTCAAGGTCCCTCAAACATTGCTTTAGCAGTAATCAGCAGTATTTAGGTCATTTGCATCATGACAGTTATTGACAGTGAGCATTACATTTATCATTAATTGATTTTCTCTCTGTTGTGTTGTAGCAGCTGGACTCAGGATTGTGCTGCTGGGAAAAAGTGAGGACAAACAGACAAAGCTTGGTAACTTCATCATCAGAGGACAAGCTTTCAGGAACTCAAAACGTTTACAAACGAAGCACTGTGAGTCAGCAAATGGACAGTGGAGAGGAAAACCAGTGACTGTGGTGAAAACTCCAAACCTGTTCAGTCTGACAGTGGAGGATGTGAGAAGAGAGATGAAGAAAACTGTGAGTCTTTGTTCTCCTGGACCAAATGTTCTGCTGCTGTTAGTGAAACCGTCTGTGTTCACTGAAGAGAACAGACAAGCACTGAACTTCATCCTCTGTCTGTTTGGTCCAGATGCTTTTCAACACTCAATGGTCATCAAGACACACAAGGAAAGTACAAGCAGCACTGCAGTAAAACGGCTTATTAAAGACTGTGGAAGACGATACCATGAGATGACTTCTGATGATTATGACACGTTGATGGTGAAGATTGAGAGACTTGTTGATGAGAACAGTGGAGCCTTCCTCACCCTCACTGAAGAGTTAATGACTCTGAAACCTGAAAAGATCAAACCAGCTCTAAACCTGGTCCTGTGTGGGGGAAGAGGAGCAGGAAAGAGTTCAGCAGCAGAGGCCATTTTAGGTCAGACAGGTCTTCATTCAGCCTCCAGATCATCAAAGTGTGTTCAACATCAGGGAGAAGTGTGTGGACGTTGGGTTTCTCTGGTGGATCTTCCTGCTCTGAGTGGAAAACCTCTGGAGACAGTGATGAAGGAATCATTCAGGTCTGTCTACCTCTGTGATCCTGAAGGTGTCCATGCTTTTATCCTGGTTTTACCTGTGGGTCCTCTCACTGATGACGACAAGGGAGAGTTAAAGATCATCCAGGACGTCTTTGGCTCTCAAGTCACTGACTTCACCATGATCCTGTTCACTACAGAGTCAGATCCTACAGCTCCAGCTGCTGGTAACTTTGTAGAGGGAAACGAAGTCATCCAGGAGCTTGTTCAGAGCTGTGAAGGGAGACATTTTGTTCTCAACATCATGGACCAGCAGCAGACCCCAGAGCTGCTGGATAACTTGGAAAAGATGAAAATGAGACCACGCAGAGATAATCTTTGCAGCTATAAAACAGAGACATTTGCACATGCCCAGATCAAAAATATCAGCACACTTCAGGCAAAACTTGAGGAAAATAAAGGTCTGGACAGCTGTAAGTATGATAAGTTTTAATGTTTATCTAGATAATGATTAATCATCTGTTATAAACAAAAAATTCATAGTTGATGTATTGAAACATCCAAAAAAGTAAAACCACCTTTTGCTATTTCTTTCATATAGTGTTTGAGTTCTGAGCACTCCTCTATACTTTGTTCACAAGGATCATGGTCATAAGAGGGAATGATGCACATCGCATCTTGCAGTACATGTTGTTCAAATTGTGACTTTGTCTCACAGGTGATGAAGTGAAGCAGAGCTCTGAGCGTCTAAGGATTGTGTTGATTGGGAAGACTGGCAGTGGGAAGAGCTCTTCAGGAAACACCATTCTGGGACGAGAGGAGTTTACAGAAGAATCAAGTCAAACATCAGTCACCAAACACTGTCAGAAAGCAGACGGAGAAGTGGACGGTCGTCCTGTTGCTGTGGTCGACACTCCTGGTCTGTTTGACACATCTTTGTCCCATGAACAGGTTCATGAAGAGATGATAAAATGCTTCAGTCTCCTGGCTCCAGGACCACATGTCTTTCTGCTGGTGTTGAGGATTGGCAGACTCACAGAGGAGGAGAAAGAGACATTAAAACTGATCAGAGAAGGCTTTGGGAAGGATGCTGAAAAGTTCACCATCATCCTTTTAACTGGAGGAGATTCACTAAAACGTGGTAAAGTGTCCATTGAAAAATACATTGAGGACAAATGTGATGATTCCTTTAAGAAACTGATCTCTGACTGTGGAGGAAGATACCACATGTTCAATAACTATGATGATGGAAACAGAGAACAGGTCAGTGAACTGATGACAAAGATCAACACGATGGTGAAAACAAACGGAGGAAGCTGCTTCACCAATGAGATGCTGCAAGAAGCTGAAACTGCAATAAAGAAAAAAATGGAGAAACTGATGAAGGAGAAGGAAGAGGAGATGAAGAGAGAGAGGGAAGAACTTCAGAGAAAACATGAGGAAGACATGAAAGAACTGGAGGAAAAAATGAAAAAACAGGAAGAAGACATGAAAAGAGAGAGAGAAAAGAGAGAAAAAGAACTTGCGGAAAAAGAAGAAATGATCAGGAAGGAAAAAGAGGAAAAGGTGATGGAAAAGGAAAAGAGAGAGCAAGAAGACAGAGAGAGGAAACACCAGGAAGAACTTCAACAACAGGAGTGGGAACAGAAATATGAAGCTTTGGAGAAAAAGAGCAAGTTAGAGTCAGAGGAAAAAGAAAGTGTTTACAGAGAGCTGGAGAAAAGCAAAGAAAAGATGAGAGAAGAAAGAGAGAACACAGAGAAACAGCAAAAAGAATGGTGGGAAAAAAGAAATCAAGAAGAGGAAGAGAGGAAACAGGAGGAAGAAACAAGAATCAGAAAACTTCAAGAAGAGTTTGAACAGGAAAGAGAAAACTATGAAAAGAAAAGAAAAGAGGAGGTTTTGAAAAAACAGAATGAAACAGAGAAGCTGAATAGTCAACAGCGAGAAGAAATTGAAAAGGAAAGAGAACAAAAAGAAAAAGAATTGAAAGAAATGGAAGAAAACGTAAAGAAGGAGAGAGAGGCCAGAATGAAAGAACGACAAATGAGAGAAGAAGAAGACAAGAAGAGAAAAGGAGAGGAAGAACTTCAACGACTGGAGTGGGAACAGAAATGTGAAGCTCTGGTGAAAAAGAGCAAGTTAGAGTCAGAGGAAAAAGAAAGTGTTTACAGACAGCTGGAAGAAAACAGAGAAAAGATGAGAGAAGAAAGAGAAAACGTAGAGAAACAGCAAAAAGAGTGGTGGGAAAAAAGATTTCAAGAAGATGAACAGAGGAGACAAAAGGAAGAAACAAGAATCAGAAAACTTCAAGAAGAGTTTGAACAGGAGAGAAAAATCAATGAAAAGAAAAGAGAAGAAGAGGAACAAAGAAGGCGTGAAGAAGAGGAGAAGGAGAAAAAAAGGATGGAGGAAAACTTCAAAATGCAACTAGGGGAAATGCAGAAAAATCATGAAAATGATGCCAGGATTCAAGCGGAGAAGCACAATGAGTTCATTGAGAATAAGAACAAGGAATATGACAGTTTGAAGGAACTCTCAGCCCAACAGCAAAAAGAGAAGCAGGAGCAATATGATCGATTATTTGATCTCTCTGTCCACGATGAAAATGAATTCACACAAGTTTTACGTGAACTTCAGCTCAAACACAAGCGGGAAATCACCGACTTGACAGTGCAACTCTTAATCCAGAAAGAAAACTACAAGGACGTCACAGAGAAAACCTATGATAAAGTCATGAAAGCCTACTTTGATGAAGGCATGGAAGACCTGAAGGGAAAACTCAAAAAAGAACTAGACATCCTTAAAAAAGACCTCTTATCCCAAAGTGAGAGGAAGGAGAATGAACAAACAGAGCAGCTACAGAAAAAACACAATCTAGAAATGGAAGACACAAAGAGGAGTGAAAACCAAGAAGAACAGGGCTCAAAAGAAGCATCTGAGAAAATGTCTGAAAAGCATGAGAATGAAATGAAAGAGTTGAAAACAGAGCTAGAAATCAGGCAAGAAGAAGTAAAGGAAAACCTTGAAAAAATACAGAAAGAATATGCTGAAAGAATGGAAGAATTTGAAACAGATGTTTTTGAAAAGATGAAGGTGTTGCAGCTAGAACATAACAAAAAGATGAAGGCGTTAAATCAGAAACAGACCAAAGATGATGCATGGCAGCAACAAAAAGATGAACTGCAGAAGACACACGAAAAGGCTCTGAATCAACAAAAAGCAAAGTGTCTGACAGAAGGATGGTGCTCAATTCTGTGAGGTTTTTAAACCCCATGTCACACATGTCCCGTCAGTGGACAATGGAAATTGTTTCCCATCAAATAACCATGTTGCGTTAGGTATCTTACTGATCTCGATAAACGGAAAGTGAGAAGAGTGAAAACTGTCCTCAAGCTCTGCAACCAATATGTGTAAGTCCCAAATATCATGATGGCCATGTCTACCAGAACTAAACCTATGTAAGTCAATGATGATGCGTGAAGCTGATGTCTTAAGATTCAGTCCCAGGTGGGTCATACCACTTACCTATACCTTCATTTTGGCATCATGGAAACAACCAGCAAACATTAAAACTAAATCTGATTCGCTCTGTGGACGATCCGACATGATGCTGGCACTGCTGCAGGACAAGGAGGATGAGATGGTGGCGAGGCGATGAATGTTTCGGGACTTCAGGGGATTTTCTGGTCCATAGTGAAAACATCCTCTAGGGTCTGAGCATTGAACTTTGTAAATAATGACCATGATCTCATGTGGCCATCAGCTGTTTCCAATAGTTTGTTACGAAACAAATGATTTGTTCCTTTCTTACCATATCAACTTTTGAGAGGGATATTTCTTTTCTTTTTATGATTTGGTGTCATAAAATCAACATTTATGAGATGTTTTCCATGGTCTTTAACTGTGTAATCAGTGAATACACTGAAATAAATGTTGCCTTATCCTTTTTGGGCATATTTTTTGTGGACTATCACTGAAAAAAGAAATTTGGCAAATATTTGATAACTTTTTGTTCAGTGTGCATACAAGGGTTTTCAGTTTTGTTTCTGTTGACAGATTTGTTAAAACAATTATTTTAAACCTGTATTTATGTTTGTTTTTTTTGAACAATGTTTTTATTAGTTTTCAACAGACATGAACATGAATACAAAAACTAAAAACAATGATATATACAATCATGCATAAAGAAAGTGATAGCAAAATATATTTAAATAAAATAATACAAAATGAGTTCAGAATAGTAAAAATAGTACAAAAAATAAATAAATGAATTACTTAATAGTAATAGAAATATTGTGGCTGTCATTTTAAAGTTCATTGTCATTATTGCTCTCCAAGAAAGCTCATTAGGGGTGTCCACACCTCCTCAAACTCTTGTGCTTTACCTCTCATAACATAAGTTAGTTTTTCCATTGTAACACTTTGCGTCATTTCCCTTATCCAGGACTGTATAGAAGAAACTTCAGTCTCTTTCCACGACAAAGCGATCATCCTCCTGGCCTGCAGGAGACCAAAGTTGATCAGAGTCTTCTTTTTAGAGCTAGCCATAAAGTCAGCCGGGAATAAACCAAGTATGCAAAGTTTTGCTAGATAAGGTATTTGAGTACCAATGATTTTACTTAGTGTGCAAAGAACCATTTTCCAAAAAGCCACCAGTTTGGAACATTCCCATACACAATGAATTAAAGTGCCTTTCTCAGTTAAACATTTGGCACAGATGTCTGGAATGTGAGGGGACAACCTGTATTTATGTTTAAGAATTAAATTGTGCCTGCAATTTTTTAAAAGTTTACTTGAAGCTTTTCTACTTTTCTGGAGAGCATTTGGCTAATGTGTAATCTAAACAATGCAGATAGTGGAATGAAATGGTCTGTCAGAGATTATTAACAGACGAATCTGGGGCAGAAACAACTTTTTGTTTCACAATCACATTAATCCGAATTGTTTCTGCCTTGCTGAGTCTGACAAAGTTTCAGATTTATTTCTTTGATTATTTACATGCAGTGGTGCAGCACAGTTAGCCAGAGGTTATTAGTAATTCATTCATACACTTTTTTTATGATGTTTTCTACGATTGTGTACATGGATTTGAGAGCATTGAGTGGCTTTCATGGGTTCAGCCCAAAGATCTGCTTTTATTTTAATGATAAAAAAGCTCTGTTTTAGTAAGACAATATGTTCTCTGGGAACGTACAACATTGAATGTTATCACTGCATTAAGATGCCTGTGTAACCATGGTATATTATGCTCAAGCCCAGTCTGCTTCAGCATAATAAAATGGTACTACATTATGTTCATTTTTTTATTCAGTTAGGTATAACATAAAATGATGTGCATAGATATTTCTAATTTAGATTTCATTTTATATTTGATAAGATTTTGCAGGGAGAGATAAAATACCAAAATGCCAAAAGCTTGAGCAGAGAGACTGACAGATAACTATACAGAGAATACCACAGTTTTATATTTTGTAACCTGTTGTGAAGCTGAGATTCTTGTCAAATTAGTGTTGTAGTTTTTGGATCAGTTTCAAGCCTATGCATGAGTATTTTTAGCACTGTCCAATGTATCCAAGAAGTCTTTGTGCTTTATTTTTTGCAATGAGAAAGTTTAAAACTCTTTGTCTCATATCATTCAAGAATTTCAAAATTTGCTCAGCTCCTGAAACTTGTCAAATGTGACGTTTGTCAAAAGTTTTTACACCATGCTGCCACTAGAGGGCGCTCTGTATTTGAGAACAGACTTGTTCCTGATGTGACCACTTCTCACTCACTCTGAATGTGCATCATTAGCACAGCATCATTAAATTAAAAATGTTTCTTATCTTGAGAAAGGTTTTTGTGTTTCTTCTCTTTGTCTTTGATACTTACTGATGCATGTCCTCAACGCCCATGTGGTAAATAATAAAGTAATGTTTAGTTAAATATGTCTTAAGTCACAAAAATGTTTGATTTTAATGAGAGAAATTGATCAATTTTTGTGCAATAACCTGGAAAATTATGATTAAAAACTGTGAGACTTTACATTGGCCTTTAGAGAGTAATCACTGAACGATTTACGTCCACAAAGTCTCTGTGTAAATTAAAAAAAAATTTATCAAAAACCCAATTGATGAGATATCTGGATCAGAATTGTTCCATTTACTCAGAAGTTATCAAAGTTTTCAGTCACATTGATTTGTTAATTTCAGATATCCCGTTAACAGGAAAGGGTCCTGTTAAATGAATCCCCCCAAAAAAGGCACAATGTGAATCATGGTTTGGTCATGAAGAAAATTAAGATATGAAGACTCAGGAAAACTACAGGACAAATTATGAAAGAAATCTATTGTCAGGTCTGTGAATTTGTGCATGACACAAAAACTAATGGAATCAGTGACAATGTTGGATAAAGGAATGAGACAATGAGGAAAACATCAATAATGGAAGACAAGAGTTTTAGGGTTCTTCCAAAAAATGAGTCCTCCCACTGAATTCTTTAAAATAGAAACTTAAATATCTACTCTTTACTGTGAAACATTGTGTCCACTTGTGTCTGTTGATTGGTTTTTATGATAAATTTCTTCAATTGTAAAGAGACTTTATGGACACCCTGTATTCAAAACAGGATTTCTACACATCCTTAAAAGGGCTTAAATTCATATATTTTTAATAAATTCTATAAATTAAGGCCTTAAACAGTCTTGAATTCATTGAAATGTTATATTCTGGTCTTAAATAAATGACTCCAAGGTCTTACATTTGTCAGGGCAGGATTTGTTAATGTTTTTTTTCTTGCTTTTTTTTTTTGCAAGACTTTTCGAGGAGACTTAGAGTGAAAACTTTCTTAGAAGCTGCTGATATAAATTCTTATCTGCATCCTGGGTCACTGCTTACACTTTTACATACAGACATTAACCCTGTGGTGCATAGTGGTCACTCCAGTAGACACCTGTTTAAAACTTGTTTACTCCTAAATTCAATGGTTCATGTGGTGGAAATTCATATTAACCTGTGTCAGGATATTTTTATTCTTCTTAGGGTCTGAAAAAATGTTTTCAATTTTTTTTTCCGACATATATATTTTTAAATGTTATAGACAAATATTTGAGGGTGAAAAAGCTTATAAACTATAAATTATTCAGTGTTAAAAATGGATGAAAGAGAGTTAAAATGTTTTGCAAAGCATTAAAGAAAGATTATTCACACCTTAAGACAAATAAAAACACTCGAGAGAAAAATCCTGACACTGACTTAAGGGGGTTGATCAGAAAAAATCACTTCATGTTAAAAAAAACAGTCAGAAACTAAACTTGAATGAGTCTCATTAAGTGACACACGCTTTGATTTGATTGTAATGCAGCAGGATTCCCCATCCATCGACCATATTTATGTGTTTTTGGTCTTAAATATAATTTTAAGTGATATTAAAAAGGTCTTAAAAAGTCTTAAATTTGACTTCCTGAAACCTGCAGGGACCCTGTAATATGACAATAGCTTTAAAATAATTGATGTTACCATTCCTGCACGTTATGATTTTTTATACTGGTTTTTAAAATCTTATGTTGTTTTATGCAGAGAGGAAACAGCTCATTATGGGAGTGGAAAAAAAGTTTGTGTTTCACTAATGTCTGTTATTTTAGAGACACTAGCTGTGCTTGATTTCACAAACATGTTTTACATTTCTAAGAGAGAGCTCCTCCCTTTTTTTTCAGCCTTTAGTTTCTGCTCATTACCATGAACATCAGCATGTAGAGACCTGAAACCTGCTCACTCTCTCACTCACTCACTCACTCACTCACTCACTCTCTCACTCAGTGTCCTCTCTGTCAGTCAAAAAACCTCTGATACAGGTGAAGGCAGACGTGTCGCTGTAACTATCCCTGCTGCAGGTTTCTCGTCTCTGCACGTTTAAAAAAAAAAAAAGTAGGTCTTTATTCTGACAGCACCTTCAGGTCGAGGGTTCCCATCCTGTCAGGAAGTCGCTGCAGCGCTCACTCCTTTTTTGGTCATTGTGTTTGGCATGTTAATTGGTCGCTGAGTGAGTGTGTGGCGCGGTGCACAGACACTCCTCCGGCTCCCTGAACAGGCCTGAACCGGCTGGAGAATGTGGGAAATGTCAGTGCTGCCTGGCTCCAGGGCGATGTTCATAGGTCAGGGCTCTGAAGCAGCGTGAATCCTGCACAGTCGAGCTCTGCACCAGGACCAGGACTTCAAATACTGATATAACTACTTTAAAATTACAACTATAGTATTCAGGTCATCAGTTTGGTAACTTTCTGTTTATTTTTCTCTGAAAAATAACAAACGCTGCTCGAGGTTAAACAGCTCAAAGGCTTTACTCCTTAAAACGAGCGTCGCTGGTTTGACTCCGACTGCTCCGACTCTTTACTGCACAACCTCACCTGCTCTGTTCACCATCAACCTCTCAATAAATAACACCAAAGATTTGACTTTTACCAAGGCATGCATTTGGTCTTTTTTAAAACTCTGCCTTTCTTTGTTTGAGAAAAGTTTTCCCAGGATACAAAGTGACAGGGTATTGTTTTTATTTGTAGTTTGAAAGGTGAGTGCAAAAAAACTTTGGAAGTTTGTAGGGTAGGTAAGTTGGCGACTACATTTAGCTCCTCACAGCTCGGTGCTCTGAGACATGTCTGTAACGTTAGTGAATCCTGGTTGTGTCCTACCAGTGCTCATCTACCAACTCCAACCTCACCAAGCAGAGCATTTTTTCTTGTTCTCTTGAGCAAATCCAAACACATACTGAGAAACTGCATTTATACCCTGAAGTGAGGTCTAAGGTTAGATATTTAGGTGAGAATATTTTTCTCATCTGTCCTCTTTCAGCTTTTCTTCTCCTCAGAGCTTCGTCGTTGATGCACCTTTGAACAGAAATGAGTCTGGATGTTGTTGCTGTTGCCACTTCCTCCTCTGGTTAAAGTAACTTTAAAGAGGTCAGCAGCTTAGAGGATTCTCTACAAGCTCTGCTGTCACACTGCAAAAATGGAAATCTAAGCAAGTCATTCTGTCTTATTTGTAGTAAAAATTGTCTTATTGTTCTTAATTTGAGCCACATTCACTAGACCAGGTCATAAAAATGTCTCATTTCAAGTTTTTTAAAGACAGAAATGAGGTGTGAATTGCTTGTAACAAGTCAAAAAAATCTGCCAATGGGATAAGACGAATTCACCCGGGAAGTTTCTTGAAATTAGAAAGATGTCTTAAAACAAGAATCTTTTATCTTATCCCATTGGCAGATTTTTTTGACTTGTTACAAGTAATTCACACCTCATTTTTGTCTTTAAGAAACTTGAAATGAGACATTTTTATGACTTTGTCTAGTAAATGTGGCTCAAATCAAGAATAGTAAGACAAATTTGACTAAAAATAAGACATAATGACTTGCTTAGATTTCAGTTTTTGCAGTGCAGTGTCTGGATTGCAGGACAGGATGTTGCTTTTCTCACTCAGAGATGGTTGTGGTCACTAACTGTCATTATCTCCCCTCGGACAGGCACTGACCTTTTTACCACAGGGTCAACTGGCAGAACGAAAGAGACGGCCTACTTCCTGTGAAGTAATTCATTGTGAGGTGTGATCAGCAGGGTTTTTTTTGCACCTTTTGTTGTTCACATGTTGTTCACAGAATAAGAAGCAGAACATAAGCTTCACAAAGAAAAATCCTCTAAATATTCTGCTTTTAAACTTTAAGGGCGAGCTCTCTCTGCACTTTCTGCACAGTTAAATAACTCTCCTGCACCCTCAGGTAACTGCATCCTTCAGGTTTATGTTATGTAAAAGCAGCGAGACATTTCTGCAGCCGCTCAGTGTCCTTATAAGGAGACAAGCTGCACTAAGTCAGAGCGAACAGGTTTTCTGTTTGTAAGGAGCGAAACAACACGGAGTGACAGTTCAGTGACAGTTTGACTGTTTGTAACGATGAACAGAGTTTGAACGATTTATTTCAGACAATATTTGGACTTTCTTTGAGAATTTTGAAGAAGTTTTAGACGCTTGTGATCATGAATATTCACACTCTGAGTCTTGAATCGTTAACCAGCTTGTTTGTTTCTCTCTCTTTGTGAATCTGTTTCATCCTCCTGTTAAAAGTTTAAACTTCTTAAATCTTCGTTAAGGTTTTCTAAAGTTCAGCAGGAGCTCAGAGAGTCTCAGTCCCTCCTCTGCAGCAGCAGCAGCAGCAGGTGTGTCACTCGGAGGAATTTTAGCTGCAGTTGAGTCCATACAAGGACAGGTGAGTCTGACAGCCATGGAGAGGGGGGGGCGTGGTCACACCTGGACAGAGCAGCCTCAGGTAACACCCCTGAAATCCTGCGTTACGTTTGGCCCAGTTTGGAGTTGCAAAAGGAAACGACAGAGAGAAAGAAAGAGCGCGTTTGTCTCTGTACGTGAGCGGAGAGCTGCAGAGAAGAGTGAAGCGGCTGCAGACGAACGTGTCTGAGCAGGTTCAGGGCGTGGACGCTACGACACAAACATCTCTGCAACGTAAAGGAATTACTGTAAAGACACGAGTTAGTCCTACGAGTGTCTCCTGAGGTGTAAAACAGACTTTAGAGTATGTTTATGAATAAAACACTGAGTGTGAGATAGTGTGAGCAGCCAAAGTGGAGAAAAAAGAAACTAAACCTTTCCTTTATAAATGAAACAAGACGATACTTTCACGTCTGTCTGGGCCCAAATAAACCAGTCACTCATCACTGAGCTTTTACAACCAGGTATAAAGAAGAAAAGAAAACACTGTTGCACGCAAACTAAGCAAAAATACGTCACTTTTTCATTCCCATAATGTCAGGTTTGTGCTCAGGCCTCGCTCTCAGCTCTGCAAACACAGACAGAGTTGACAGAGCTGCAGCAGATTCAGGAGCTTTATCTCACTGAGGTTATTTGTGGAGTCACAACCTGAAGAACTTCAAACTTACTGCAAACTTTACGACATTCAAGATCCTGGATAATTCAGAGAAAAACCTGCATTTGTGTCTGATCTTCTGAATTCAATGCCAAATAATTTACAGTGCAAAAAGTGAAATTGAAGCAAGTGTTTAATTCACAATACACATAAACAAAAACGACTCTCAGATTGTTGTTGAAGAGTGAAAAACATCTTTAGATGCAGGAACAAAAGTGTATTTGTTTAGCTTCTTGCACCATTCCTGGAAATTTCCCAGGAATTTTGCTCTTTGTTGTCTTTTAATATGTTGAAATAAGACATTTTTTATAGACTTTTCAGGTGAATATGGCTCCAATTATGATTAAATAAAGCAACTTTTTACTGAAAGAAGACATAATCAGCTTTTGCAGTGTTGCAGCATCCAGCACAAACACTCTCACACCTGTACTGACTGTCTGTTTTTGTATCTGTTCTTAATAGATAAATGGAAAAAGGAGGCTGAAGAAAAAAAGAAATTATGAGGTAAAAGGCAGGTTCAATAGAGAAGAAAAAAGTGATAAAGAGGAAGAAATTAAAAAGTTTTGGAGTGAAGAAAGTCACAAAAGTGTACAGGTCATGGCTCAGAGCTCACATAATTCATTATAGATAATGAGATATAGGTATTCAGATAATTTATTGACTCGTGCAGAACAGGCTGCAGATTTTTGTTTTTGCCTTTTGATGTAAAGGTGTAAGAGCTGCAGGGAGGGATGGAAAAAAAACACAGTTGGTTTTTGAGGCAATGATCAGAAGAGAAATACAAAATGAACAAAACCAGAGCTGGAGCTGAACTAATGTTGTCTTTGTTTTTTCAATCAAATGTTTTTATTTACAGGTTTGTGTGGAGGGAGAGTCAAAGTTTAATCCCTGACCTGCTGTTTCCTTCCACCAGCTCTTCTCCTGACTCTGTTTACACGTTTAGTTCAGGTCTAATGAGCCTCAGAGGAATAAAAACACCCGTAAATAAAACATCAGAGCAGAGATGCAAACGAGGTGCAGCAGGATCCAGTGGAGCAGAGAAGAAACAAACACTGAGGTACACGACGCTGAGGAAATAAACTCATCTCTGCTCCTGGAAACTCGCCGCAGGTCCTGATTTTCAGGATTCTCTGGAAGCTCGAAGCCAGAAATAATCACTTCTTCTTTTCAGACTCTGTGAGATTTAAGAGCACGATCGTTTCACACCAGGAGAAAAAACTCACATCAATAAATCAGTTAGACTTTATTTATCTTAGAGCAGCTTTCAAACACAAGGTGGTGGCGCAAAGTGCTTTACAAACAGAAAATTAATGATATGAATTAAATCAAGTAAGGTGACCAGACACCCCTCACCCACACACACACACACACACACACACACCCAAATGCATAAGAAGACCACACCTTAATTAAAATGTGTGTTTGCGAACTGAATGAATGAGTTTCTCCTGATGATTTTTCAACATGTTTTGATCTATGAACAGTTTGACATTAAATCTTCTGCAGCTTTCAGACACTTTCACTCTGTTTTGGTTTTTAGGAATAAAAAAAAGTTTGAAATCATCTCATGCAGCAGAAACTCTTCATGTTGCCGTTGGCGTTAAACATTCATGAAGTGTCACACCTTTATTCTGTCTCTGTTAAACTTTCATTATGTTTTTTTTCTTGGATGCTTTGTCTGTCATAGAAGTTTGTAAACTTTTTTTTTAACAGGGCTATATAAATTAAGTTATAATTTAATAATTTCCTTTAAAAATAAATAAATAAATAAAGAGATTGATTTAATGTGCACTTATTATTAAAGAAAATCTATCAGTTTCATTTCAAAGAAAAATGCTTCCAGTGTTTTAAAATTCACAGATCATGTTTTAGTCAGTGGGAAATGAGCATTTTGTTCTTTTGAATATTTTGTTTTAAATAAGGCTCATTCACTTCAGAACTTCAGAAAAATCAAAGAATGCGATTAAAACTAAATTAAGTCTTTCAAAACAGTTAAAGAAAACTTTTTTTTAAGCCTATAAATTTATGATATCTCTACAAAGAACTGCTTTAAGTAAATTATTCGGCTCTTCCAGGTAGAAATGATCAAACAGGTTAACTCAGGTATTTTTCTGCTTTAGTTTGCATCAAAATTTATATTTTGCACAAACTACTTTACATCTGCCACCTGCTTTTTCATTTTACTTCCATGCTTATTCTGCACTGTTTCTCACAATCCTTCAGCTCTGCAGGATAAATTTGAAACAAACACTGATGTTTTTAGAGCAGAAACTCTGCTCAACAACAACATCTCTGAGATAAATCTGTGGTGGAATTTTCCTTTGACTTCTGCGTCTCCTTAATTATCTCAGTTTCCTCATAATGACGTAGACTTTCATCATCACTCCATTCATCATCCAAATGTAATTCACTCTTACAACAGGTTCAACTGCATCAGCTTCCGCTCTGTCAGGAGGAAAATCAGAGAGACTCCAAATTTAAAGCTTGTTTCTGGAAGAAGAGGCTGATTTTTGATGTTAAATACAATAACTAATGTTCTGAAAACCCTAAAGTGGACCCCCCCCCCAACCCAAACATTTATTTAAAACACTCATTTACTATTTGAAGGAAACTTTTCTATAATGGAAACATAAATAATGTTAGGAAGCCCATTTCTGCCAGTCCAAAAAATATAAAAATTAAAAGATGGCTTTGTTACGCTTTTTCTTGCCCATATAAACTCAATTTTTGACTTTTTGATCTCAAGTTTTTACTTTCAACTCATTTATTCACTTTTTAATCAAACATTTTAACTTTTCCCCCATTATTTTACTTTTTTCCCCCTTAAATTTTAACTTTTTTATCACCAAAACTTCAACTTTTAATTCTACAACTTTGTCTTTTTAGCTCAAATTTTCAGTTTTTTCTTTTTGGAGTTTTACACTTTTGTTGTACAATTTTTACCCCATAACTTTAATGATTTATTTCAAAATTTTGACTTTTTTTCCCCCACTCATGATTGAGTTTTTATCACAAGAGTGCCGCATTTCACCCCAGAATTTTGTTTTTATCTCAAAATATCTTATTTTTATCTAAGAAATTTGTGTTCTTATCACAGACTTGTGATTTTATTTATCAGAATTTTGACTTTCTAATGCAAATTTTGACTTAACATGGTCCAAAATAAAAGAGGAGAACTAGAATAAATCTGTCTGTAAAAGTGCATTTCCACTTCAGCATTTTCTGTCTAGTAGTGCAGCTTCAAACAGTCAGAGTTTAATGTTTTCATCTCGACATCTTGAGTTCAGGTTGGTGAATAATCAGAATAATCTCAGTGTCTCAGTGCAGCTTTGATTTATTATAAATATCAACAATTTGAAGAACAAGCTGAGAAAAACACAACAACATTTTTTGTAATTTTATAAAATCACCTTGGACATAATTTTACCACCAAAAAGGAAAAACGTTTGGGAATAAAGAGGACGTTTGGTTTCGATTAATATTTAAGGACCAGTCTGCAGGAATGAGGATAACTGGTGCATGATTAAACTACGGTGGCCTATGAGGAGAGAAAACTGCTGTGATGCACGAGTGCCTGTGGATTTTTTATCATCAGACACTTTTTTAAACACGTTTTCTCTTTACATGTTGGACGACCAGTAAAGAAAAATGTCAAAAATTTTATCAGTTGAAGATGTAAAATCTCAGACCTCAGGACTGAGTCTGAGCTCAGGTTTGTTTCCTGGTTCAGTCACACGCCCTGATCACAGGAGCCCGGCCCCAGGCGCCTTTACTACATGTCACTCCCTCCTTCACTCTTTTTCTGTTTGCTGCTCTGTCAACTCTCCTCTCTTTGTAAAAGTGTTAAAGTCAAAAATAAAAGACTCGTTTTTAGTTATCTGCACATTCAGGTGATGAACAGTCGTTTAAACTCAACTTTAACAGAGTCTGGAGCTAAAAAACTGCAGAATGCTCCTTTAATTCTTCTGCATTACAGCCTGTGGAGCTGCTGTGGTGCAACTTTAACTGTGAAATAATCTTTATGGATAAATTCTGACTTTTATTCTTCAGTTTTTTCACATTAAAGGAATAAAAAGTTCTGACTGCAGGGAGAAAAATAAAGATCAGTTTGTGTGATCTGCTCCTGAAACTGGTTTTCTTTTTCTGTTTCACAGTTTTTATCAAACCCCAGCATCAAAAATCCTGATCCAAACCAGTTTGACTAAGTTTCTCATCTTTCACTGAAACAGAAAAAGCAGAAGAGGTGAAGAAGAAGAGGTGAAGAAGAAGAAGAAAAAGAAGAAGAGGGAGAATTACAGGTGAGTTTTTCTTTCATCACCTGGACAGAAAACCTGCACAGGAAGAAGTTTCATTTAACTTTTATTGACTCATGGTGAAGTTTTTTGGAGAGAGGAGTCTCGACCAATCACAGCCCTCCAGGCTCTTCTCAGCAGGGTGCACCCCCCCTCCCCCCTCCTTCTCCCGCCCCTGTGACAGATGCTCGCGGCAGCCCATCAGGGCGCGAGCTGCGAGAAACGGAGGGACCCTGCTCACCTGGACCAATCAGAGCGCTCCGTCAGACAACCTTACCTTTTATGGACAACGCCAGGAGGCCCGCGTGCGCGAATAAAACCGGTGAGACGAAGGTGGAGATGCTGCATTCTCCGAGCACAGCTGGGGCAGAGAAACTCCTGCACAACTTCACCTAAGGACTCACCTGAGACTCACCTGCACAGGTAAGAACACACACACACACACACAGAAACACTTTCAGCTCCATTCATGCGTCACATGCGTAAAAACAAAAACAAAACTGTGAATGAATGAAGTTTAAACAGAAGATGCAGATTTATCATCATGACTGAGTTTGTGCAGGTGTGACAGCAAACTGAAAACTTTCTTCTTCTAAATATTCACCTTTAAAGACGTTAAACATCTTTTTAAAACAAAAAAAAACATTGAGGATGAATGAAAAAAGTTTATTCTCTGATCTGAAGCTTTGGGAGGAAGAAGGGCGTGTTCCTGCCTCTAAAGGGTTAAATCAGTCTGTTGGTATGAGGATGTAGATTTTCACTCTGTCACTTCCTGCAGCTGAAGTTGAATTAAAATTATAATAAATGTAGTTTCTTGTATAAAGAGGATGAAGTTTGTAGTTTGTTTCAGATTTTTTTTTTTTTAGCTCTGATGAATTTGGGTCAGAGTTTCCTTGAATGATTCCAGGGTGTGAACCTCCTGTCAGCATCCTCGCTGTCCCACATTAAAACCACCTGATTGGCTGATTCCACTCTCAGAGCTGAGAGGAGGAGGTGATAATTAAAAAAAAAAAAAAAAAAGGGTGCAGCAGCTGTGGATGTAAGGAGTGTTACATCACGAGCGTTGAGGCGTAGCTGCGTTTGTCAAACAGGAGTGGCCTCCTGCTCTGCCTCGACTTGTTTGTGATGCCCTCGGGCTGCAGGACTCAGAGGTGGAGGTGAATTTTCTGGTTGTTCGACTTCAGAGCAGCTACGCCTCCTCCTCCTCCAAAAAAAAAAAAAAAAAAAAAACCCACAACCTGCAGAAAGTGGATCAGACAGGAAGCAGAAGTGACACAACCTCAGGATGTTGAGTCATGTGGAGATTCACAAGTGACGTGTTGAAATCTTGAGTTTGAAAATGAAACCATAAAAATAAGATTGATTTGTCATTTTGATCAAATTTAGTTTGAATTCTTGGAAAAAAAATCAGAAAAGCTGACTCATCATGGGTTAAAATCACTTCCTCTGGATGTTTTTGTGCAGAAACTTCTTGTTACTGGAGTTAAAGTTTGAGTTTGTGAGCGTAGATTTGTGCAGAAATATTTCAGGAGTCTGGTTTGACTGTAATCTAAGACCTAACACTGATTGAATCAATCACTTCTGAGTTACACCTTCAGTCTGACTTCAGTCAAACCTGTAACTGCACGTTTTCCCTTTTTTAATGAGAAAAATTAAGGGTAGTTAGACCTTGTTTGCATGAAAGTAGACTCTGTTTTTTGCAGTAAAATATTGATTTTGTGCTCAAATTAATTCCAGAAAAACAGGAGTTTTAAGATTTTTTTGTGCTCTTAGTGCATGAAACATTTCCCTCATCTGTTTTTTTTTTTTTTTCTTTTCGCAGACATGGATGACGACGTTGCTGCCCTGGTTGTCGACAACGGCTCCGGCATGTGCAAGGCCGGTTTCGCCGGTGACGACGCCCCTCGCGCCGTCTTCCCCTCCATCGTCGGTCGCCCCAGACATCAGGTTCGTCGTCTTCCTTTCAGAGCGTTTTTCCTTTCTTTACGTTGTTGCAGAAAGAAGAGGTGATTAACTGTGAGCGTTGGTTTGCAGGGCGTGATGGTGGGAATGGGACAGAAGGACAGCTACGTGGGAGACGAGGCTCAGAGCAAGAGAGGTATCCTGACCCTGAAGTATCCCATCGAGCACGGCATCGTCACCAACTGGGACGACATGGAGAAGGTGAGACCGGAGCGAACACTCTGAAAGTTTCTGTGAACTTTCTCCTGAGTGTCGCTAAAACTCGGCCTCAGTCGTCCTGCACGTGTTGCAAATATGAAACAGTCAAACTAACGCGGCGTCCTGTCTGCAGATCTGGCATCACACCTTCTACAACGAGCTGAGAGTGGCACCTGAGGAGCATCCAGTCCTGCTGACCGAGGCCCCCCTCAACCCCAAAGCCAACAGGGAGAAGATGACACAGGTGAGCAGGCTTCATACACAGCCTGAAAAAGTCACTAAAACATTATTTTCTGGTCTTAAATAAATAACTCAAAGGTCTTAAAATTTATCAGGGCAGGATTTGTTTCAGTTTTTATTGATATATTAGAGGGAGCAGCGTTCCTACAAATCCTTAAAAAGTCTTAAATTCATTAAAATTTTATATTCTGGTCTTAAATAAATAACTCAAAGGTCTTAAAATTTATCTGGGCAGGATTTGTTCATGTTTTTTTTTGTGGGACTTTTCAGAAGGAGACTTAGAGTGAAAACTTTCTTAAAAGCTGATATAAATTTTTGATTGCATCCTGGGTCCCTGCTTACACTTTTACATCCAGACATTAACCCTGTGGTGCATAGTGACACGTATCTAAAAGTTATTTACTCCTAAATTCATATTAACCTGTGTCAGGATATTTTTATTCTTCTAAGGGCCTGAAAAAAATGTTTTCAATTCTTTTTAAAAATATATATGTATTTTTTAAAAGTTATAAACAAACATTTGAGGGTGAAGAAGCTCAAAAACTATAAATTATTCACTGTTAAAATGGATGAAAGAGTTAAAATGTTTCGCAAAGCATTAAAAAAACAGACTTTCATAATTTGTGCACCAGAGGATTAATCAGAGAGAATCACTTCATGTTAAAAAAAAGTCAGAAACTAAACTTGAATGAGTCTCATTAAGTGACACATGCTGTAATTTGGTTGTAATGCATCAGGATCCTTAAACCATCGACTATATTTGTGATTTTTTTGGTCTTAAATTTCATTCATACTGTGATTAAACACATCGATATTTAATGTAACGGCAGAATGCACATTTTTAAATTATTTGTTTTATTTAACCCACTTTGCAACTTGTTAAACTACCTCATTTAATATCTGCATTCTTGCACGACTCACTATTGCACTCATATTTTTAGCCTGTAAATATTAGTCTTGTCTATTTGCTGTTCTTTTGTCTATAGTTGTTGATAACCACTACCTTGTACAAGAGAGCACAGTATACCATAACAAATTCCTTGTATGTTCAAGCAAACCTGGTGAATAAAGTTGATTCTGATTCAAAGTGGCGTTAAAAAGTCTTAAATTTGACTAAAACCTGCAGGTGAACTTATCCTGAAAACTTGTGAGTTTGTTTAGTTCGTCCACGCTGACGTCTGCGTTTGTTTCAGATCATGTTCGAGACCTTCAACTGCCCCGCCATGTACGTCGCCATCCAGGCCGTGCTGTCCCTGTACGCCTCCGGTCGTACCACAGGTGAGAGTGTGGTTACAGCAGCCTCTAGTGGCCGTCAGAGGAACTGCATGTACGTCCATCAGGAAAGATGACACGTTTGTTTCTGTGGCGCAGGTATCGTGCTGGACTCTGGAGATGGTGTCAGCCACACCGTGCCCATCTACGAGGGTTACGCTCTGCCTCACGCCATCCTGCGTCTGGATCTGGCCGGCAGAGACCTGACGGATTATCTGATGAAGATCCTGACAGAGAGAGGCTACAGCTTCACCACCACAGGTACCACGTCTGATTCACACACTCACAGCAACAGCAGGAGGCTCCTGAGCGTCTGCAGACTCTGAACTCTGAACTCTTTCCTTCCTGATCTGCAGCCGAGCGTGAGATCGTGCGTGACATCAAGGAGAAGCTCTGCTACGTGGCTCTGGACTTCGAGCAGGAGATGCAGACGGCCGCTTCCTCCTCCAGTCTGGAGAAGAGCTACGAGCTTCCTGACGGTCAGGTCATCACCATCGGGAACGAGCGTTTCCGCTGCCCCGAGGCGCTTTTCCAGCCCTCCTTCCTCGGTGAGTGAAGAGCTTCAACGGCCAATAAACATTCAGAACGGGGAAAGACACTGGCATCCACACAGAAATGGACTGAAAGTAGAGCTGGGAGATTTATTTCACCTTTATTTAACTTAATTTAACCAGAAAGACCCATTGAGATTCAGTCCTCTTTCACAGGAGTGACCTGAAACAAAGACAACAGCAAACAAGAACAACAAGATTTAAACTAAAAAAATAAAAGCTAAAAATAAAGATAAATAAAGAGCAGGAGATTTTTGACAGACCACATGCACTTTTCGACAGAATTCTGTTATGATAGTGAGCGTCATAAATTTCAGAAACTTGGCAGAAACATGTGCAATAACAGCCAATAAGAATCAACATTTTCCTGCTCCACTTCTGTTTCTAAGTTGAGCATCAATCAATCGTTGCACCGCACAAGCAACATTAGACATCAAAGACGAGAAACTTTTACACATGCAGTTTCTTTTTTATATCAATGTTTATGTTTTAGGGAGTTTTTATTATTCTCGAGAGGGAACTTTGTTTGTTTTAGGTCTTTCATTCCTGCAAAATATTGGTGTTGAACTAATCTCTAGTTTTAGTTTTTAGTCCAGATGCTTTAAAAGTGAGAATCCAAAAAGTATGAAAAAAATCATGAGAGGGATCAGATGTGAAATAAAACGTGATTATTTTTTCTGCTGTATTTCTCAGCCTTAAGTGAAAGAAACATTTAAAAAAAAAAAAAATTTTTCTTTTGAAGTAGAGTTGTTACATAGAAATTGGTCCATTTGCAACATTTTGGGAATTTGTTCGACTTCAGCTGCTCAGAAATGATAAGTCAGTAAGAGCTCACACTCCAACATTTATAGGTGTAAAAGTTAAAAACTGTTCTGCAGGTGTTATCTCCGTGGTGATTGGCTCTCTGAGTGAACTGTCTCTGTTTCAGGTATGGAGTCCGCTGGCATCCACGAAACCACCTACAACAGCATCATGAAGTGCGACGTGGACATCCGTAAAGACCTGTACGCCAACACCGTGCTGTCCGGAGGAACCACCATGTACCCCGGCATCGCCGACCGTATGCAGAAAGAGATCACCGCCCTCGCTCCACCCACCATGAAAATCAAGGTACACACCTGTTCACCCCCCTCTAAATCAGTAAAACTACACTTTAGATCAGTGGTTCCCAAAGTAGGGGTCGGGACCCTTTGGGGGGTCGCGAGACATTGACAGGGTGTCGTGGAATGTGTCCCAAAATCGAAAAACTATGAACAATTCCACATTTTATCCACTATTGTAAGAATAAAAGCAAAAATAGGGGTTAAAGATAATATAAAATTATGCAAACAGACAATGTTCAATCTATATTTCACATTTCTTTGAAGTTTGATGCCGTGAACTCAGCAAAGTGCACATTTGTCAGTAAATTTTCTACTGGTAAGTTAAATTAAGTATCCTCTGGGTTTTTTGTTTGTTTTTTTTTTCCGTTTTTGGATTGGTCCATTAGTGTTGGACCACAGCAGGGGGTCACCAGTCTCTAGCGCTGCCATTTTGGGGGTCACAGGCGGAAAAGTTTGGGAACCCCTGCTTTAGATAAAGTTTCAGAGGAGGGTTAAGTCTGCAGGCTGAGTTTCTTCAAATTCTACTGCCCCCTAGTGGACACTTCATCTGAAAACAAACACATGCTGCCTTGATTTTGCAAAGAATCTTTTTTTTTTTTTTTTCCTTTGAGAAATGTTCAATTTAAACTCTTAATGCAACAAAAAGCTGCTCAGTTTTTTTATAACTTGAACCTTAAGATAACAAAAGCTCTGAGGCAGATTTTAATTTCTTAATTGACGAAGAGCAAACAGAATGAATCATGTATAACAGGCTTGAATATCCTAAACTTATTCTTTGGCAATTTAGCTCTTCAATTATTTTTTAGAGCAACTTAAGACAGAACAAAGGAAGATACCAGTTTAAAGTTGTAAATTGAGGAAATAATGTGAAAATAAAGTCAAGAGCAAAACAAAATAATAATAAGTCTTCACTCCACCATCCATCCATCCATTTAGTCAGATTAAATCTGGCCTGAAGTGTTTAACATTCTCTCCATTTGGACCCGATTTGGTAAAATCTTTCCTCCTGAACTTTTATGGAAACCTCTAGAATATAAATTTTATATTATTTCAATCCAGTCATCAATAGTTGGGGGATCAATACTCAGACATTTCTTTAAGGCAGATTTTCTTTTCATATTCCTGCCAGCAGTTTTTTTTTTTTTTTAAACTCTAAAAGAGGAAATCAGAAGCATGTTTCCTGCTCTCACCCGTCGTCTCTCCCCCCCTTTCCTCCAGATCATCGCCCCCCCAGAGAGGAAGTACTCCGTCTGGATCGGAGGCTCCATCCTGGCCTCTCTCTCCACCTTCCAGCAGATGTGGATCAGCAAGCAGGAGTACGACGAGTCCGGCCCCTCCATCGTCCACCGCAAGTGCTTCTAAGAAACCTCTCCACCTCCTCCACCTCCTCCACCTCCACCTCCTCCTCCTCGCCCTCTGCCCCCGCGGAGAAGTTAACGTCCCAAACGTCTCTGGTTTCTCTGGTGAACAGACTATAAGATTCCAGACGCCAAAAAAACACACGAGGTGAAACCAGTGACGGTTTTAACGTCTCAGCGCGGCAGATCCCAGCGACTACACCCCCCCCCTCCACCCCTGCAAACTCTCAAGCAACATTTCTGGACAGGTTCCTGGTCCTCGCCCCCCCCTGGTGATAAACTGGAGTCAAAGAAAGCAAACAGTATTATCACTACACCTCTTTTTTACCTTTTGTACCTCTGATCTTCTGTAGCAGGGAAACACCAGTTTGCTGTGGAGTCCTGAGTCTCTGGACTCAGAGTTCAGTTCTGTCTGTACTCAAGATTGTCAATAAAACGCCAACATTTGATGTTTACAGCTTCTCTCTGTCCTTTTTTTCATTCTCTTAAAACTCCTTTCACATACAATGCTCTAAAAGTAAAGAATCAGATTCAGAAATATTACCCCAAGAGGTTTTTACTTGACCAGGTTTCCCCATGTTTTGTTTTACTTATCCTGTTTTCTGACCCTCTACAGGTCAGATCCAGAGTTTAAAAAGTTCAAAGTGAAGTTTTGTATTTTTCTTTAGCTGCCAAAAATCAAACTAGACTTGTTTAACAGATAAAATCTAAAGTGTTTGCATGCCTGACTCAAAAAAAGAGACCTTTAGTGCAACATGACTCTTATATGAAAGAAAAAACAAGCCTGGGTTTAAAAGGCAAGTTAGATTTATTTAGTTTAGCACCTTTCACAGAGAAGTCACAAGCTGCTTCTTTTAGAAAAAGAACCATAATTTATTTAAAGATGAAAAATAACAATCACAGTCCAAGTTTACATCAAATCAAAAGCCAGTCAGTGTTGGGCAGCAGCATCACTACAAATAGGGCTGAACGGTTATAGAAAAATCTAATTACGATTTTTCTGGCAGATATCGAGATTTCAATTCGATTCACGATTTTCTTTAAATCAAACTTTAGTGAAATTTTCACAATGTACAGTAACATTTACAAACTTGACAGAAAATTACATCAAACCATTGAAACATCTAAAGCTTTTCCTCTCATGTGAGGATGAAAATGAAAACTGAAGGTAAGAATTGTTTCAAATTTTTTTTAAATTGTCAATATTGTAATATAAGTGAAAATTTTGAGAAAAAAAAAAACAAAATTCAGAGACAATAAGTCAAGATTTTGAGATGAAACGTCTTGAGTTTAAGAAATCAGTTTAAGATTATGTGAAAAAAAGTCCAAACTTTCTCATTTAAGGTCAAAATTTTAAGATGATAAAAGTTTACATTTTGAAATAAAGGCAGTTTTTGAAATAAAGTTGAAATTTTGAGTATGAAAGTGAAAATTCTAAGCTTTTAGTCGGAATTATAAGAAATAAATACAAAGGCAAAAAAATAAAAAGATTTTTCGATAAGTTGTTGAATTTTGACTCTTCTCAAAACCTAACACCCATTCCTGCTTTTTCTAAACTGGACTTTTTAAATTGTATTATTAGTTAAAAAAATGAAGAACAAAAAGAGCTATCTTTGACTCTTAACTTTTAAAAGTGATGTTGCGCAAAGTTTCCTTAATTGTGTCAAGTTCAATAAAATAAAATAAACAACAATCTCAAGGAAAAAAGTATTTTTCCAACAGTCTCACACTCAAAGACAGGTGTGTTTGAAACAGCTGATATAACAGATCCTGGGTCAGTCAGGAGCAGGAAAAATCACAGCTTTGGCGTAAACATGATCACGATGTCTGAAATTGCGATTTCGATCAGAAAACAATAAATCGTTCAGCCCTAACTACAAATGTTTAGTTTGGTGGTATATAACTGTAAATATGACAACTTTCAATTAGTTGATAGAAGTAAAAAAAAAAATTATTCAGATGTGAAATTGCATGTAGCTGGTTGATTAAAAGAATCTTAGATGTTAAGTTATTACAATGTGAAAACAACTGCAACTTCAAGCTGAGTAAACACAAATCAGAAATAAAAGTTCAGCTACGCAAAAGCAAAGCTGAAAAAAATGAGTTTATTTCCTTTACTGCAAACTTTTCTGACGTTTGTCGTCTCACAACTTTTCTTTCCTTGTTTTTCTTCGTCCGTCTTCTCTCTTCCTGAGTCATTTTACGTTCAACCTCATCGTCGGACTCAGTATCTGACATTCTGTGGTTTAGAGGCTAAAAGGAAATCACTGAATTAAGAAATGGCTTCATGTATGTCACATAATTATTAGATATCAACTGTAGTGTAGAACTTTAAGCTTGTAAAGTCAGGAGCAAGCTTTAAATCATTTTATATCAAGATTCATTAATGGAGATTGTGCTCAGCGCCTGCAAACAAAATTATCTTAGTTCATTTAAACATGAGGAGTTTTTAAAGCTTCTGTTGACTGAACTGATAGAGACGCAGCAATAAGAGATGATCTACTAAAACCAGGGGTGAAAGTCTTAAATTCTTGCTGGTACCAAACCTTCATCTATAGAAGCCCATTTCCGCCAGTTTAAAAAAAAAAAAAAAAAAAAAAAAGAAATTGGCTTTATTTTTTTTTTGTTGTTGTCCCTATTAGGTCTAAATTTTGAGACAAAAGTCAAACTTTTTACTTAAAAGGTCAAAATTTGAGATAAAATATCAGATTCTTGAGATAATAAGATTGAATTATTGGGGAAAAAGTCAGAATTTCAATTGAGAAAGTTGAAAATTTGTGATGGGACCATTTTTTTTTAGATAAAGTCAGATTTTGAAATAAAAAGCTGAAATTTTAAGATAAAATATCAGAATTGTGAGATGAAAATTTGAATTTATGAGGAAAAAAAATCCAGATTTTCAGATTAAAAAGTCAAAAAATTGAGATTACATATCAAAATTTGAGGTAAAAAGTCAAAAATTATTAGTTAAAAAGTCAAATTTTCTTGATAAAATATCAAAATTTTAAGATATAAAAGTTGAAAATATGAGGAGAAAAGTCCAAGGACTCAAACACAGCAGCAGCAGTTCAGAGGGGGGTTCATTAGAGATAAGATAAAAGGAATTTTTAAATAGTCAAAGTAGTTTTCATGACTGCATATTGCAAACAAATCTCTTGTCTGACCCAGAATGTGGCTGTGACTGGTTTTTAACGGGCGCTTTAAAGCAGGCAGTCGCTCTCCCACCACTGAATCTTTTACGCAGCACCAGACAGTACCGGCTTACTTTCACCCCTGACTAAAACACATTAATGTTACACAGAGATTAAAAGAACTTCAGTTCAGTCAGATTAAAACAGAATAAAACTTTAAACAGGTGTTGATGTAGTGGATGTTCTGCTCAGACTGGATCTACTCTGCTCCATGAAGGAGTTTTATTTACAGGAAGAAAATCAGAGTCTGAGGATCTGACAACACAGAGAAAAATAAACATGACAGAAGGATTTTAACTCAAACTTACCATAGTTAGGAGGCAGGAGGTCAAGGCTGTGTCCGTGGTCTGTATGACCCTCCAGTTGTCCTGTGGAAAGTAAAAAAAATATTAACCCTTAAAAAAAAATATTCATGGGGAACAAGAGAGGGGCAGTCAATAGTGAAGTGGTGAGAATCTGTCAGTATATAACATGTTTTTCTGTGTTTTGGTTCCTCAAACCCCCAAAATGTCAGGTGGTGCAACCGTCCTGACAAGTATCCACAGTAATTAAACTCTAAAAATTGAATGTCAGTTATTGTAAATGGAAATTAAAAATACAGTGGCATTATTTTATGCTTGAACCTTTTTAAATAAAACATTCTTTGCAAATAAAAAGAATTTTAAAGCTGTTGAGAAATGTAAAAAACTTTTGTCCCGTAATTTTCACCTTGTCAAATGTCAGGGTGGTGCAACCGTAACATTAGACTTTTATTTTAAAGTGAAGAGAATAAAACAGGAAACAGGAAACTNACAACACGTTTTTAGACCCTCTTTTTGTCATTGACCCATGTGCTGGATTTATTTAATATTAGTGAGACCATATTCTGAAAAAAAAAAAAAAAGAGGACCCTCTATGAAAGACCACAAAGTAGCTGCATAACCCAAACATTTATTAAAAACACTCCCGAAGAACATTTGAAGGAAAAACATTTGTATAATGTCAATATGAAGAAGTTATGAAGCTGATTTCTGCCGGTTAGAAATTAAAATTAGAAAAAAAAAAACTGGCTTTGTTGAGATTTCTCCCTCTGTTTTTTTCCCACATAAAAAGTCCAAAAATTTTGAGGTATGACAATTTCCAACTTTTGCCCCATAATGTAATTGATATCTCGAAATTTTGACTTACCCTTTCAGAATTTTGACTTTTGTGTGTGTGTGTGTGTGTGTGGGACCACAGATGCCACGAATCATAATAAATAGAATAAAAGAATGCATAAATGAAATAGAATAGCATGGAACCATCCATGTAATTTTCAACAATTATGTGGCAGAAACCAAAGTTATGACAAAATAACTTTTAAAATCAGATCAAATTGAGCTGAAAACAACAGAAGCGGTTCGATGTTGCCCTTCACAATTGTTGAAAAGATGATTGTTGAAAATAACAAAGTGCAAAACTTAATAAATGGGTTTGGTTTGTGTGAAAGAACAGAGTCTGATGTTCCAAGAAAGAAGAGAAATAGATATGAGGATGGTTTTGACTCAAACTTACTGGGAGCAGGGAGTGCAAGGGTGCGGCATTGGTTTGTGTTACTTTCAGGTGAACCTGTGGGAAAAAGTTTTCACATAGTTTCAACTATTGTTGGTAGATAAATACAGACAAGTGGCTTAACCCGAAACCAGTCTCTTTGACACGTGGCATGAAATTAACAAGGTGCCAAATGTTCAAACCAAACTTTTTGGATTGAAAAACCAAACAAACAAACCAAAGTCCAACACAACATTGACTTAAAACTACAAGTCTGTGGAAACTTTTACCATTGATAATTATAATTATGAAACAAATCTCCCTCTATTTCTAAAATCTGAGTCTTTAAACAGTGTCCCCTCTACTTTTTTTGTGGTGATCAACTCTTTTGAAGCCATAGCAACCCAATTCAAAATTTGTCTCATCTATGAATAAACGTGATTTTGTTAGGGTTACACTTCAAAACTACTGTTAAAAACTGAAATGAATGTATTTCACAAATCCCCTGATTTGATTTCACACTTTCATAAAAACAATCAATACTTTTTAAAAATTGTTTAGGGGCTTTAAGGGGCTCTTTAGGGGCTCCATACATAAGGTATGCTGCTGCAGTTTAAAAGATTCAAAGGAATCAATAAGTTCAATTTGTAATGGGTATAAATTGTGTTTCATGTATGAGTCCAAAAGTTTAAAAAGCTGTTAAAAGTAACTGGGTATCAGCAGGGGTGAAAGTAAGCCGGTACTGTCCAGTACTGAGTACCACTAAAAGACCCAGTGGTGGTACTCAGCACCAGGAAGACGGGATGATTTCAACTTTTTATCTAAAAATTTGGTATCTTATCTCAAAATTTGACTTTTTAATTCATTGTTTTGGCTTGACTTGTCTCCAATTTTTCACTTTTTCTCTAAAAATTTTGACTTCCTCCCTCATGATTTCAACTTTTCATCTCAAAATTCTGATATTCTATCTAAAAAATGTTATACTCTATCTCAAATTTTGATCCTATCTCAAATTTTCAACTTTCTCACCTGAAATTTTGACTTTCTCTCCTCTTGATTTCAGCTTTTTATCTAAAAAAAAATCTGATATTCCATCTCAAATATTGACTTTTTAAGAAACAATTTTGACATTTTATCTCAAAATTTACAGACTATAGGGGCAAAAAAAAAAAAAAAAAAAAAAAAAAAAAATTTTTTTTTTTTTTTTTTTTTTTAAACAGAAATGGAATTGAAGGTTCAGTACCAGCAAGAATTGATCACTACTTTCACCCCTGGGTATCAGTTAAACTAAGTATAAAAAGCTTTAATGTGTTTTATTTTGGTTTTATTGTGAAGGGCTAAAAGGAAGTGCTGTGTAATCAACAGCTGCCTGTCATTAATGTTACCTGAGTAAAACCGGAAGTGGTGCGTTTGTGTAAACTTGACCGCGAGAAATGCAGAGAAACCGACGACATGTGAAAATAGATGAGTTTGTAGACTGTTAACCCAACAGTTTGCAAAGTAAACTCGTTTATTATGGACAGTTTCAGCCCGAAGTTAGACTCAAAGTAGGTTGTTTGTGAAACTTTTTGACGCAGTTTAGCACCGTTAGCATGTAGCATCCGTTGGTTAACTCAGCTGTTTTTCATCATTCCGGACTGGATGTAAAGATTGGTCATTAAAAGAGAGCTAAGAGACTGCTGGGAGAGTGTTATTGAATTTCATCTTTACTTTCCCTGGAGTTTAATCCTGTACCCGAGGACGACGATCGAGCCGCCATCTTAGGACAGGGTTCGTGTTTCTTCTTCCGGTGATGAACTTGAACTGGAGGTTTGTAAGTACTGAACTACTTTAATTTGGTTTTCTCCTAGATTGATATCGAGTGCAATATTTCCTTCCATCATGAATTGAGTATTTCATCACATGTATTTCTTTATTCTATGAAACCTGTGTTATTTGAACACATCTTTAAACTATTAAAATATAACATGTTTTTTTGTGTTTTGGTTCCTCAAACCCCCAAAATGTCAGGTGGTGCAACCGTCCTGACAAGTATCCACAGTAATTAAACTCTAAAAATTGAATGTCAGTTATTGTAAATGGAAATTAAAAATACAGTGGCATTATTTTATGCTTGAACCTTTTTAAATAAAACATTCTTTGCAAATAAAAAGAATTTTAAAGCTGTTGAGAAATGTAAAAAACTTTTGTCCCGTAATTTTCACCTTGTCAAATGTCAGGGTGGTGCAACCGTAACATTAGACTTTTATTTTA